>JAJHZJ010000803.1:110000-445329 GCA_023548195.1 Bettongia penicillata ogilbyi | reverse complement strand
AATACTGATATATCAAGGAGGATAAAGATAGAAGAGTCAAGTTGACAGGATATTTGTAGAGAATTTAGGGAGTCAGTGCTGACAATGTCATATCTACTTAGTAAACAATGTATTTCTTGAGTCACCTTCATATACAGTTACCATTTTGATCAAGGGAGGAAAGAACAATTGTGTACTTCCAGTTATGTTCCAGGTATTCTAGCACAGCTTGTACCGACTTCACTGTTGTAGATAAGTTATATGGATTTTTAGGCTTTACATACATTGCTTCAGAGTTGTCTCTTTAGGAGAAGTGACAAAATGCGTTTCTTTGGATTTCTATAGGCCTCAACAGGGAAAAGGCTAAATACTGATATCACAAGCAGGAATAAGATCGGAGAGTCACATTGATAGGATACTTGTTGAGAGGTTAGGGTGTCAGTGATGACAACATAATACCTTCTTAGTACCCGTTGTTTCTTTTGAGTTATCTTCAAATAAACCTTCCAAGTTGGCCAATGGACCAATTGACAATGGTGTACTTGCAAGTATCTTCCAGGTACACTAGAAAACCTTGTATTGTTTTCGCTGCTCTCCATAAACTATGTGGATTTTCACCCTTTGCATAGCTTATTTCAGTGTTGTCTGTTAAGGAGGAACTGCCAAAATGCCTTTATTTAGATTCCTATATGCTTCAACAGGGAAAAGGCTAAATACCGATATCACAAGCCATATAAATATAGAAGAGTCAACTTGATAGGACACTTGTAGAGAGTGTAGGGTGACAGGACTGACAATGTAATATCTTCTTATTATACATTGTATTTCTTGAGTTATCTCCAAATACACCTTCCATGTTGGACAATGGAGGAATGGACAATTGTGTACACGCAAGTAACTTCCAGATACTCTAGCATAGCTTGTACTGACTTCACTGCTGTAGAAAAGATTTGTAGATTTTCACCCTTTGCATATATTATTTCACAGTTGTCTCTTTACAGGAAGTGACCAACACCATTTCTGTGCATGGCTATAGGCCTCAACTAGGAAAAGACAAAATACTGATATCACAAGCAGGAAAAAGATAGAAGAGTGAAGTTGATATGAGACTTGCAGACAGCTTAGGGAGACAGTGTTGACAATGTAATATCTTCTTAGTATACCTTGAATTTCCTGGGTTATCTTCAAATACACCTTCCATGTTGGCCAATGGAGGAATGGACGATGGTGTACTTGCAAGTGTCTTCAAGAAACACACGCATATCTTGTATTGACTTCACTGCAATCTAATAGATATGTGGATTTTTATCTTTTACGTACATGACTTCAATGTTGACTCTGAAATAGGAACTGTTAAAATGCCTTTATTCAGATCCCCGTAGGCCTCATCAGGGAAATGGCTATATACTGATATCACAAGCAGGATAAATATAGAGGAGCCAAGTTGATAAGATACTTGTAGAGAGTTTAGAGTGTCAGTGGTGAAAACGAAATATCTTCTTAGTATCCATGGTCTCTCTTGAGTTATGTTCAAATACACCTTCCAAGTAGGCCAATGGAGAAATTGACAGTACTGTACTTGCAAGTGTTTTCCAGGTACACTAGCATAGCTTGTACTGACTTCATTTCTGTAGATAATATATGGGGAGTTTTACATATTACTTCAGTGTTGTCTCTTAAGGAGGAACTTCCAAAATGCTTTCATTTAGATTATTATAGGCCTGAACAGGAAATGGCTAAATAGTGATATCACAAGCAGGATAAAGATAGAAGAGTCAAGGCGACAGGACAGTTGTAGAGAATTTAGGGAGTCATTGCTGAGAATGTAATATCTTTTTAGTATCAACAAGTCAAATTCAAACTCATTTTAGAGTCAAATTGATAGGATACTTGTAGAAAATTTAAGTTGTCAGTGATGGCAATATAATATCTTCTTAGTATACATTGTATCTCTTGAGTTATATTCAAATACACCTTCCAAGAAGGCCAGTGGAGCAATTGACAATGGTGTACTTGCCTCAGCAGGGAAAAGGCTAAATACTGACATCACCAGCAGGATAAATATAGAAGAGCCAACTTGATAGGACACTTGTAGAGAGTTTAGGGTGTCAGGGTTGACAATGAAATATCTTCTTATTATACATTGTATTTCTTGAGTTATCTCCATATGCACTTTCCATGTTGGACAATGGAGGAATGGACAATTGTGTACTAACAAGTATCTTCCAGATACTCTAGAATAGCTTGTACTGACTTCACTGCTGTAGAAAATATATGTGGATTTTCACATTTTACATATATTATTTCACAGTTGTCTCTTTAGAGGAAGTGACAAACATCATTCCTTTGGATGGCTAGAGGCCTCAACTAGGAAAAGGAAAAAAAATGATATCACGAGCAGGAAAAAGATAGAAGAGTCAAGTTGATATGAGACTTGCTGACAGCTTAGGGAAACAGTGTTGACAATGTAGTATCTTCTTAGTATACATTGTATTTCCTGAGTTATCGTGAAATACACCTTCCATTTTGGCCAATGGAGCAATGGACGATGGTGTTCTTGCAAGTGTCTTCCAGCTACACTCGCATATGTTGTATTGACTTCAATGCTGTCGAAAAGATATGTGGATTTTTACCTTTTACATACATGACTTCAATGTTATCCCTTAAATAGGAACTGTTAAAATGCCTTTGTTTAGATCCCCATAGGCCTCAACCGGGAAATGGCTACATATTGATATCACAAGCAGGATAAACATAGAAGAGTCAAGTTGATAGGATACTTGTAGAGAATTTAGGGTGTAAGTGGTCACAATATAATATCTTCTTAGTATAAATTGTATGTCTTGAGTTATCTTCAAATACACCTTCCAAGCAGGCCAATGGAGAAATTGACAGCAGTGTACTTGCAAGTATCTTCCAGGGACACTACCATGGCTTGTTTTGACTTCACTGCTATAGATAATATATGTGGATTATTACGCTTTATACATATATATATATATATATATATATATTTACATATTACTTCAGTCTTAATTGTTGTCTCTTAAGGAGGAACTGCCAAAATGCCTTCATTTAGATTCCTGTATGCCTGAACAGGGAAAAGGCTAAATACTGATATCACAAGCAGGATAAATATAGAAGAGTCACGCTGACAGGACACTTGTAGAGAATTCAGGGAATCAGTGCTGACAATATAATATCTGCTCAGTATCCAATGTATTTCTTGAGTCATCTTCATGTACACCTACCATTTTGGTCAAGGGAGGAAGGGACAATTGCGTACTTGCAATTATGTTCCAGGTACTCTAGCACAGCTTGTACTGACTTCACTGTTGTATATAAGGTATATGGATTTTTAACCTTTACATACATTACTTCCGAGTTGTCTCTTTAGGAGAAGTGACAAAACGTGTTTCTTTGGATTTCTATAGGCCTCAACAGGGAAAAGGATAAATACTGATATCAAAAGTAGGATAAAGATAGAAGAGTCAACATGATAGGACACTTTTAGAGAATTTAGGGTGTCAAGGCTGAAAATGAAATATCTTCTTATTATACATTGTATTTCTTGAGTTATCTCCATGTACCCTTTCCATGTTGGACAATGGAGGAATGGACAATTGTGTACTAGCAAGTAACTTGCAGATACTCTAGTACAGCTTGTACTTACTTCACTGTTGTTGATAAGTTATATGGATTTTTAGCCTTTATATACATTACTTCAGAATTCTCTCTTTAGGAGAAGCGACACAATGTGTTTCTTTGGATTTCTACAGGCCTCAACAGGGAAAAGGCTAAACACTGATATCACAAGCAGGAAAAAGATCAAAGAATCAAATTGATAGGATCGTTATAGAGCGTTTAAGGTGTCAGTGATGGCATTATAATATCTCCTTAGTACACATTGTATCTCTTGAGTTATCTTCAAATACACCTTCGAAGTAGGCCAATGGAGCAACTGACGATGGTGTACTTGCAATATCTTCCAGGTACAATAGAATACCTTGTATTGTTTTCACTGCTCTCGATAAAATATGTGGATTTTCACCCTTTATATACCTTACTTCAGTGTTGTCTCTTAAGGAGGAACTGCCAAAATGCCTTTATTTAGATTCCTAAAGGCCTGAACACTGAAAAGGCTAAATACTTACATCAAAAGGAGGATAAAATAGAAGAGTCAACTTGATAGGACACTTGTAGAGAGTTTAGGGTGTCAGGGCTGAAAATTCAATATCTTTTTACTATACATTGTATTTCTTGAGTTATCTTCAAATACACCTTCCAAGTAGGCCAGTGGAGTAATGGACAACGGTATACTTGCAACTATCTTCCAGGTACACTAGAGTACCTTGCATTGTTTTCACTGCTCTCGATAAAATATGTGGAGCTTCACCCTTTATATACCGTACTTCAGTATTGTCTCTTACGGAGGAACAGCCAAAATGCCTTTATTTAGATTCCAATAGGCCTCAACACGGAAAAGGCTAAATACTGATATCACAAGCAGGATAAAGATAGAAGAGTCACGTTGACAGGATACTTGTAGAGACTTTAAGGTGTCAAAGGTGACAATTTAATATCTTCCTAGTATACATTGTATCTCTTGAGTTATCTTCAAATACACCTTCCAAGTAGGCAAATGGAGAAATTGACAATAGTGTGCTTGCAAGTATCTTCCAGGTACACTTGCATAGCTTGTACTGACTTCACTGCTGTAGATAATATATTTTGATTTTTACCCTTTATATATATAATATATATATATATATGTATTTACATATTTCGTCAGTATTATCACTTCATTTATATTCCTATATGCCTCAACAGGGAAAAGGCTAAATACTGATATCACAAGCCAAAATGCCTTCGTTTAGTTTCCCATATGCCTCAAAAGGGAAAAGGCTAAATACTAATATCGCAAGCAAGATAAAAGTAGAAGAGTCAAGTTGACAGGTCACTAGTAGGGAATTTAGAGAGTCAGTGCTGACACTGTAATATCTACTAATATCCAATGTATTTCTTGAGTCACCTTCATATACAACTACCATTTTGGTCAAGAGAGGAAGGGACAATTGTGTAGTTGCAATTATGTTCCAGGTACTCTACCACAGCTTGTACTGACTTCACTGTTGTAGAAAAGTTATATGGATTTTTAGACTTTAAGGACATTACTTCAGAGTTGTCTCTTTACCGGAAGTTAGAAAATGAGTTTCTTTGGATTTCTATAGGCCTGAATAGGTAAAATGGTAATTACTGATATCACAAGAAGGAAAAAGGTCGAAGAGTCATATTGATAGGATACTTGTAGAGAGTTTAAGGTGTCAGTGATGACAATATAATATCATCTTAGTGTACATTGTATCTCTTCAGTTATCTTCAAATACGCCTTGCAAGTAGGCCAATGGAACAATTGACAATGGTGCACTTGCAATTATATTCTAGGTACCCTAGAATACCTTTAATGGTTTTCACTGCATTCCATAAAATATGTGGATTTTTACCCTTTATATACTTTACTTCAGTGTTGTCTCTTAAGGAGGAACTGCCAAAATGCCTTCATTTAGATTCCTACATGCCTCAACAGGGAAAAGGCTAAATACTGATATCACAAGCAGGACAAAGATAGAATCGTGAAGTTGACAGGTCACTTGAAGAGAATTTAGGGAGTCAGTGCTGACAATGTAATATATACTTAGTATCCAATGTATTTCTTGAGTCACCTTCATATATACTTACCATTTTTGTCAAGGGAGGAAGGGACAATTGTGTACTTGCAATTATGTTCCAGGTACTCTAGCAGAGCTTGTACTGTCTTCACTGTTGTACTTAAGGTATATGGATTTTTAGCCTTTACAGACATTACTTCAGAGTTGTCTCTTTAGGGGAAGTGAGAAAATGCGTTTCTTTGGATTTCTATAGGCCTCAACAGGGAAAAGGATAAATACTGATATCACAGGCAGGGTAAAGATAGAAGAGTCAACTTGATAGGAAACTTGTAGACAGTTTAGGGTGTCAGGGCTGACAATGTAATATCATCTTACTATACATTGTATCTCTTGATTTATCTTCCAATATACCTTCCAAGTAGGCCAATGGAGCAATTGACAATGGTGTACTTGCAAGTATATTCCAAGTACACTAGAATACCTTGCATGGTTTTCACTGCTCTCGATAAAATATGTGGATTCTCAGCCTTTATATAGCTTACTTCAGTGTTGTCTCTTAAAGAGGAACTACCAAAATGCCATTATTTATATTCCTATATGCCTCAACAGGGAAAAGGATAAATACTGATATCACAAGCAAGATAAACATAGAAGAGAGTAATTGATAGGATACTTCTAGAGAGTTTAGGGTGTCAGTGGTGACAATTTAATATCTTCTTAGTATACATTATATCTCTTGAGTTATCTTCAAATATACCTTCCCAGTAGGCGAATGGAACAATTGACAGTTGTGTACTTGCAGGTATATTTCAGGTACACTAGAATACCTTGCATTGTTTTCACTGCTCTCAATAAAATATGTGGATTGTTACCCTTCATAACCCTCACTTCAGTGTTGTCTCTTAAGGAGAAAATGCGAAAATGCCTTCATTTATATTCCTATATGCCTGAACAGGGAAAAGGCTAAATACTGATATCACAAGCAGGATAAAGATAGAAGAGTCAAGTTGATAGGATTCATGTAGAGAGTTTAGTGTGTCAATGATGACAATTTAATATCTACTTAGTATACATTGTATCTCTTGAGTTATTTTCAAATACACCTTCCAAGTAGGCCAATGGAGAAATTGACAATAGGGTGCTTGCAAGTATCTTCCAGGTTCACTAGCAGAGCTTGTAATGACTTCAATGTTGTAGATAAGGGATATGGATTTTTAGCCTTTACACACATTACTTCAGAGTTGTCTCTTTAGGGGAAGTGAGAATATGCATTTCTTTGGATTTGTATAGGCCTCAACGGGGAAAAGGCTAAATACTGATATCACAGGCAGGATAAAGATAGAAGAGTCAACTAAACAGGACACTAGTAGAGAGTTTAGGGTGTCAGGGCTGACAATGTAATATCTTCTTACTATACATTGTATTTCTTGAGTTATCTTCAAATACACATTCCATGTTGGCCAATGGAGGAATGGACAATTGTGTACTAGCAAGTATATTCCAGATACTCTAGAATAGCTTGTGCTGAATTCACTGCTGTAGAAAAGATATGTGGATTTTCACCCTTTATATATATTATGTCACAGTTATCTCTTTAGAGGATGTGACAAACACCATTTCTTTGGATGGCTATATGCGTCAACAAGGAAAAGGGAAAATACAGATATCACAAGCAGAATAAAGATAGAAGAGTCAAGTTGATATGAGACTTGTAGAGAGTTTAGGGTGTCAGTGGTGACAATTTAATATCTTCTTAGTATACATTGTATCTCTTGAGTTTTCTTCAAATACACCTTCCAAGGAGGCCAATGGAGAAATTGACAATAGTGTGCCTGCAAATATCTTACAGGTACACAAGCATAGCTTGTATTGACTTCACTGCTGTAGATAATATAGGTTGATTTTTACACTTTTTGATCTATCTATCTATCTATCTATCTATCTATCTCTCTATCCATATATATATATGTATGTATATAAATATGTATATATATATATATATATATATATATATATATATTTACATATTACTTCAGTGTTCTCTCTTAAGGAGGAACTGTCAAAATGCCTTCATTTAGATTCCTATATGCCTGAACAGGGAAAGAGCTAAATAGTGACATCACAAGCAGGACAAAGATAGAAGAGTCAAGTTGACAGGACACTTGTAGAGAATTTGGGAAGTTAGTGCTGACAATGTAATATCTACTTAGTATCCAATGTATTTCTTGAGTCATCTTCATATACACTTACCATTTTGGTCAAGGGAGGAAGGGACAATTGTGTACTTTCAATTGTGTTCCAGGTACTCTAGCACAGCTTGTACTGATTTCACTGTTGTAAATAAGGTATATGGATTTTTATCCTTTACAGACATAACTTCAGAGTTGTCTCTTTAGGGGAAGTGAGAAAATGCGTTTCTTTGGATTACTATAGGTCTCAACAGGGAAAAGGCTAAATACTGATATCACAAGCAGGAAAATATCGAACAATCAAATTGGTATAATATTTGCAGAGAGTTTAAGGGGTCAGTGATGACAATATAATATCTTCTTAGTATACATTGTATCTCTTGAGTTATCTTCAAATACACCCTCCAAGTAGGCCAATGGAGCAATTGACAATGCTGTACTTGCAAGTGTTTTCCAGGTACACTAGAATACCTTGCATGGTTTTCACTGCTCTCGATAAAATATGTGAATTCTCAGCCTTTATGTAGCTTACTTCATTGTTGTCTCTTAAAGAGGAACTGCCAAAATGCCTTTATTTATATTCCTATATGCCTCAACAGGGAAAAGGTTAAATACTGATATAACAAGCAAGATAAAGATAGAAGAGAGAAGTTGATAGGATAATTGTAGAGAGTTTAGGGTGTCATTGGTGACAATTTAATATCTTCTTAGTATACATTATATCTCTTGAGTTATCTTCAAATACACCTTCCAAGTAGGTCAATGGAGAAATTGGCAATAGTGCACCTGCAAGTATCTTCCAGGTACACTAGCATAGCTTGAACTGAGTTCACTGCTGTAGATAATATATGTGTATTTTTACCCTTTGATATCTATCTATCTACGTATCCATATATATATATATATATATATATATATATATATATATATATATATATATATATACATATGTATATATATTTACATATTATTTCAGTGTTGTCTCTGAAGGAGAAACTGCCAAAATATCGTCATTTAGATTCCTATATGCCTGAACAGGGAAAAAGCTAAATACTGACTTCACAAGCAGGATAAAGATAGAAGAGTCAAGTTGACAGGACATTTGTAGAGAATTTAGGGAGTCAGTGCTGACAATGTATTATCTACTTATTATTCAATGTATTTCTTCAGTCCTCTTCTTATACACTTACCATTTTGGTCTAGGGAGGAAGGGACAATTGTGTACTTGCAATTGTGTTCCAGGTACTCTAGCACAGCTTGTACTGACTTCACTGTTGTAGATATGGTATATGGATTTTTAGCCTTTACATACATTACTTCAGACTTGTCTCTTTAGGGGAATTGAGAAAATGCGTTTCTTTGAATTTCTATAGGTCTCAACAGGGAAAAGGCTATATACTGATATCACAAGCAGGAAAAAAATCGAACAGTCAAATTGATAGGATACTTGTAGCGAGTTTAAGGTGTCAGTGATGACAATATAATATCTTCTTAGTGTACGTTGTATCTCTTGAGTTATCTTCAAAAACACCCTCCAAGTAGGCCAATGGAGCAATTGACCATGTTGTACTTCCAAGTATATTCCAGGTACACTAGAATACCTTGCATGGTTTTCACAGCTCTCGATAAAATATGAGGATTTTCACCCTTTATATACCTTACTTCAGTGTTGTCTCTTAAGAAGGAACTGCAAAAATGCATTTATTTATATTCCTATATGCCTCAACAGGGAAAATGCTAAATACTGATATCACAAGCAGGATAAAGGTAGAAGAGTCAAGTTGATAGGATACTTGTAGAGAGTTTAGGGTGTCAGTGGTGAAAATTTAACATCTTCTTAGTATACATTATATCTCTTGAGTTATCTTCAAATACGCCTTCCAAGTAGTCCAATGGAGAAATTGAAAATAGTGCCCCTGCAAGCATATTCCAGGTACACTAGCATAGCTTGTACTGACTTCACTGTTCTAGATAATATATGTGGATTTTAAAACTTTTTTACATCTATCTATCTATCTATCTATCTGTCCATATATATATATAGACATATATATGTATATATATATACACATATATATGTACATATATACATATATATGTATATATATACACACATATATATATGTATATATATATATATATATATATATACATATTATATATACATGTTACTTCAGTGTTGTCTCTTAAGGAGCAACTGCCAGAATGCCTTCATTTAGATTCCTATATACCTGAAAAGGGAAAAAGCTAAATACTGACATCACAAGCAGGATAAAGAAAGAAGAGTCAAGTTGAAGGTACACTTGTAGAGAATTTAGGGAGTCAGTGCTGACAATGTAATATCTACGTATTATTCAATGTATTTCTTCAGTTATCTTCATATACACTTACCATTTTGGTAAAGGGAGGAAGGGACAATTGTATACTTCCAATTATGTTCCAGCTACTCTAGCAGAGCTTCTACTGACTTCACTGTTGTAGATAAGGTAGGTGTATGGATTTTTAGCCTTTACAGTCATTACTTCAGAGTTGTCTCTTTAGGGGAAGTGAGAATATGTGTTTCTTAGGATTTTTGTAGGCCTCAACAGGGAAAAGGCTATATACTGATATCACAAGCAGGAAAAAAATCGAACAGTCAAATTGATAGGATACTTGTAGCGAGTTTATGGTGTCAGTGATGACAATATAATATCTTCTTAGTATACGTTGTATCTCTTGAGTTATCTTCAAAAGCATCCTCCAAGTAGGCCAATGGAGAAATTGAAAATAGCGCACCTGCAAGTATCTTCCAGGTAAACTAGCATAGATTGAACTGACTTCACTGCTCTAGATAATATATGTGGATTTTTAAACTTTTTTACATCTATCTATCTATCTATCTATCTGTCCATATATATATATATATATATATATATTATATATATATGTATATATATATATATATATATATATATATATATATACATATTTACATATTACTTCAGTGTTGTCTCTTAAGGAGGTACTGGCAGAAGGCCTTCATTTAGAATGCTATATACCTGAAAAGGGAAAAAGCTAAATACTGACATCACAAGTAGGATAAATAAAGAAGAGTCAAGTTGAAGGGACACTTGTAGAGAATTTAGGGAGTCAGTGCTGACAATGTAATATCTACTTATTATTCAATGTATTTCTTCAGTCATCTTCATATACACTTACCATTTTGGTCAAGGGAGGAAGGGAAAATTGTGTACTTGCAATTATGTTCCAGGTACTCTAGCACAGCTTGTACTGACTTCACTGTTGTAGATGAGGTATATGGATTTTTAGCCTTTAGAGACATAACTTCAGAGTTGTCTCTCTATGGGAAGTGAGAATATGCGTTTCTTTGGATTTCTATAGGCCTCAACAGGGAAAAGGCTAAATACTGATATCACAGGCAGGATAAAGATAGAAGAGTCAACTTAATAGGACACTTGTAGAGAGTTTAGGGTGTCAGGGCTGAGAATGTAATATCTTCTTACCATACATTGTATCTCTTGTGTTATCTTCAAATACACCTTCCAAGTAGGCCAATGGAGCAATTGACAATGGTGTACTTGCAAGTATCTTCCAGGTACACTAGTATACCTTGCATTGTTTTCACTGCTCTCGATAAAATATGTGTATTTTCAACCTTTATATACCTTATTTCAGTGTTGTCTCTTAAGGAGAAACTGCCAAAATGCCTTTACTTAGATTCCAATACGCCTCAACAGAGAAAAGACTAAATACTGATTTCAAAAGCAGGATAAAGATAGAAGAGCCGAGTTGTTAGGATACTTGTAGAGATTTTAGGGTGTCAGTGGTGACAATTTAAGATCTTCTTAGTATACATTGTGTCTCTTGAGCTATCTTAAAATAAATCTTCCAAGTAGGCCAATAGAGAAATTGACAATAGTGTGCTTGCAAGTATCTTCCAGGTACAATAGAATACCTTGTACTGACTTCACTGCTGTAGATAATATATGTGAATTTTTAGCCTCTCTCTCTTTTCTCTCTCTCTCTCTCTCTCTCTCTCTCTCTCTATATATATATATATATATATATATATATATATATATATATATATATATATATATATTTACATATTACTTTAGTGTTGTTTCTTAAGGAGGAACTTTCAAAATGCCTTCATTTAGATTCCTATATGCCTGAACAGGGAAAAAGCTAAATACTGACATTACACGCAGGATAAAGATAGAAGAGTCAAGTTGACAGGACACTTGTAGAGAATTTAGAGAGTCAGTGCTGACAATTTAATATCTACTTAGTATCCAGTGTATTTCTTGAGTCATCTTCATATACACTTACCATTTTGGTCAAGGGAGGAAGGGACAATTGTGTACTTGCAATTATGATCCAGATACTCTAGCACGGCTTGCACTGACTTCACTGTTGTAGATAAGGTATATGGATTTTTAGCCTTTACAGACATTCATTCAGAGTTGTCTCTTTAGGGGAAATGAGAAAAGGAGTTCCTTTGGATTTCTATAGGCCTCAACAGGGAAAATGCTAAATACTGATATTACAGCCAGGATAAAGATAGAAGAGTCAACTTGGTAGGACACTTGTAGAGAGTTTAGGGTTTCACGGCTGAGAATGTAATATCTTCTTAGAATACATTGTGTCTCTTCAGTTATCTTCAAATACACCTTCCAAGTAGGCCAATGGAGCAATGGAAAATGGTGTACTTGAAAGTATCTTCCAGCTACAGTAGAATACCTTGCATTGTTGTCACTGCTCTCGATAAAATATGTGGATTTTCACCCTTTATACACCTTACTTCAGTGTTGTCTCTTAAGGAGGAACAATCAAAATACCTTTATTTAGATTCCAATATGCCTCAACAGGGAAAAGACTAAATAGTGATTTCAAAAGCAGGATAAATATAGAAGAGCCGAATTGATAGGATACTTGTAGAGACTTTAGGATGTCAACTGTGACAATTTAATATTTTTTTAGTATACATTGTATCTCTTGAATTATCTTCAAATAAACCTTCCAAGTAGGCCAATGGAGAAATTGACAATAGTGTGCTTATAAGTATCTTCCAGGTACACTAGCGTAGTAATATATGTGAATTTTTAGCCTCTCTCTGGATTTCTCTCTCTCTCTCTCTCTCTCTCTCTCTCTCTCTCTCTCTCTCTCTCTATATATATATATATATATATATATATATATATATATATATATATATATATATATATTTACATGTTACTTTAGTGTTGTCTCTTGAGGAGGAACTGCCTAAATGCCTTCGTTTAGATTCCTATATGTGTGAACAGCGAAAAGGCTAAATACTGATGTCACAAGCAGGATAAAGATAGAAGACTCAAGTTGAAAGGTCACTTGTGGAGAATTTATTGAGTCAGTGCTGACAATGTAATATCTACTTAGTATCCAATGTATTTCTTGAGTCATCTTCATATACACTTACCATTTTGGTCAAGGAAGGAAGGGACATTTCTGTAGTTGCAATTATGTTCCAGGTACCCTAGCACAGCTTGTAATGACTTCACTGTTGCAGATAAGGTATATGGATTTTTAGCCTTTACATACATTACTTCAGAGTTGTCTCTTTAGGGGAAGTGACAAAACATGATTCTTTGGATTTCTATAGGCCTGAACAGAGAAAAGCCTAAATACTGATATCACAAGCAGGAAAAAGATCGAAGAGTGAAATTGATAGGATACTTGTAGAGAGTTTAAGGTGTCAGTGATAACAATATAATATCTTCTTAGTATCCATTGTATCTCTTGAGTTATCTTCAAATACACCTTCCAAATCGGCCAATGGAGGAATTGACAATGGTGTACTTGCAAGTATCTTCCAGGTACACTAGAATACCTTGCATTGTTTTCACTGCTCTCGATAAAATATGTGGGTTTTCACCCTTTATATACCTTATTTCAGTGTTGTCTCTTAAGGAGGACCTGCCAAAATGCCTTTATTATATTCCTATATGCCTGAACAGGGAATGGGGTAAATAGTGTCATCAAAGATGGATAAAGATAGAAGAGGCAAGTTGACAGGACACTTGTAGAGAATTTAGGGACTCAGTGCTGACAATGTAATATCTTCTTAGTATCCAATGTATTTCTTGAGTCATCTTCACATACACTTACCATTTTGGTCAAGGGAGGAAGGGACAATTGTGTACTTGCAATTATGTTCCAGGTACTCTAGCACAGCTTGTACTGACTTCACTGTTGTAGAAAAGGTATATGGATTCTTAGCCTTTACAGAGATTACTTCAGAGTTGTCTGTTTAGGGGAAGTGACAAAATGCGTTTCTTTGGATTTCTATAGGCCTCAACAGGAAAAAGGCTAAATACTGATACCACAGGCAGGATAAAGATAGAAGAGTCAACTTGATAGGACACTTCTACAGAGTTTAGGGTGTCAGGGCTGACAATGCAATATCTTCTTAATATACATTGTATCTCTTGTGTTATCTTCAAATACACCTTCCAAGGAGGCCAATGGAGCAATGGACAATGTTGTAATTGCAAGTATCTTCCAGGTACACTAGAATACTTTGCATTTTTTTCACTGCTCTCGATAAAATATGTGGATTTTCACCCTTTATATACTTTATTTCATTGTTGTCTCTTAAGGAGGAATAGCCAAAATGCCTTTATGTAAATTCCAATAGGCCTCAACAGGGAAAAGTTTAATACTGGTATCAAAAGTAGGATAAAGATAGAAGAGACAAGTTGATAGCATACTGGTAGAGATTTTAGTGTGTCAATGGTGACAATTTATTTTTTTCATGTATTTTTTTTATATTTCATTTTTTTAATGTTTTACAATCATTTCCTTAAAGTTAAGATTTTTCACCCCCACCCTTCCCCCAATACCCCCCTCCCTCCCTATGACAGCATACAATTCTGTTTCGGTTCTGCATATACTTTCCTATTGAGCACATTTTTACTATATTCATGCTATGTAGTCGAACTAAAATATATGGAAGAAATCATATAAGAATTCAGCACAGTACACTGAAACCCACCCACACACAAACATGATGTGCTACGTTCTGCAAGTGACTTCCACATTTCTTTCTCTGAGTGTGGAAGGCATTTTGCCTTAGAAGACCGACATTATGATTTTTTTTTCTCAGTAAGTTCTTGTTTTATTACAAAGTTCCAAGTCTACCAGAAAAAACTCTCGCACACTGTGGTCGTTGCTGTGCAGAAAGTTCTCCTGGTTCTGCTCCTTTCGCTCTGCATCAGATCATATAAGTCCTTCCAGGCTTCCCTGAAGTCTTCTTGTTCATCATTTCTTATGGCACAATAGTACTCCATTACATTCATATACCATAATTTATTCAGCCATTCCCCAATTGATGGGCATCCCCTTGACTTCCATTTTTTGGCTACCACAAAGAGTGCTGCTATAAATATTTTTGTACACGTGGGGCCCTTTCCCGTTTTTATAATCTCTTGGGGATAAAATCCTAGTAGCGATATTTCTGGGTCAAAGGGTATGCACATTTCTGTAGCCCTTTGGGCATAGTTCCAAACCGTTCTCCAGAAGGGTTGGATGATCTCACAGCTCCACCAACAATGAATTAGTGTTCCAACTATCCCACATCCTCTCCAGCATTTATCATTTTCTTGTTCTGTCATGTTTGCCAATCTTACAGTTGTGATGTGGTACCTCAGAGTTGTTTTGATTTGCATCTCTCTAATCAATAGTGATTTAGAGCACTTTTTCATATGATTATAGATATTTTTGATTTCTTCCCCTGACAATTGCTTGTTCCTATCCTTTGACCATTTATCAATTGGGGAATGACTTGGATGGTTATATATTTGAGTCAGTTCTCTATATATTCTAGAAATGAGGCCTTTATCGCCGAAATTAGCTGTAAATTTTTTTTCCCAATTTACTACATCCCTCCGAATTTTGGTTGCATTGGGTTTGGTTGTGCAAAAACTTTTCAGTTTAAAGTAATCAAAATTATCCATCTTGCATTTCATAATGCTTTCTATCGTTTCTTTAGAAAAAAAATTCTTCCCCTCTCCATAAATCTGATAAATACACTATACCTTGCTCCTCCAGTTTATTCATGGTATCAATCTTTATACCTAAATCATGTACCCATTTGGACTTTATTCTTTTGTACGGTGTCAGGCATGGGTCTATGCCTAATTTCCGCCACACAGTTAACCTGTTTTCCCAGCAATTTTTGTCGAACAATGAGTTCCTATCCCAGAAGCTGGGATCTTTGGGTTTATCAAACAGGAGGTTGCTATATTCCTTGCCAACTGTGTCTTGAGTGCCAAGCCTATTCCATTTGTCTACCCCTCTGTTTCTTAGCCAATACCAAGTGGTTTTGATAATTGCTGCTTTATAATACAATTTGAGGTCTGGTAGTGCTAGGCCACCTTCCCAAGCATTTTTTTTTCATTAGTCCCTTTGATATTCTGGACCTTTTGTTTTTCCAAATGAATTTTGATATTATTTTATCCAGCTCCAGAAAATAATGATCTGATAGTTTAATTGGTATGGCACTAAATAAGTAGATTAATTTAGGTAGAATTGTCATTTTTATTATATTAGCTCGGCCTATCCATGAACAACTGATGTTTTTCCACTTACTTAAATCTGACTTTATTTGTGCAAAAAGTGTTTTGTAATTGTGTTCATATAATCCCTGGGTTTGTTTTGGCAAGTAAACTCCTAAGTATTTTATAGTGTCTATTCTAACTTTAAATGGGATTTCTCTTTCTATCTCTTGGGGTTGGACTTTGTTGCTAATATATAGGAATGCAGAAGATTTGTGTGGGTTTATTTTGTAACCTGCAACTTTGCCAAAGTTGTTTATTATTTCAAGTAGCTTTTTACTTGAATCTCTGGGATTCTCTAAATATACCATCATATCATCTGCAAAGAGTGATAACTTAGTTTCTTCTTTGGGTATTTTTATTCCTTCAATTTCTTTATCTTGTCTAATTGCTACTGCTAACATTTCTAGTACCATATTGAATAATAATGGTGATAATGGGCACCCTTGTTTCACCCCTGACCTTATTGGAAATGCCTCTAGCTTATCTCCATTGCATATAATGCTTTCTGAAGGTTTTAGGTAGATACTGCTTATTATTTTATGGAAAGTTCCCTTTATTCCTATGTTCTCCAGTGTTTTTAATAGGAATGGGTGTTGTATTTTGTCAAAAGCTTTTTCTGCATCAATTGAGATAATCATGTGGTTTTTGTTGGTTTTGTTGTTGATATGATTGATAATGCTAATACTTTTCTAATATTGAACCAGCCCTGCATTCCTGGTATGAAACCTACCTGATCATAATGTATTATTCTCTTGATAAGATGCTGTATTCGTTCTGCTAAAATCTTGTTGAAAATTTTTGCATCTATATTCATTAGAGAAATTGGTCTATAATTTTCTTTTTCTGTTTTATCTCTTCCTGGCTTGGGTATCAAAACCGTATTTGTATCATAAAAAGAATTTGGGAGTACTCCTTCTTCCCCAATTTTCCCAAATAGTCTATATAGTATTGGAATTAAGTGTTCTTTAAAGGTTTGATAGAATTCACTTGTGAATCCATCTGGTCCTGGAGATTTTTTCCTAGGGAGTTCATTGATGGCTTGTTCAATTTCTTTTTCTGAGATGGGGTTGTTTAAGTATTCAATTTCCTCTTCTGTTAATCTGGGCAATTTGTTTTTTTTTTTTTTTAAATATTCATCCATCACATTTAGATTATCGAACTTGTGGGCATAAAGTTGGGCAAAATAATTTCTAATTATTGTTTTAATTTCCTCCTCATTGGAGGTGAGTTCACCCCTTTCATTTTTAATATCAGTAATATGATTTTCTTCTTTCTTTTTTTTAATCAAATTGACCAAAGGTTTATCAATTTCATTAGTTTTTTCATAAAACCAACTATTGGTTTTATTTATTAATTCAATAGTTTTCTTAATTTCAATTTTATTATCTCTCCTTTGGTTTTCAGTATTTCTATCTTGGTATTTTCTTGGGGATTTTCAATTTGTTCTTTTTCTAGCTTTTTCAGCTGCATACCCAAGTCATTGATCTCCTCTTTCTCTATTTTATTTATGTAGGCATTCAAAGATATAAAACATCCCCTAAGAACTGCTTTTGCAGTATCCCATAAGATTTGGTAGGTTGTCTCATTATTGTCATTCTCTTGAATGAAGTTGTTGATTGTTTCTATGATTTCTTCTTTAACCCATTCCTTCTTTAGGATTAAATTATTTAGTTTCCAACTGATTTTTGCTTTATCTTTCCATGGCCTTTAATTTCATATAATTTTTATTGCATTATGATCTGAGAAGGATGCACTGATTATCTCTGCCTTTCTGCACTGGATTTTGAGATTTTTATGTCCTAGTACATGGTCAATTTTTGTAAATGTTCCATGTACTGCTGAGAAAAAGGTATATTCCTTTCTATTCCCATTCAATTTTCTCCAGTGATCTATCATATCTACCTTATCTAGACTTTTATTTACCTCCTTAACCTCTTTCTTGTTTATTTTGAGGTTAGATTTATCAAGTTCAGAAAGAGGGAGGTTGAGGTCCCCCACTAGTATAGTTTTGCTGTCAATTTCTTCCTTCAACTCCCTCAATCTCTCCTCTAAGAATCTGGATGCTATACCACTTGGAGCATACATGTTTAGCAATGATATTGCTTCATTGTCTATGGTGCCTTTTAGCAGGATATAGTTTCCATCCTTATCCCTTTTGATTAGATCTATTTCTGCTTTTGCTTTGTCTGAGATTAGGATTGCTACTCCTGCCTTTCTTACATCAGCTGAAGCACAATATATTCTGCTTCATCCTTTAACCTTTATCCTATGTGTATCCCCCCGTTTCAAATGTGTTTCTTGTAAGCAGCATATTGTTGGATTATGGCTTTTAATCCATTCTGCTATCCGTCTCCGTTTTATGGGAGAATTCATTCCATTCACATTCACAGTTATGATTTCAATCTGTGTATTTCCCTCCATCTTCTTTCCCACCATTTGTGCTTTTAGCTCCGCTGTCTCCCTTCCCCTCCTCACTAGTATTTACTTTTCACCACCTCCTCTTGCCGCCTTCCCCTCTTTCTTTTAGCCCCCCCTCCCTTTTACTCCCCTTTACTCTTATTGCTTCTTCCCTCCCTTTTGCCTCCCTCCCCTTTCTTCCCCCTTCCCCTCCCACTGCTTATGGAGCTAGTTAGGATTTTCTACTTAAGTTTATTGTTCCGTCCTTTAAACAAATCCGATGAGAGTACCTCTCACACAATGCTCATCTCCCTCCCCTCTTTCCCTCTACTATGATATTGTACTTCTTCTTGTGATGTAATTTGCCATTTTTTGCTTCCTCCTTTTCACACCTCCTATTACACTCCCTTCTCATAGTTAAATCACATTTTTTATCATGATATCATTTACTTTATACCCGTTCCCCCTATGCTTATCCCTTTTATATTTCTTAATAGACGCACAGTTCTCAAGATAAACAGTTATCATCTTTCCTTACAGGGAGGTGAACAACTTGCCCTCATTGAGTCGCAAGTTGTTCCCCCCCCCACTGTTTACCTTTTTATGATTCTCTTGAGACCTGCATTTGAAGATCGAATTGTCTATTAAGTTCTGGTGTTTTGGTCAGGAAACTCTGGAAATCCCTTACTTCGTTGAATGACTTTCTCCTTGCCTGAAATGTTATGCTGAACTTTGCTGGGTTGTTGATCCTTGGTTGCAGTCCCAGCTCCTTTGCCTTATGGAATATTGGGTTCCAATTCTTTCGATCTTTTAATGTAGAAGCTGCAAGGTCCTGTGTAATCCTGATTGTATCTCCTTGATATTTAAATTGTTTCTTTCTGGCTGCTTGTAATATTTTCTCCTTCACTTGATAGCTCTGGAATTAGGCAACTATATTTCTTGGGGTTTTGAGTTTGGGGTCCCTTTCAGGAGGGGAACGGTGGATTCTTTCGATGACTATTTTGCCCTCTGAATCTAGTACTTCTGGGCAGTTTTCCTTGATGATTTCCGGGAAGATATTGTCCAGGCTCTTTTCTCCATCCTGAGTTTCTGGCAGGCCAATAATTCTTCAGTTTTCTCTTCTGGATCTATTTTCCAGGTCAGTTGTTTTTCCAATTAGATATTTTACATTTTCTTCTATCTTTTCATTCTTTAGATTTTGTTTGACTGATTCTTGCTGTCTCATTGAGTCGTTAGTTTCTACTTGCCCAATTCTAATCTTCATCACATTGTTTTCTTCTGTTAACTTTTGTATCTCTTTTTCCATCTGCCCAATTTTTCCTTTTAAGAAGCTATTTTCGCCAGTTAATTTTTGTACTTCCTTTTCCATTTGGCCTTTCAGGAATTTATTTTCTCCAGTTAATTTTTGAACTTCTTTTTCCATTTGTTCAATTTTCCTTTTCAGGGAGATGTTCTCATCAGTGAATTCTTTCTTAATAATTTTAAAATCATTGGCCAGTTTATCTTCTATTTCCTTCTTCAGCTGTTCCAGGAGAGCTGCTTGTACTTGCGAGTAGTTCATAGTCCCTTCTGAAGTTTCAGATGGAACTACTGTCTCAGCTGTTACCTCTTTGGGGCTTGTGTTTTGGTCCTTATCCCCATAGAAAGATTCTATGGTTCTTTCGGCCCTCTTCTTTTTCCTTTTCATGATTTTGATTGAATGTTGTGGCTTCTGGTTCTTTCAGTCAGAACCTAGAGAAATTTTTGCTGAGCTGATGTGTGAAAAAGCTAAAAGCAGGTATTTGTTTGGTGTTTCCCTGATCAGCCCTGGGTTTAGATTGTTAAGTGTGGGAGAGGGGTGGTCTCGTCCCAGGAGATTTCCTTAGCTGCATTGAGGCAAAGGCAAGCTCAGGGGCTGGTAATCCCAACTGCCCTATTGTCTTTCTGATTCCCCTGGACAGCTGAGGCAAGCCTAGATGCTAATGCGTGTTCCCAACCCTCCTGGGGCTCCTCTCATGGTGCTGAGGATTGCCTGGGTCCTAGTGCGAATTTTTTCTGCTCTGGGTCTTCTGTCCTTCCGGTTTGACTCTGCCACCATAGGAGGAATCCCCCTTAGCTATTTTCCTCGTCTCAGGTGTTATGAGATTATTGGTCTCCTTATTCTATTTCTGCTGATCTGGGATTTTTCTGGGGAGATAATTTATGGTTCTTTCACGGTTATAAAAGGGGAAGGAGAGAGCATTAGCTGAACACTCCGCCATCTTGGCTCCCAGAAGTTCAAATAGGTGACTTACCGGAGTTTGATCTCTGGGCTGAAGGTCTCAGGAGCTGCTGCGCTGACATCTGGCGCTCCGTGGCTCTCACTGACTCGGTTCGGGGTGTCTCCCACCCCAGGTGCCGCTCCTCTGGTTCCGCCCGCCACTCAGGTTTCTCGGATCTCTTCTCAATGGTGACAATTTAATATCTTCTTAGTATACATTGTATCTCTTGATTTATCTTCAAATACACATTCCAAGTAGGCCAATGGAGAAATTGACAATAGTGTGCTTACAAGTAGCTTCAAGGTTACACTAGCATAGCTTGTACTGACTTCACTGCTGTAGATAATATATGTGGATTTTTACCCTTTATATATATATATATATATATATATATATATATATATATATATATATATATATATATATATATATATATATATATATATATGTGTGTGTGTGTGTGTGTGTGTGTGTGTGTGTGTGTATATATATATATATATATATATATATATATATATATATATATATTTACATATTACTTCAGTGTTGTCTCTTAAGGAGGAACTGCCAAAATGCCTTCATTTAGATTCCTATATGCCTGAACAGGGAAAAGGCTAAATACTGATATCACAAGCAGGATAAAGATAGAAGAGTCAAGCCGACAGCTCACTTGTAGAAAATTTAGGGAGTCAGTGCTGACAATGTAATATCTACTTAGTATCCAATGTATTTCTTGAGCCATCTTCATAAACACTTACAGTTTTGGTCAAGGGAGAAAGGGACAATTGTGTACTTGCAATTATGTTCCAGGTACTCTAGCACAGCTTGTACTGACTTCACTGTTGTAGATAAGGTATATGGATTTTTAGCCTTTACAGACATTACTTCAGAGTTGTCTCTTTACGGGAAGTCAGAAAATGCGTTTCTTTGGATTTCTATGGGCCTCAACAGGGAAAAGGCTAAATAATGATATCAGAAGCAGGAAAAAGATAGAAGAGTCAAATTGATAGGATACTTGTAGAGACTTTAGGAGTCAGTGGTGACAATTTAATATCTTCTTAGTATACATTGTATCTCTTGAGTTATATTCAAATACACCTTCCAAGTAGGCCAATGTTGAAATTGACGTCACTGCTGTCGAAAAGATATTTGGATATTTACCTTTTACATACATGACTTCAATGTTGTCTCTTCAGTAGAAACTGTTAAAATGCCTTTATTTAGATCACCATAGGCCTCAACAGGGAAATGGCTATATACTGATATTACAAGCATGATAAAGATAGAAGAATCAAGCTGATAGGATACTTCTAGAGAATTTAGGGTGTCAGTGGTGACAATTTAATGTCGTCGTAGAATACATTGTTTCTCTTGAGTTATCTTCAAATACAGCTTCCAAGTAGGCAAATAGAGAAATTGACAATAGTGTACTTCAAGTATATTCCGGGGAGGCGGAGCCAAGATGGCAGAGTAGAAGGACGCAGGTTTACGAGCTCCGATACCAAAAGCCCATAGAATTAACGTAAAAAGAGTCCCCCATAACTTCTGGGTCAATGCAAAGTGTGCAGAAGCAGAGTGGAAGAGATTTCCGTTCCGGGGAGCCCTGGAGACCCATCCATTGGGTCCGGCGTGACCCGGAAAGTGGACCCCACCCCCAACGCTGCCCTGGCCGCGGCCCCAGAGAAACTGATCCGAGCAGGCTTCAGAGCCGGAAGCTCCGGCAGCCGGGTAAGTCCCTCTGCCCACAGAAGCTACAGGTCAGTGAGAGAGAAGGCCGGGCTGGAGGAGAGGGGAAGCAGGGCGTCTCCGTGACTCAGGCCCCCTCGGGAGGAAGCGGCGGCGGCAGAGACGGGGGCAGGAAGCGGCGGAGGCAGAGGTGTGGGCGGCAGCTCAGGCGACAGCGGCCCAGGACTCAGGAATCCCCCAGCAGCATACAGTATCTTTATTACGGAAGATGCCCGCATAAAACCTGACGGAGCTGAGCCTGGGAGACGGCCCTGCCCCCACCCCGCTCTACTACTGAAGGCTTCTGCTCAAAGCCCCCAAGGGAACTGAGATTGGGAGGCGGGCCCCCAGCCCGCCCCCACCCCGCCCCCACCTGCTCCATTCCTAAAAGTCTCTGCATAAAGCCCCTGAGGGATCAGAGTCTGGGAGGCAGCCCTGCCCCCACCCCAGCACCTGAACTAAAGCTCACTGATTGACAGCCAGCAGGAGGAAAGGCATTTAAATCTCAGAGGCCAAGCACTAGCTGGGCGGATCCAGGCGGGGGTGGAAAGGAATCCTTGAAGTCAAGTAACTGGCTGGGAAAGTGCCTAGAAAAGTGAAGAAAAATAAGACTATAGAGAGTTTTTTCCAACAAATGCAAATGATCCCGACCTTCGGATCTGATGGTGAGGACGTATCCTTGCCATCAGGGAAAGACGTGGAAGGCGGGGCCTCAGTACCCAGACACCCCAGGGGGGTTGTGGGTGGGCTCAGGCCCTGGAAGAGCTCAAAAAGGATTTTGAAAAGCAAGTTAGACAGGTGGAGGAAAAACTGGGAAGAGAAATGAGAGAGATACAAGAAAAGTATGAAAATCGGGTCAATACCTTGGTTTAGGAGACCCAAAGAAATGCTGAGGAAATTAACACCTTGAAAAATAGGCTCACTCAATTGGCAAAGGAGGTTCAAAAAGCCAATGAGGAGAAGAATGCTTTCAAAAGCAGAATGAGCCAAATGGAAAAAGAGGCTCAAAAGCTCACTGAATTTAATAGTTCTCTCAAAATTAGAATGGAACAGATGGAGTCTAATGACTTTACTAGAATCCAAGAAATCACCAAACAAAACCAAAAGAACGAAAAAATGGAAGAGAATGTGAAATATCTCATGGGAAAAACAACTGACCTGGAAAATAGATCCAGGAGAGACAATTTAAAAATTATGGGACTACTTGAAAATCATGATCAAAAAAGAGCCTAGACATCATCTTCCATGAAATTATCAAGGAAAACTGCCCTGACATTCCAGAACCAGAGGGCAATATAAGTATTGAAAGAATCCATCGATCACCACCTGAAAGAGATCCAAAAAAAGTAACTCCTAGGAACATTGTGGCCAAATTCCAGAACTCCCAGCTCAAGGAAAAAATCTTACAAGCAGCTAGAAAGAAACAATTCCAGTACTGTGGAAATACAATCAGGATAACCCAAGATCTAGCAGCTTCTACATTAAGGGATCGAAGGGAGTGGAATAGGATATTCCAGAAGGCAAAGGAACTAGGACTCAAACCAAGAATCACCTACCCAGCTAAACTGAGCATAATACTTCAAGGGAAAATATGGTCTTTCAATGAAACAGAGGACTTTCAATCATTCTTAATGAAAAAACCAGAGCTGAAAAGAAAATTTGACTTTCAAACACAAGAATGAAAAGAAGCATGAAAAAGGAAACAGCAAAGAGAAGTCTTAAGGGACTTACCAGAAGTGAACTGTTTATATTCATACAGGGAAAGACAATATTTCTAACTCTTAAAACTTTTCAGTATCTGGGTAGTTGGTGGGACCACACATACACATGTACACGCATGCACACACATACACACATGCACACACATGCAGAGATAGAGAGCACAGATTGAACTGAATAGGATGGGACCATACCTTAAAAAAACTAAGGTAAATGGTGAGAGAGAAATGTAGGGGGAGGAAAGAGAGGGAAAGGGAAGGGGGGTAACTATATGTCATTTAACAGGCAGGTAGGAGTTTTTCTTAGTGGAGGGAAAAAGAGGAGAGCTGAGAAAAAAACAAAAACAAAAACAAGAAGTTTACCGTCATCACATTTGACTAAACGAAGGAGTGAAATGCACACTCATTTTGGTATGAAAACCTATCTTACAGTATAAGAAAGTGGGGGAGAAAGAGATATTGCAAGGGGGGGATCATGGAGAGGAGGGCAAAGGGAGGAGGGAGCAAATTGAAGTCAAGACTTGGGGAGGGACAGGATCAAGAGACAGAAGAGAAAAAATGAGGCTCAGGGTAGGAGGGATGGTAATCCAGTTAGTCTTACACAATACGACTATCAGGGAAGTCATTTCCAAAACTACACAAACAGGGCCTAAATTGAATTGCCTGCCGTCTCAAAGGGAATGGGTGGGAAGGGAGGGATGGGGAGAATTTGAAACTCAAAGCTTTAGGAACAACTGTTTAGTATTGTTGTTACTACTAGGAAAGAAGACATACAGTTAATGAGGAATAGAAAGTCATCTGGCCCGACAGGAGAAAAGAGAAGATGGAGACAAGAGAAGGGAGGGATGACACAAGAGAGGGCAGATTGGAGACAGGGAAAATTAGATTGCTTGGGCTATTGGGATAGGGGGAGGGCATAAAAGGGGAGAAAACTGGGAACCCAAAAAATTTGTGAAAATGAATGTAAAAAATTAAATAAATAAAAAAAATAAAATGTGAAAAGAAAAAAGATCATAAAAAAAAGTATATTGCAGGTACTCTAGCATATCTTGTACTGACTTCACTGCTGTAGATAATATATGTGGATTTTTACCCTTTACATATATATATATATATTTACATATTACTTCAGTGTTGTCTCTTAAGGAGGAACTTCCAAAATGCCTTCATTTAGATTCCTATATGCCTGAACAGGGAAAAGGCTAAATACTGATATCACAAGCAGGATAAACGTAGAAGAGTCACGTTGACAGGACACTTGTAGATAGTTTAGAGTGTCAGGGCTGACAATGTAATATCTTCTTATTATACGTTGTATTTCTTGAGTTATCTTCAAATACACCTTTCATGTTGGCCAATGGAGGAATGGACAATTGTGTACTAGGAAGTATGTTCCAGATACTCTAGCATAGCTTGTACTGACTTGACTGCTCTAGAAAAGTTATGTGGATTTTCACCCTTTACATATATTATTTCACAGTTGTCTCTTTACAGGTATTGACAAAAACCATTTCTTTGGCTGGCTATAGGCCTCAACTGGGAAAAGGCAAAATACTGATATGACAAGCAGGAAAAAGATAGAAGGGTCAAGTTTTTATGAGACTTGCCGACAGCTTAGGGAGACCGTGTTGACAATGTAATATCTTCTTAGTATACGTTGTATTTCTTGAGTTATCTTGAAATACACCTTCCATGTTGGTCAATGGAGCAATGGACGATGGTGTACTTGCAAGTGTCTTCCAGCTACACACGCATATCTTCTATTGACTTCACTGCTGTCGAAAAGATATGTGGATATTTACCTTTTACATACATGACTTCAATGTTGTCTCTTAAGTAAGAACTGTTAAAATTCTTTTATTTAGATCCACATAGGCCTCAACCGGGAAATGGCTATATACTGATATGACAAGCAGGATAAAGATAGAAGAATCAAGCTCATAGGATACTTCAAGAGAGATTAGGGTGTCAGTGGTGACAATTTAATATCGTCTTAGTATACATTGTATCTCTTGAGTTATCTCCAAATACACCTTCCATTTTGGCCAATGGAGGAATGGACAATTGTGTACTAGCAAGTGTCTTCCAGATACTCTAGCATAGCTTGTACTGACTTGACTGCTCTAGAAAAGATATGTGGATTTTCACCCTTTACATATATTATTTCACAGTTGTCTCTTTAGAGGAATTGACAAAAGACATTTCTTTGGTTGGTTATAAGCCTCAACTAGGAAAAGGCAAAATACTGATATGACAAGCAGGAAAAAGATAGAAGAGTCAAGTTTATATGAGACTTGCAGACAGCTTAGAGAGGCAGTGTTGACAATGTAATATCTTCTTAGTATACATTGTATTTCTTGAGTTATCTTCAAATAAACTTTCCATGTTGGCCAATGGACAAAGGGACGATGGTGTACTTGCAGGTGTCTTTCAGCTACACTCGCATATCTTGTATGGACTTCACTGCTGTCGAAAAGATATGTGGATATTTACCTTTTATTTTTTTATTTTTTTATTTTTTTTTTTAATTTATTTATTTATTTATTTATTTTACATTCATTTTCACAAATTTTTGGGTTCCAAATTTTCTCCCTTTTTCTCCCCTCCCCCCACCCCAATACCCCAAGTAATCTAATTTTCCCTATCTCCAATCTGTCCTCTCTTCTGTCATCCCTCCCTTCCCTTGTCTCTATCTTCTCTTTTCTCCTGTAGGGCCAGATGACTTTCTATTCCTCATTAACTGTATGTCTTCTTTCCTAGTTGCAACAGCAATACTAAACAATTGTTCCTAAAACTTTGAGTTCCAAATTCTCCCCATCCCTCCCTCCCCACCCATTCCCTTTGGTACGGCAGGCAATTTATTATAGGCCATATCTGTGTAGCTTTGCAAATGACCTTCCTGATAGTCGTGTTGTGTAAGACTAACTGAATTGCCATCCCTCCTCACCTGCCCCTCATTGTTTCTCTTTGATCCTGTCCCTCCCCAAGTGTTGACTTTCAATTACTCCCTCCTCCCTTTGCCCTCCCTTCCATCATCCCCCCCCAATATCTCCTTCTCCCCCGCTTTCTTATACTGTAAGATAGGTTTTCATACCAAAATGAGTGTGCATTTCACTCCTTCGTTTAGTCAAATGTGATGAGGGTAAACTTTTGTTTGTTTGTTTGTTTGTTTGTTTGTTTGTTTTTTTTTCTTCAGCTCTCCTCTTTTTCCCTCCACTAAAAACATCTCCTACTTGCCTCTTAAATGACATATAGTTACCCCCTTCCATTTCTCCCTCTTTCCTCTCACTACATTTCTCTCTCATCATTTACCTTAATTCCTTTTAAGGTATGGTCCCATCCTATTCAGTTCAATCTGTGCTCTCTGTCTCTGCATGTGAATGCATGTGTGTATGTGTGTGCATGCATGTACATGTGTATGTGTGGTCCCACCAACCACCCAGATACTGAAAAGTTTTAAGAGTTAGAAATATTGTCCTTCCATGTATGAATGCAAACAGTTCATTTCTGGTAAGTCCCTTAATACTTCTCCTTGCTGTTTACTTTTGCATGCTTCCTCTCATTCTTGTGTTTGAAAGTCAAATTTTCTTTTCAGCTCTGGTTTTTTCATCAAGAATGATTGAAAGTCCTCTGTTTCATTGAAAGACCATATTTTCCCTTGAAATATTATACTCAGTTTAGCCGGGTAGGTGATTCTTGGTTTGAGTCCTAGTTCCTTTGCCTTCTGGAATATCCTATTCCACGCCCTTCGATCCCTTAATGTAGAAGCTGCTAGATCTTGGGTTATCCTGATTGTATTTCCACAGTACTGGAATTGTTTGTTTCTGGCTGCTTGCAAGATTTTTTCCTTGAGCTGGGAGTTCTGGAATTTGGCCACAATGTTCCTAGGAGTTTCTCTTTTTGGATCTCTTTCAGGTGGTGATCGATGGATTCTTTCAATACTTATTTTGCCCTCTGGTTCTAGAATGTCAGGGCAGTTTTCCTTGATAATTTCATGCAAGACGATGTCTAGGCTCTTTTTTTGATCATGGCTTTCAGGTAGTCCCATAATTTTTAAGTTGTCTCTCCTTGATCTATTTTCCAGGTCAGTTGTTTTTCCCATGAGATATTTCACATTCTCTTCCATTTTATTGTTCTTTTGGTTTTGTTTGGTGATTTCTTGGTTTCTCATAAAATCATTAGACTCCATCTGTTCCATTCTAATTTTGAGAGAACTATTAAATTCAGTGAGCTTTTGAGCCTCTTTTTCCATTTGGCTCATTTTGCTTTTGAATGCATTCTTCTCCTCATTGGCTTTTTGAACCTCTTTTGCCAATTGAGTGAGCCTATTTTTCAAGGTGTTAATTTCCTCAGCATTTTTTTGGGTCTCCTTTACCAAGATATTGACCTTTTTTTCATACTCTTCTTGCATCTTTGTCATTTCTCTTCCCAGTCTTTCCTCCACCTGTCTAACTTGCTTTTCAAAATCCTTTTTAAGCTCTTCCAAGGCCTGAGCCCACCCAACACCCCCCTGGGGTGTCTGGGGTACTGAGGCCCCGCCCTCCACATCTTTCCCTGATGGGAAAAATACGTTCTCGTCCTCCCCATCTGATCCGAAGGTTGGGATCATTTGCATTTGTTGGAAAAAACTCTCTAAAGTCTTATTTTTCTTCCCCTTTCTAGGCATTTTCCCAGCCAGTTACTTGACCTCTGAGATTCCCTTTCACCCCCGCCTGGATCCGCCCAGCCAGCGCCTGGCCTCTGAGATTCAAATGGGCTTTCCTCCTGCTGGCTGTCAATCAGTGAGCATTAGTTCAGGTGCTGGGGCGGGGCCAGGGCTGTCTCCGAGACTCTGATCCCTCGGGGGGCTTTATGCAGCGACTCTCAAGAATGGAGCGGGTGGGGGCAGGGTGGGGGGCCCGCCTCCCAATCTCAGCTCCCCTGGGGGTCCCGAGCAGAAACCTTCAGCAACAGAGCGGGCTGGGGGCAGGGCCGTCTCTCAGGCTCAGCTCCGTCAGGTTTTATGCGGGAATCTTCTGTAATGAAGATCCTGCCTGCTGCTGGGGGATTCCTGAGTCCCGGGCCGCTGCCGCCTCAGCCGCCGCCCACGCCTCTGCCTCCGCCGCTTCCTGCCCCCGTCCCTGCCGCCGCCGCTTCCTCCCGAGGGGGCCCGAGTCACAGACGCCCTGCTTCCCCTCTCCTTCAGCCCGGCCTCTCTCACTGACCTGCTTCTGTGGGCGGAGGGACTTTCCCGGCTGCTTCAGCTTCCGTCTCTGAAGCCTGCTCCGATCCGCTTCTCTGAGGCCTCGGCCAGGGCAGCGCTGGGGGTCGGGTTTACTCTCCGGGGCGCGCCGGACCCTGGGGACGGGTCTTGAGGGCTCCCTGGGACGGAAATCTCCTCCACTCTGCCTCTGCACACCTTGCACTCACCCAGAATCTATGGGGGACTCTTTCTATACCAATTCCATGGGCTTTGGTTTCGGAGCTCGTAAACGTGCGTCCTTCTACTCCGCCATCTTGGCTCCGCCCGGATATTTACCTTTTAAATACATGATCTCAATGTTGTCTCTTAAATAGTAACTGTTCAAATGCCCTTATTTAGATCCCCATAAACCTCAACAGGGAAATGGCTTTATACTGTTATTAAAAGAAGGATAAAGATAGAAGATTCAAGCTGTTAGGATACTTCTAGAGAGTTTAGGGTGTCAGTGGTGACAATTTATACCGTCTTAGAATACATTGTATCTCTTGAGTTATCTTCAAATACAGGTTTCAAGTAGGCAAATTGAGAAATTGACAATAGTATACTTGCAAGTATATTCCAGGTACCCTAGCAAATCTTTTACTGACTTCACGGCTGTACATAATATATGTGGATATTACTTCAGTGTTGTCTCTTAAGCGGGAACTGCCAAAATGCCTTCATTTGGATTCCTATATGCCTGAACAGGGAAATGGCTAAATACTGATATCACAAGCAGCATAAAGATAGAAGAATCAAGTTGAAAGGACACTTGTAGAAAGTTTATGGTGTCAGGGTTGACAATGTAATATCTTCTTATTATACATTGTATTTCTTTAGTTATCTTCAAATACACCTTCCATTTTGGCCTATGGAGGAATGGACAATTGTGTACTAGCACGTATCTTCCAGATACTCTAGCATAGCTTGTACTTATTTCACTGCTCTAGAAAAGATATGTGGATTTTTACACTTTACATATATTTTTTCACAGTTGTCTCTTTAGATGAATAGAAAAAAACCATTTCTTTGGATGGCTATAGGTCTCAACTAGGAAAAGGCAAAATACTGATATGACAAGGAGGAAAAAGATAGAAGAGTCAAGTAGATATGAGACTTGCAGACAGCTTAGGGAGAAAGTTTTGACAATGTAATATCTTCTTAGTATACTTTGCATTTCGTAGATACTCTAGCATAGTTTGTACTGATTTCATTGCACTAGAAAAGATATGTGGATTTTCACCATTTACGTATATTATTTCACAGTTTTCTTTTTAGAGGAATAGACAAAAACCATTTCTTTGGATGGCAATAGGTCTCAACTAGGAAAAGGCGAAATACTGATATGACAAGAAGGAAAAAGATAGAAGAGTCAAGTTGATACGAGACTTGCAGACAGCTTAGGGAGACAGTGTTGACAATGTAATATCTTCTTAGTATACTTTGAATTTCTTGAGTTACCTTCAAATACACCTGCGATGTTGGCCAATGGAGCAATGGACGATGATGTACTTGCAAGTGTCTTCCAGCTACACTCGCACATCTTGTATTGAATTCACTGTTGTCGAAAAGATATGTAGATATTTACCTTTTACATACATGACTTCAATGTTTTCTGTTAATTTGGAAATGTTAAAATGCCTTTATTTAGATCCCCATAGGCCTCAACAGGGAAATGGCTACATATTGATATGACAAGCAGGATAAAGATAGAAGAATCATGCTGATAGGATACTTCTAGAGAGTTTAGGCTGTCAGTGGTGACAATTTAATGTCGTCGTAGAATACATTGTATCTCTTGAGTTACCTTCAAATACAGCTTCCTAGTAGGCAAATGGAGAAATTGACAATAGTGTACTTGCAAGTATATTCCAGGTACCCTAGCATATCTTGTACTGACTTCACTGCTGTAGATAATATATGCGGATTTTTACCCTTTATATATATATATATATATATATATATATATATATATATATATATATATATATACTATATATATATATATATATATATATTTACAAATTACTACAGTATTGTCTCTTCAGGAGGAACTGCCAAAATGCCTTCATTTAGATTCCTATATGCCTGAACAGGGAAAAAGGCTAAATACTGATATCACAAGCAGGATAAACATAGAAGAGTCACGTTGACAGGACACTTGTAGATAGTTTAGAGTTTCAGGGCTGACAATGTAATATCTTCTTATTATACGTTGTGTTTCTTGAGTGATCTTCAAATACACTTTCCATGTTGGCCAATGGAGCAATGGACGATGGTGTATTTGTAAGTGTCTTCCAGCCACACTCGCATATCTTGTATTGGCTTCTCTACGGTCAAAAAGATATGTGGATATTTACCTTTTACATACATGACTTCAATGCTGTCTCTTAAATAGGAACTGTTAAAATGCGTTTATTTATTTCCCCATAGGCCTCAACAGGGAAATGGCTATATAGTGATATCACAAACATGATAAAGACAGAAGAATCAATATGATAGGATAGTTCTAGAGAGATTAGGGTGTCAGTGGTGACGATTTAATATCGTCGTAGTATACACTGAATGTCTTGAGTTATCTTCAAATACAGGTTCCAAGAAGGACAATGGAGAAATTGACAATACTATACTTGCAAGGATCTTCCAGGTACCCTAGAATAGCTTGTACTTCTTTCACTGCTGTAGAAAATATATGTGGATTTTTATCCTTTATACATATATATATATATATATATATATATATATATATATATATATATATATATTTACATAGTACTTAAATGTTGTCTCTTAAGGAGGAACTGCCAAAATGCCTTCATTAAATTCCTATATGCCTGAACAGGGAAAAGGCTAAATACTGATATCACAAGCAGGATAAATATAGAAGAGTCACGTTGACAGGACCCTTGTAGAGAGTTTAGAGTGTCAGGGCTGACAATGTAATATCTTCTTATTATACATTGTATTTCTTTAGTTATATTCAAATACATCTTCCATGTTGGCCAATGGCAGAATGGACAATTGTATACTAGGATATATCTTCCAGATACTCTAGCATACCTTGTACTGACTTAAGTGCTCTAGAAAAGATATGTGGATTTTCACCCTTTACATTTATTATTTCACAGTTGTCTCTTTAGAGGTATTGACAAAAACCATACCTTTGGATGGCTATAGGCCTCAACTGGGAAAAGGCAAAATACTGATATCCCAATGAGGAAAAAGATTGAAGAGTCAAGTTGTTATGAGAATTTCAGACAGCTTAGAGAGACATTGTGGACAATGTAATATCTTCTTTGTATACATTGTATTCCTTGAGTTATCTTCAAATCCACCTTCCATGTTGGCCAGTGGAGCAATGGACGATGGTGTATTTGCAAGTGTCTTACAGCTACACTGCATATCTTGTATTGACTTCACTGCTGCCGAAAAGATATGCGGATATTTACATTTTACATACATGACTTCAAAGTTGTCTCTTAAATAGGAACTGTTAAAATACCTTTATTTAGATCCCCATAGGCCTAAACCGGGAAATGGCTATATACTGATATCACAAACAGGATAAAGATAGAAGAATCAAGCTGATAGGATACTTCTATAGAGTTTCGGATGTCAGTGGTGACAATTTAATATCATCTTAGTATACGTTGTATCTCTTGAGTTATCTTCAAATACAGCTTCCAAGAAGGCCAATGGATATATTGACAATAATGTACTTGGAAGGATCTTCCAGGTACCCTAGCATAGGTTGTACTGCCTTCACTGCTGTAAATAATATATGTAGATTTTTACCTTTTATATATATCTATATCTATATCCATATATATATATGTATATATATCTATATCTATATATATATATATATCTACATATCTATATATATATATATTTACATATTACTTCAAAGTTGTCTCTTAAGAAGGAACTGCCAAAATGCCTTCATTGAGATTCCTATATGCCTGAACAGGGAAAAGGCTAAATACTGTTATAACAAGCAGGACAAAGATAGAAGAGTCAAGTTGAAATGACACTTGTAGAGAGTTTAGGGTGTCAGGGTTGACAATGTAATATCTTCTTACTATACATTGTCTTTCTTGAGTTATCTTCAAATACACCTTCCGTTTTGGCCTACGGAGGAATGGACAGTTGTGTACTAGCAAGTATCTTCCAGATACTCTAGCATAGCTTGTACTGATTTCAGTGCTCTAGAAAATATTTGCGGATTTTCACCCTTTACATATATTATTTTAAGTTGTCTCTTTCGAGGTATAGACAAAAACCATTTCTTCGGATGGCTATATGTCTCAACTAGGAAAAGGCAAAATAGTGATATGACAAGGAGGAAAAAGATAGAAGAGTCAAGTTGATATTAGACTTGCAGACAGCTTAGGGAGACAGTGTTGACAATGTAATCTCATCTTAGTATACTTTGTATTTCTTGAGTTATCTTCAAATACACCTTCCATGTTGGCCAATGGAGCAATGGACGATGGTGTTCTTGCAAGTGTCTTCCAGCTACACTCGCATATGTTGTATTGACGTCACTGCTGTTGAAAAGATATGTGGATATTTACCTTTTACATGCATGACTTCAATGTTTTCTCTTAAGTAGGAATTTTTAAAATGCCTTTATTTAGATCCCTATAGGCCTCAACAGGGAAATGGCTATATACTGATGTGACAAGCAGGATAAAGATAGAAGAATCAAGGTGATAGGATACTTCTAGAGAGCTTAGGGTTTCAGTGGTGACAATTTAATATCGTCTTAGTATACATTGTATCTCTTGAGTTATCTTCAAACACAGCTTCCAAGAAGGCCAATGGAGAAATTGACAATAATATACTTGCAAGGATCTTCCAGGTACCCTAGCATAGCTTGAACTACCTTCACTGCTGTAGATAATTTATGTGGGTTTTTAAATTTATATATATATATATATATATTTATATATATATTTATATATATATAATATATTTATAAATAGAATATATAGAATATATATATAGAATATATATATAGAATATATATAGAATATATATAATATATTCTATATATATATATAGAATATATATATTCTCTCTTAAGTAGGAACTGCCAAAATGCCGTCATTGAGATTTATATATGCCTGAACAGGGAAAAGGCTAAATACTGATATCACAAGCAGGATAAAGATAGAAGAGGAAAGTTGACAGGACACTTGTAGAGAGTTTAGAGTGTGAGGGCTGACAATCTAATATCCTCTTATTGTACATTGTATTTCTTTAGTTATCTTCAAATACACCTTTAATGTTGGACAATGGAGGAATGGACAATTGTGTACTACGACGTATCTTCCAGATACTCTAGCATAGCTTGTACTGACTTGACTGCTCTAGAAAAGATATGTGGATTTTCACCCTTTACATAAATTATTTCATAGTTGTCTCCCTAGAGGAATTGACAAGCACCATTCCTTTGGATGGCTATAAGTCTAAACCAGGAAAAGGCAAAATACTGATATCCCAAGCAGGAAAAAGATGGAAGAGTGAAGTTGATATCAGAGCTGGAAACAGCTTAGGGAGACAGTGTTGACAGAGTAATATCTTCTTAGTATACATTGTATTTCCTGAGTTATCTTCAAATACGCCTACCATGTTGGCCAATAGAGCAATTGACGGTAGTGCTTTTGCAAGTGTCTTCCAGCTACACTCGTATATCTTGTATTGACTTCACTGCTGTCGAAAAGATATGTGGATATTTACGTTTTACATACATGACTTCAATGTTGTCTCTTTAGTGGGAACTGTTAAAATGCCTTTATTTAGAACCCCATAGGTCTCAACAGGGAAATGATTATATACTGATATGACAAGCAGGATAAAGATAGAAGAATCAAGTAGATAGGATACTTCTAGAGAGTAAAAGGTGTCAGTGGGGCCAATTTAATAAGGTCTTAGAATACATTGTATCTCTTGAGTTATCTTCAAATACAGCTTCCAAGTAGGCAAATGGAGACATTGACAATAGTGTACTTGCAAGTATATTCCACGTACCCTAGCATATCTTCTTGTACTGACTTCACTACTGTAGATAACATATGTGAATTTCGACCCTTTATAATATATATATATATATATATATATATATATATATATATATACATATATATATACATATATATATATATATATTTATTTACATATTACTTCAGTGTTGTCTCTTAAGAAGGAACTTCCAAAATGCCTTCATTTAGATTCCTATATGCCTGAACAGGGAAAAGGTTAAATACTGATATCACAAGCAGGATAGAGATAGAAGCGTCACGTTGATAGGACACTTGTAGAGAGTTTAGAGTGTCAGGGCTGACAACGTAATACCTTCTTATTATACATTGTATTTCTTTAGTTATCTTCAAATACACCTTCCATGTTGGCCAATGGAGGAAGGGTTAATTGTGTACTAGGAAGTATCTTCCAGATACTCTAGCATAGCTTGTACTGACTTGACAGCTCTAGAAAAGGTATGTTGATTTTCACCATTTACATATATTATTTCACAGTTGTCTCTTTAGAGGTATTGATAAAAACCATTTCTTTGGATGCCTATAGGCCTCAACTAGGAAAAAGCAATATACTGATATACCAAGCAGGAAAAAGTTTGAAGACTCAAGCTGATATGAGACTTGCAGACAGCTTAGGGAGACAGTGTTTACAACGTAATATCTTCTTAGTGTACATTGTATTTCTGGAGTTATCCTCGAATACAACTACCATGTTGGCCAATAAAGCAAGGGACGATGGTGTACTTGCAAGTGTCTTCCAGCTACACTCGCATATCTTGTATAGACTTCACTGCTGTCGAAATGATGTGTGGATATTTACATTTTGCATACATGACTTCAATGTTGTCTCAAATAGGAACTGTTAAAATGCCGTTATTTAGATCCCCTTAGGCCTCAACAGGTAAATTTCTATATACTGATATCACAAACAGAATAAAGATAGAAGAATCAAGCTGATAGGATACTTGTAGAGAGTTTAGGGTGTCAGTGGTGACAATTTAATATCTTCTTAGTATCCATTGTATCTCTTGAGTTATCTTCAAATAAAGCTTCCAAGAAGGCCCAGGGAGAAATTGACAATAATGTACTTTTAAAGGATCTTCCAGGTACCCTAGCATAGCTTGTACTGCCTTTTTTGCCGTAGATAATATATTTAAATTTTTAGCCTATATATATATATATATATATATATGTATATATATATATATATATATATATATATATATATATATATGTATGTATGTATTGCTTCAATGTTGTCTCTTAAGGAGGAACTGCCAAAATGCCTTCATTTAGATTCCTATATGCCTGAACATGGAATAGGCTAAATACTGATATCACAAGCAGGATAAAGATACAATAGGGAAGTTGGCAGGACACTTGTAGAGAATTTAGGGAGTCCGTGCGTACAATGTGATATCTACTTAGTATCCAATGTATTTCTTGAGTCATCTTCATATACACTTACCATTTTGGTCAAGGGAGGAAGGGACAATTGTGTACTTGCAATTATGTTCCAGGTACTCTAGCACAGCTTGCATTAACTTCACTGTTGTAGATAAGGTATATGGATTTTTACCCTTTACATACATTACTTCAGAGTTGTCTATTTAGGGGAAGTGACAAATTGAATTTGTCTGGATTTCTATAGGTCTCAACAGGGAGAAGGCTAAATACTGATATCAGAAGCAGGATAAAGATAGAAGAGTCAACTTCATAGGTCACTTGTGGAGAGTTTAGAGTGTCAGGGCTGACAATGTAATATGTTCTTACTAAACATTTTATTTCTTCAGTTATCTTTAAATACATCTTCCATGTTGTCCAATGTAGCAATGGAAAATTGTGCACTAGCAAGTATCTTCCAGATACTCTAGCATAGCTTGTACTGACTTCACTGCTGTAGAAACGATATGTGGATTTTCACCCTTTACATATGTTATTTCACAGTTGTCTCTTTAGAGGAATTGACAAACACCATTTCTTTAGATGGCTACAGGCCTCAACTAGCAAAATGCAAAATATTGATATCACAAGCCGGAAAAAGACAGAAGTGCCAAGTTGATATGAGACGTGCAGCCAGCTCAGGGAGACATTGCTGATAATCTAATATCTTCTTATTATACATTGCATTTCTTGAGTTATCTTCAAATACACCTTCCATGTTTGCCAATGGAGTAATGTACGATGGTGTACTGTCAAGTGCCTTCCAGCTACACTAGCATATCTTTTATTGACTTCACTGCTGTCAAAAAAATATGTGGATTTTTACCTTTTACATACGTGACTCCAATGTTGTCTATTAAATAGGAACTTTTAAAATGCCTTTATTTAGATCCCCATAGGCCTCAAAAGGGAAATGGCTATATGCTGATATCACAAGTAGGATAAAGATAGAAGCGTTAAGTTGATAGGATACTTGTAGAGAGCTTAGGGTGTCAGTGGTGACAATTTAATATCTTCTCAGTATACATTGTATCTCTTGAATTATCTTCAAATACACCTTCAAAGTAGGCCAATGGAGCAATTGACAATGGTGTACTTGCAAGTATCTTCCAGGTATACTAGAATACCTTGTATTGTTTTGACTCCTCTCGATAAAATATGTGGATTTTCCCCCCTTATATACCTTACTTCAGTGTTGTCTCTTAAGGAGGAACTGCTAAAATGCCTTCATTTAGATTCCTATGTGCCTGAACAGGGAAAAGGCTAAATACTGATAACACAAGCAGGATAAAGATAGAAGAGTCAAGTTAACAGGACACTTGCAGAATATTTAGGGAGTCAGTGCTGACAATGCAATATGTGCTTAGTATTCAATGTATTTCTTGAGTCATCTTCATATACACCTACCATTTTGGTCAAGGGAGGACGGGACAATTGTGTACTTGCAAGTATGTTCCAGGTACTCTAGCACAGCTTGTAATGACTTCACTGTTGTAGATAAGTTATATGTATTTTTAGCTTTTACAGACATAACTTCATAGTTGTCTCTTTAGGAGAAGTGACAAAATGCGTTTCTTTGGATTTCTACAGGCCTCAACAGGGAAAGGGCTAAATACTCATATCACAAGCAGGAAAAAGAGAGAACAGTCAACTTGATAGGACACTTGTAGAGAGTTTCGGGTGTCAGGGCTGACAATGAAATATCTTCTTATTATACATTGTATTTCTTGAGTTATCTCCATATACACTTTCCATGTTGGACAATGGAGGAATGGACAATTGTGAACTAGCACGTATCTTCCAGATACTCTAGCAGAGCTTGTCCTGACGTCACTGCTGTAGAAAACATAAGTGGATTTTCACCCTTTACATATATTATTTCACAGTTGTCTCTTTAGAGGTAGTGACAAAAACCATTCCTTTGGATGGCTGTAGACCTCAACACGGAAAAGGTTAAAACTGATATCACAAGCAGGAAAAAGATAGAAGAGTCAAGTTGATATGAGACTTGCAGACAGCTTAGGGAGACAGTGTTGACAATGTAAAATCTTCTTAGTATACATTGTATTTCCTGAGTTATCTTCAAATACACCTTCCATGTTGACCAAAGGAGCAATGGACGATGGTGTTCTTGCAAGTGTCTTCCAGCTACACTCCCATATGTTGTACTGACTTCACTGCTGTCGAAAAGATATGTGGATTTTTACCTTTTACATACATGACTTCAATGTTTTCCCTTAAATAGGAACTGTTAAAATGCCTTTAATTATATACCCATGGGCCTCAACAGGGAAATGGCTACATACTGAAATCAAAAGCAGGATAAACATGGAAGAGTCAAGTTGATAGGATACTTGTAGAGAGTTTAGCGTGTCAGTGGTGACAATATAATATCTTCTTAGTATAAATTGTATCTCTTGAGTTATCTTCAAATACACCTTCAAAGTAGGTCAATGGAGCAATTCACAATGGTGTACTTGCAAGGATCTTCCAGGTACACTAGCATAGCTTATACTGACTTTACTGCTGTAGATAATATATGTGGATTTTTACTCTTTATATATATATATATATATATATATATATATATATATATATATATATATATATATATATTTACATATTACTTCAGTGTTGTCTCTTAAGGAGGAACTGCCAAAATGCCTTCATTTCCATTCCTATATGCCTGAAAAGGGAAAAGGCTAAATACTGATATCACAAGCAGGATAAACATAGAAGAGTCAACTTCATAGGTCACTTGTGGAGAGTTTAGGGTGTCAGGGCTGACAAGGCAATATGTTCTTATTAAACATTTTATTTCTTGAGTTACCTTTAAATACATCTTCCATGTTGTCCAATGGAGGAATTGACAATTGTTTACTGGCAAGTATCTTCCAGATACTCTAGCATAGGTTGTACTGACTTCACTGCTGTAGAAAAGATATGTGGATTTTCACCCTTTAGATATGTTATTTCAAAGTTGTCTTTTTAGAGGAAGTGACAAACACCATTTCTTTGGATGGCAATAGGCCTCAACTAGCAAAAGGCAAAATACTGATATCACAAGCAGGAAAAAGACAGAAGTGCCAAGCTGATATGAGACGTGCAGCCAGCTCAGGGAGACATTGCTTACAATGTGATATCTTCTTAGTATACATTGTATTTCTTGAGTTATCTTCAAATACACGTTCCATGTTGGTCAATGGAGTAATGTACGATGGTGTACTTTCAAGTGTCTTCCAGCTACACTTGCATATCTTTTATTGACTTCACTGCTGTCAAAAAGATATGTGGATTTTTACCTTTTACATACATGGCTTCAATGTTGTGTCTTAAATAGGAACTGTTAAAATGCCTTTATTTAGATCCCAATAGGCCTCAAAAGGGAAATGGCTATATACTGATATCAGAAGCAACAAAAAGATAGAAGAGTCAAGTTGATATCAGACTTGCAGCTGGCTTAGGGAGACAGTGTTGACAATATAATATCTTCTTAGTATACATTGTATTTCTTGAGTTCTCTTCAAATACACCTTCCATGTTGACCAATGGAGCAATGGACGATGGTGTACTTGCAAGTGTCTTGCAGCACCACTCGCATATCTTGTATTGAATTCACTGCTGTCGAAAAGATATGTGGATTTCTACCTTTAACATACATGACTTCAATGTTGTCTCTTAAATAGGAACTGTTAAAATGCCTTTATTTAGATCCCGTTAGGCCTCACCAGGGAAATGGCTATATACTGACGTCACAAGCAGGAAAAAGATAGAAGACTCAACTTGATATGAGACTTGCAGCTGGCTTAGGGAGACAGTGTTGACAATGTAATATCTTCTTAGTATGCATTGTGTTTCCTGAGTTATCGTCAAATACACCTTCCATGTTGACCAATGGAGCAATGGACAATGGTGTTCTTGCAAGTGACTTCCAGCGTCACTTCAATATGTTGTACTGAATTCACTGCTGTCGAAAAGATATGTGGATTTTTACCTTTTACATACATGACTTCGATGATTTCCCTTAAAAAGGAACTGTTAAAATGCTTTTAATTAGATAACCATAGGCCTCAACAGGGAAATGGCTACATACTGAAACCACAAGCAGGATAAACAAGGAAGAGTCAAGTTGATAGGATACTTGTAGAGAGTTTAGGGTGTCAGTGGTGACAATATAATATCTTCTTAGTATAAATTGTATATCTTGAGTTATCTTCAAAAACACCTTCAAAGTAGGCCAATGGAGCAATTCACAATGGTGTGCTTGCAAGGATCTTCCAGGTACACTAGCATAGCTTATACTGACTTTACTGCTGTAGATAATATATGTGGATTTTTACCCTTTATATATATAATATATATATATATATATATATATATATATATATATATAAACATTTACATATTACTTAAGTGTTGTCTCTTGAGGAGGAACTGCCAAAATACCTTCATTTCAATTCCTATATGCCTGAAAAGGGAAAAGGCTAAATTCTGATATCACAAGCAGGATAAACATGGAAGAGTCAACTTCATAGGTCAATTGTGGAAAGTTTAGGTTGTCAGGGCTGACAAGGTAATATGTTCTTACTAAACATTTTATTTCTTGAGTTATCTTTAAATACATCTTCCATGTTGTCCAATGGAGGAATTGACAATTGTTTACTAGCAAGTATCTTCCAGATACTCTAGCATAGCTTTTACTGACTTCACTGCTGTAGAAAAGATATGTGGATTTTCACCCTTTACATATGTTATTTTACACTTGTCTCTTCAGAGGAAGTGACAAACACCATTTCTTTGGATGGCTATGGGCCTCAAATAGCAAAAGGCAAAATACTGATATCAAAAGCAGGAAAAAGACAGAAGTGCCTAGTTGATATGAGACGTGCAGCCAGCTCAGGGAGACATTGCAGATAATGTAATATCTTCTTAGTATACATTGTATTTCTTGAGTTATCTTCAAATACACCTTCCATGTTGGCCAATGCAGAAATGGACGATGGTGTTCTTGCAAGTGTCTTGCAGCTCCACTCTCATATCTTGTATTGAATTCACTGCTGTCGAAAAGATATGTGGATTTTTACCTTTTACATACATGACTGAAATGTTGTCTCTTAAATAGAAACTGTTAAAATGCCTTTATTTAGATCCCCATAGGCCTCACCACGGAAATGGCTATATACTGACATCAAAAGCAGGATAAGGACAGAAGAGTCAAGTTAATAGGATACTTGTAGAGAGTTTAGGGTGACAGTGGTGAAATTATAGTATCTTCTTAGTATATATTGGATCTCTTGAGTTATCTTCAAATACACCTTCCAAGTAGGCCAATGGAGAAATTGACAGTAGTGTACTTGCAAGCACCTTCCAGGTACACTAGCATAGCTTTCACTGATTTCACTGTTGTAGATAATATATGTGGATTTTTACCTTTATATATATATATATATATATATATATATATATATATATATATATATATATATATATATATATATACACAGATGTATTTATTTACATATTACTTCAGTGTTGTCTCTTAAGGAGGAACTGCCAAAATGCCTTCATTTAGATTCCTATGTGCCTGAACAGGGAAAAGGCTAAATACTGACATCACAAGCAGGATAAAGATAGAAGAGACAAGTTGACAGGACACTTGCAGAGAATTTAGGGAGTCAGTGCTGACAATGCAGTATCTGCTTAGTATTCAATGTATTTCTTGAGTCATCTTCATTTACACCTACCATTTTTGTCAAGGGAGGAAGGGACAATTGTGTACTTGCAAGTATGTTCCAGGTACTCTAGCACAGCTTGTACTGACTTCACTGTTGTAGATAATTATATGGATTTTTAGCCTTTACAGACATTACTTCATAGTTGTCTCTTTAGGAGAAGTGACAAAATGCGTTTCTTTGGATTTCTACAGGCCTCAACAGGGAAAGGGCTAAATACTCATATCACAAGCAGGAAAAAGAGAGAAGAGTCAACATGATAGGACACTTGTAGAGAGTTTCGGGTGTCAGGGCTGACGATGAAATATCTTGTTATTATACATTGTATTTCTTGAGTTATCTCCATATACACTTTCCATGTTGGACAATGGAGGAATGGACAATTGTGAACTAGCAAGTATCTTCCAGATATTCTAGCAGAGCTTATCCTGACGTCACTGCTGTAGAAACGTATGTGGATTTACACCCTTTACATATATTATTTCACAGTTGTCTCTTTAGAGGAAGTGACAAACACCATTCCTTTGGATGGCTATAGGCCTCAACTAGGAAAAGGCAAAAAAACTGATATCACAAGCAGGAAAAAGATAGAAGAGTCAAGTTGATATGAGACTTGCAGACAGCTTAGGGAGACAGTGTGGAAAATATAACATCTTCTTAGAATACATTTTATTTCCTGACTTATCTTCAAATACACCTTCCATGTTGGCAAATGGAGCAATGGACGATGGTGTTCTTGCAAGGTTCTTCCAGCTACACTCGCATATGTTGTACTGACTTAACTGCTGTCGAAAAGATATGTGGATTTTTCCTTTTACATACATGACTTCAAGGTTTTCCCTTAAATAGGAACTGTTAAAATGCCTTTAATTAAATCCTCATAGGCCTCAACAAGGAAATGGCTACATACTGAAATCACAAGCGGGTTAAACATGGAAGAGTCAAGTTGATAGGATACTTGTAGAGTGTTTAGGGTGTCAGTGGTGACAATATGACATCTTTTTAGTATACATTGTATCTCTTAAGTTATCTTCAAAGACACCTTCCAGGTAGGCCAATGGAATAATTGACAATGGTGTACTTGCAAGTATCTTCCAGGTAAACTAGCATAGCTTACACTGACGTCACTGCTGTAGATAATATATATGGATTTTTACCCTTTATATATATATATATATATATATATATATATATATATATACATTTACATATTACTTCAGTATTGTCTCTTAAGGAGGAACTGCCAAAAAGCCTTCATTTAGATTCCTATATGCCTGAAAAGGGAAAAGGCTAAATACTGATATCACAAGCAGGATAAAGATAGAAGAGTCAAGTTGACAGGACACTTTTAGAGAATTTACGGAGTCAGTGCTGGCCATGCAATATCTGCTTAGAATCCAATGTATTTCTTGAGTAATCTTCATTTAAACCTACCATTTTGTCAAGGGAGGAAGGAACAACTGTGTACTTGCAAGTATGTTCCAGGTACTCTAGCACAGCTTGTACTGACTTCACTGTTGTAGACAAGTTATATGGATTTTGACCCTTTACATACATTACTTCAGAGTTGTTTCTTTAGGAGAAGTGACAAAATGTGTTTCTTTGGAATTCTATAAGCCTCAATAGGGAAAAGGTTACATACTGATATCACAAGCAGGAAAAAGATCGAAGAAAAAAAATTGACAGCATACTTGAAGAGAGTATAAGGTGTCAGTGATGACAATATAATATCTTCTTAGTATACATTGTATCTCTTGAGTTGTCTTCAAATACACATTCGAAGTAGGCCAATGGAGCAACTGACAAAGGTGTACTTGCAAGTATCTTTCAGGTACACTAGAATACCTTGTATTGTTTTCACTGCTCTCGATAAAATATGTGGATTTTCACTTTTTACATTCCTTACGTCAGTGTTGTCTCTTAAGGACGAACTGCCAAAATGCCTTTATTTACATTCCTATAGGCTTCAACAGGGAAAAGGCTAAATACTGACATCACAAGCAGGATAAAGATAGAAGAGTCAACTTTATAGGACACTTGTAGAGAGTATCGGTTGTCAGGGCTCACAATGAAATATCTTCTTATTATACATTGTATTTCTTGAATTATCTCCATATACACTTTCCATGTTGGACGTGGAGGTATGGACAATTGTGCACTAGCAAGTGTTTTCCAGATACTCTAGCAGAGCTTGGACTAACTTCACTGCTGAAGAAAACATATGTGGATTTTCACCCTTTACAGATATTATTTCAGAGTTGTCTCTTTAGAGGAAGTGACAAACACCATTCCTTTGGATGGCTATAGCCCTCAACTAGGAAAAGGCAAAATATTGATATCAAATGCAGGAAAAAGATAGAAGATTCAAGTTGATATGAGACTTGCAGACAGCTTAGGGAGACAGTGTTGACAATGTATTATCTTCTTAGTATACATGGTATTTCCTGAGTTATCTTCAAATACACCTTCCATTTTGGCCAAAGGAGCAATAGACGATGGTGTACTTGCAAGTGTCTTCCAGCTACAATCGCATATCTTGTATTGACTTCACGGCTATAGAAAAGATATGTGGATTTTTTCCTTTTCCATGCATGATTTCAATCTTGTCTCTTAAATAGGAACTGCTAAAATGCCTTTATTTAGATCCCCATAGGCCTCAACAGGGAAATGACTATATACTGATATGACAAGCAGGATAAAGATAGAAGAACCAAGGTGATAGGATACTTTTAGCGAGTTTAAGGTGTCAGTGATGACAATATAATATCTTCTTAGTGTACACTGTATCTCTTTGGTTATCTTGAAATACACCTTCCAAGTAGACCAATGGCGCAATTGACAATGGTATACTTGCAAGTATCTTCCAGGTACACTAGAATACCTTGTATTGTTTTCACTGCTCTCGATAAAATATGTGGATTTTCACCATTTACATACTTTACTTCAGTGTTGTCTCTTAAGGAGGAACTGCCAAAATGCATTTATTTAGATTCAAATAGGCCTCAACAAGGACAATGATAAATACTGATATCACAAGCAGGATAAAGATAGAAGAGTCAAGATGATAGGACACTTGTTGGGAGTTTAGGGTGTCAAGGCTGACAATGTAATATCTTCTTCTTATACATTGTATTTCTTGAGTTATATCCAAATACACCTTCCATGTTGGACAATGTAGGAATGGAAAATTGTGTACTAGCAAGGGTGTTCCAGATACTCTAGCATTTCTTGTACTGACTTCACTGCTGTAGAAAACAAATGTGGATTTTCACCCTTTACAGATATTATTTCACAGTTGTCTCTTTAGAGGAAGTGACAAACACCATTCCTTTGGATGGCTATAGGCCTCAACTAGGAAAAGGCAAAAAACTGATATCACAAGCAGGAAAAAGATAGAAGAGAAAGTTGAAATGAGATTTCCAGGCAGCTTAGGGAGACAGTGTTGACAATGCAATATCTTCTTATATACGTATACATTGTATTTCCTGAGTTATCTTCAAATACACCTTCCAAGTAGGCCAATGGAGAAATTGACAATAGTGTATTTGCAAGTATCTTCCAGGTACACTAGCATAGCGTGTACTGACTTCACTGCTGTAGATAATATATGTGGATTTTTAGCCTTTATATATATATATATATATATATATATATATATATATATATATATATTTACATATTACTTCAGTGTTGTCTCTAAAGGAGGAACTGTCAAAATGCCTTCATTTCGATTCCTATATGCCTGAACAGGGAAAAGGCTAAATAAGGATATCACAAGCAGGATAAAGATAGAAGAGTAAAGTTGACAGGACAGTTGTAGAGAATTTAGGGAGTCAGTGCTGACAATGTAATATCTGCTTATTATACAATGTATTTCTTCAGTCATCTTCATATACACTTACCATTTTGGTCAAGGGAGGAAGGGACAATTGTGTACTCGCAATTATGTTGCATGTACTCTACCACAGCTTCTAATGATTTCACTGTTGTAGATAAATATGGCTTTTTAGCCTTTACAGACATTACTTTATAACTGTCTTCTTAGGGGAAGTGACAAAATGTGTTTCCTTGGATTTCTATAGGCTTGAACAGGGAAAAGGCAATATACTGATATCACAGGCAGGATAAAGATAGAAGAGTCAACTTGGTAGGACACTTGAAGAAAGGTTAGGGTGTTAGGGCTGACAACGTAATGTCTTCTTACTATACATTTTATTTCATGAGTTATCTTCAAATACACCTTCCATGTTGGCCAAAGGAGGAATGGAGAATTGTGTACTAGCCAGTATCTTCCAGATACTCAATCATAGCTTGTACTGCATTCACTGCTGTAGAAAAGATATGTGGATTTTCACCCTTTACATATATTTTTTCACAGTTGTCTCTTTAGAGGCTGTGACAAACACCATTTCTTTGAATGGCTACAGGCCTCAACAAGGAAAAGGGTAAATAGAGATATCACAAGCAGGAAAAAGATAGAAGAGTCTAGTTGATATGAGACTTTTAGAGAGTTTAGGATGTCAGTAGTGACAACTTAATATCTTCTTAGCATTCATTGTATCTTTTGAGTTTTCTTCAAATACACCTTCCAAGTAGGCCAACGGAGAAATTGACAATAGTGTCCTTACAAGTATCTTCCAGGTACTCTAGCACAGCTTGTACTATCTTCACTGTTGTACATAAGGTATATGGATTTTCACCATTTACATATACTATTTCCCAGTTTTCTCTTTAGGGGAAGTGAGAAACACCATTCCTTTCGATGGCTATAGGCCTCAGCTAGGAAAAGGCAAAATACTGATATCAGAAGCTGGAAAAAGTTAGAAGAGTCAAGTTGATATGAGACTTGCAGACAGCTTAGGGAGAAAGAGTTGAAAGAGTAATATCATCTTACTACATATTGTATCTTTTGAGTGATCTTCAAATACTCCTTCCATGTTGGAAAATGGAGGAATGGATAATTGTGTAGTAGCAAGTATCTTCCAGATACTCTAGCATAGCTTGTACTGATTTCACTGCTGTGGAAAACATGTGTGTATTTTCACCCTTTACAGATATTATTTCACAGTTGTCTCTTTAGAGGAAGGGACAAACACCATTCCTTTGGATGGTTATAGGCCTCAACTAGGAAAAGGCAAAATACTGAAATTAGAAGCAGGAAAAAGATAGAAGAGCCAAGTTGATAGGAGACTTGCAGACATCTTAGGGAGACAGAGGTGACAATATAATATCTTATTAGTATACATGGCCTTTCCTGAGTTATCTTCAAAAACACCTTCCATTTTGGCCAAAGGAGCAATAAATGATAGTGTATTTGCAAATGTCTTCCAGCTACAGTGGCGTATCTTGTATTGACTACAATGCTGTCGAAAAGATATGTTGAATTTTTACTTTTACATACATGATTTCAATCTTGTCTCTTAAATATGAACTGTTAAAATGCCTTTATACAGATCCCCATAGGCCTCAACAGCGAAATGGCTATATACTGATGTCACAAGCAGGAAAAAGGTACAAGAGCCAAGGTGATAGGATGCGTGTAGCGAGTTTAAGGTGTCAGTGGTGACAATATAATATCTTCTTAGTATACACTGTATCTCTTTGGTTATCTTCAAATACACCTTCCAAGTAGGCCAATGGAGCAATTGACAATGGTGTACATGCAAGTTTCTTGCAGGTACACTAGAATACCTTGTATTGTTTTCACTGCTCTCGATAAAATATGCTGATTTTCTCCCTTTACATATATTACTTCAGTCTTGTCTGTTAAGAAGCAACTGCCAAAGTACCGATATTTAGATTCCTATATCCCTCAACAGGGAAAATGCTAAATACTAATATCACAAGCAGGATAAAAATAGAAGAGTCAAGTTGACAGGACAGTTGTAGAGAATTTAGGGTGTCAGGTCTGACAATGTAATATCTTCTTTTTATACATTGTATTTCTTTAGTTATCTCAAAATACACCTTCCAGGTGGGTCAAGGGAGGAATGGACAATTGTGTACTAGCAAGTATCTTCTAGATACTCTAGCATAGCTTGTACTGACTTCACTGCTGTAGAAAAGATACGTGGATTTCACCCTTTAAAAATATTGTTTCACAGTTGTCTCTTGAGAGGAAGCGACAAACACCATTCCTATGGATGGCTTCAGGCCTCAACCAGGAAAAGGCAAAATACTGATATCACAAGCACGAAAAAGATGGAAGAGTCAAGTTGATATGAGACTTGCAGACAGCTTAGGGAGACAGTCTTGACAATATAATATCTTCTTACTATACATAGTATTTCCTGAGTTACCTTCAAATACACCTTCCATGTTAGCGAAAAGAGCAATGGACAATGGTGTATTTGCAAATGTCTTCCAGTTACACTTGCATATCTTGTATTGACTTCACTGCTGTCAAAAATATGTTGATTTTTGCCTTTTACATACATGACTTCAATGTTGTCTCTTAAATAGGAACTGTTGAAATGCCTTTATTTAGATCCCCATAGGCCTCAACAGGGAAATGGTTATATACTGATATCACAAGCAGGAAAAAGATAGAAGAGGCAAGTTGATAAGACACTTGCATTGAGTTTAGGGTGTCAGTGGTGACAATTTAATATCTTCTTAGTACACATTGTGACTCTTGAGTTATCTTCAAATACACCTTCCAAGTAGGGAATGGAGAAATTGACAATAGTGTACTTGCAATTATCTTCCAGGTACACTAGAATACCTTGTATTGTTTTCACTGCTGTCGATAAAATATGTGGATTTTCACGATTTACATACCTTACTTCAGTGTTGTCTGTTATGGAGGAACTGTCAACATTCCTTTATTTATATATCTTTATGATTCAACAGGAAAAGGTTAAATATTTATATCATAAGCAGGATTAAGATAGAAGAGACAACTTGATTGGACACTTGTAGAAAGTTTAGGGTGTCAGGGCTGACAATGTAATATCTTCTTATTATACGTTGTATTTGTTAAGTTATCTCCAAATACAACTTCCATGTGGGCCAATGGAGGAATGGACAAATGTGTACTAGCAAGTATCTTGTATATGCTCTAGCATGGCTTGTACTGACTTCACTGCTGTAAAAAAGATATGTGGATTTTCACCCTTTTCTTATATTGTTTCACAGTTGTCTCTTTAGAGGAAGCGACAAACACCATTCCTTTGGATGGCTGTAGGCCTCAACTAGAAAAAGGTAAAATACTGATATCACAAGCAGGAAAAAGATGGAAGAGTCAAATTGATAGTATACTTGTAGAGAGTTTCAGGTGTAAGTGATGACCACATAATATCTTCTTAGTGTACATTGTATCTCTTGAGTTATCTTCAAATACACCTTCGTAGTAGGCCAATGGAGAAATTGACAGTAGTGTACTTGCAAGTATCTTCCAGGTACACTAGCATAGCTTGTACAGACTTCTCTGCTGTAGAAAAGATATGTGGATTTTCACACATTCCCTATATTATTTCACAATTGTCTCTTTAGAGGAAGTGACATAGACCATTTCTTTGTATGGCTATAGGCCTCATATAGGAAAAGGCAAAATACTGATATCACAAGCAGGAAAAAGATAGAAGAGTCAAGTTGGTATGAGACTTGCAGACAGCTTAGGGAGACAGCGTGGACAATGTAATATCTTCTTAGTATACCTTGTGTCTCTTGAGTTATCTTCAAATACACCTTCCATGTTGACCAATGGAGCAATGGACGTTGGTGTATTTGCAAGTGTCTTCCAGCTACACTCGCATATCTTGTATTGACTTCACTGCTGTCGGAATGAAATGTGGATTTTTATGTTTTATATACATGACTTCAATGTTGTCTCTTAAAAAGGCACTGTTGAAATGCCTTTATATAGATCACCATAGGCCTCAACAGGGATATGGCTACATACTGATATGACAAGCAGGATAATGATAGAAGAGTCAAGTTGATAGAGTACTTGTATTGAGTTTAGGGTGTCAGTGGTGACAAAGTAATAACGTCTTAGCATACATTGTATCTCTTGAGTTACCTTCAATTACACCTTCCAAGTAGGCCAAAGAAGAAATTGACAGTAGTGTACTTGCAAGTATATTCCAGGTACACTAGCATAGCTTGTACTGACTTCACTGTTGTAGAAAATGTATATGGATTTTTAGCCTGTAGGTCTCAACAGGGAAAAGGCTAAATACTGATATCACAAGCAGGAAAAAGATGGAAGAGTCAAATTGATAGTATACTTGTAGAGAGTTTAAGGTGTCAGTGATGAGAATATAATATCTTATTAGTGTACCTTGTATCTCTTGAGTTATCTTGAAATACACCTTCGAAGTAGGCCAAAGGAGAAATTGACAGTAGTGAACTTGCAAGTATCATCCAGGAACACTAGCATACCTTGTACTGACTTCACTGCTATAGATAATATATGTGGATTTTTACCCTTCATATATATATATATATATATATATATATATATATATATATATATATATATATATATATATATATATATATTTACGTATTACTTCAGTGTTGTCTCTTAAGGAGGGACTGCCAAAATGCCTTCATATTTATTCCTATATGCCTGAACAGGAAAAAGGCTAAATACTGATATCACAAGCAGGATAGAGATAGAAGAGTCAAGTTGACAGGACACTTGTAGAGAATTTAGGGAGTTAGTGCTGACAATGTAATATCTACTTAGTATCCAATGTATTACTTGAGTCATCATCATATACACTGACCATTTTGGGCAAGGGAGGAAGGGACAATTGTGTATTTACTATTATGTTCCAGGTACTCTAGCACATCTTCTACTGACTTCACTGTTGTAGATAAGTTGTATGACTCTTTAGCCTTTACATACATTTATTCAGAGTTGTCTTTTTATAGGAAGTGACAAATGCGTTTCATCGGATTTCTATAGGCCGCAACAGGGAAAATGCTAAATACTGATATCACAAGCAGCACAAAGATAGAAGAGTCGACTTGATAGGACACTTGTAGAGAGTTTAGGGTGTTAGGGCTGACGATGTAATATCTTCTTATTATACATTGTATTTCTTGAGTTATCTCCAAATACACCTTCCTTGTTTTGCCAATAGAGGAAGGGACAATTGTGTACTAGCAAGTATCTTCCAGATACTCAAGCATAACTTGTACTGACTTCACTGCTGTAGAAAATATAGGTGGATTTTCACCCTTTACATATATTGTTTCACAGTTGTCTCTTTAGAGGAAGCCACAAACACCATTCCTTTGGATGTGTATAGACCTCAAAAAGGAAAAGGCAAAACACTGATACCACAAGCGGAAAAAAAAATAGAAGAGTCAAGTTGATATAAGACTTGGAGTCAGCTTAGGGAGACAGTGTTGACAATGTAATATCTTCTTAGTATAACTTGAATCTCTTGAGTAATCTTCAAATACACCTTCCAAGTAGGCCAATGGAGCAATTGACAATGGTGTACTTGCAAGTATATTCCAGGTACACTAGAATACCTTGTACTGTTTTCACTGATCTCGATAAAATATTTGGATATTCTCCCTTTACATACCTTATTTCAGTGTTGTCTGTCAAGGAGGAACAGCCAAAATGTCTTTATTTAAATTCCTATTTGCCTCAATGGGAAAAGGATTAATACTGATATCACAAGCAGGATAAAGATAGAAGAGTCAAGTTGGTAGGATACTTGTAGAGAATTTATGTTGTCAGTGCTGACAATGTAATATCTACTTAGTATCCAATGTATTCCTTGAGTCATCTTCATATGCACTTTCTTTGGTCAAGGGAGGAAGGGAAAATTGTGTACTTGCAATTATGTTCCAGGTACTCTAGCACAGCTTGTAATGACTTCACTGTTGTAGATAAGTTACATGGATTTTTAGCCTTTACATACATTACTTCAGAGTTGTCTCTTTAGGAGAAGTGACAAAATGTGTTTCATTGGATTTCAATAGGCCTCAACAGGGAATAGGCTAAATACTGATATCACAAGCAGTAAAAAGATCGAAGCGTCAAATTGATAGGATATTTGTAGAGAGATTAAGGTGTCAGTGATGACAATATAATATCTTTTTAGTATACAGTGTATCTCTTGAGTTATCTTCAAATACACCTTCGAAGTAGGCCAATGGAGCAATTGACAATGGTGTACTTGCAAGTATCTTCCAGGTACACTAGAATACCTTGTATTGTTTTCACTGATCTCCACAAAATATGTGGATTTTCTCCCTTTACATACCTTACTTCAGTGTTGTCTCTTAAGGAGGAATTGCCAATATGCCTTTATTTAGATTCTTATAGGCCTCAACAAGGAAAAGGGTAAATACTGACATCACAAGGAGGATAAAGAAAGAAAAGTCAACTTGATAGCACACTTGAAGAGCGTTTAGGGCGTCAGGGCTGACAATGAAATATCTCGTTATTATACATTGTATTTCTTGAGTTATCTCCATATACACTTTCCATGTTGGCCAATGGAGGAATGGACTATTGTGTACTAGCAAGTATCTTCCAGATACTCTTGCATAGCTTGTACTGACTTCACTGCTGTAGAAAACATATGTGGATTTTCACCGTTTACAGATATTATTTCACAGTTGTCTCTTTAGAGGAAGTGACAAACACCATTCCTTTGGAAGGCTATAGGCCTCAACTAGGAAAAGGAAAATACTGATATCAGAAGCAGGAATAACATAGAAGAGTCAAGTTGATAGAAGACTTGCAGACAGTTTATGGAGACAGTGTTGACAAAGTAATATCTTCTGAGTGTACATGGTATTACCTGAGTTATCTTCAAATACACCTTCCATTTTGGCCAAAGGAGCAATAGACGATGGTGTACTTGCAAGTGCCTTCCAGCTAAAATCGCATAACTTGTATTGACTTCACTGCTGTCGAAAAGATACGTGGATTTTTTCCTTTTACATACATGATTTCAATCCGGTCTCTTAAATAGGAACTCTTAAAATACCTATATTTAGATCTGCATAGGCCTCAACAGGGAAATGAATATATACTGAAATCACAAGGAGGATAAAGATAGAAGAGCCAAGTTGATAGGATACTTGTAGCGAGTTTAAGGTGTCAGTGCTGACAATATAATATCTTCTTAGTATACCTTGTATCTGTTTAGTCATCTTCAAATAAACCTTCCAAGTAGGCCAATGGAGCAATTGACGATGGTGTACTTGCAAGTATCTTCCAGGTACACTAGAATACTTTGTATTGTTTTCACTGCTCTCGATAAAATATGTGGAATTTCTCCCTTTACAGACCTTACTTCAGTGTTGTCTGTTAAGGAGGACCTGCCAAAATACCTTTATTTAGATTCCTATATGCCTCAACAGGGAAAAGGCTAAATACTGATATCACAAGCAGGATAAAGATAGAAGAGTCAAGTTGACAGGACATTTTCAGAGAATTTAGGGAGTCAGTGCTGACAATGTAATGTCTGCTTAGTATCCAGTGTATTTCTTGAGTCATCTTCATATACACCTACCATTTTGGTCAAGGGAGGAAGGGAAAATTGTGTACTTGCAATTATGTTGCAGGTACTCTAGCACAGCTTGTAATGACTTCACTTTTGCCGATAACATAAATGGATTTTTAGCCTTTACATACATTACTTCAGATTTGTCTCTTTAGAGGAAGTGAAAAAATGCGATTCTTTGTATTTCTATAGTCCTCAACAGTGAAAAGGCTAAATACTGATATCACAGGCAGGATAATGATCCAACAGTCAACTTGATAGGACAATTGTAGAGAGTTTAGCGTGTCAGGGCAGACAATTTAATATCTTCTTTGTATACATTCTTTCTCTTGAGTTATCTTCAAATACACCTTCCAATTAGGCCACCTCATAAATTGACAAGAGTGTACTTCCAAGTATCTTCCATGAAAACTAGCATGGTTTGTACTGACTTCACTTCTGTAGATAATATATGTGGATTTTTACCCTTTTTCATATATGTATCTATCTATCTATCTATCTATCTATACATGTGAATATATAAATACATATATATATATATATATATATATATATATATATATTTACATATTACTTCACATTTGTCTGTTATGGAGGAACTGCCAAAATACCTTCATTTAGATTCCTATATGCCTGAATAGGGAAAAGGCTAAATACTGACATGACAAGCAGGATAAAGATAGAATAGTCATGTGGACAGGTCACTTGTAGAGAATTTAGGGAGGTAGTGTTGACATTGTAATATCTAATTAGTATCCAATGTATTTCTTGAGTCATCTTCATATACACTTACCATTTTGATCAAGGGAGGAAGGGACTATTGTGTACTTGCAATTATGTTCCACGTACTCTAGCAGAGCTTGTACTGACTTCACTGTTGTAGATAAGGTATATGAATTTTTAGCCTTTACATACATTGCTTCAGAGTTGTCTCTTTAGTGGAAGTGACAAAATGCGTTTCTTTGGTTTTCTATAGGCCTCAACAGGGAAAAGGCTAAATACTGATATCACAAGCCGGAAAAATATCGGAGAGTCAATTTGGTAGGATACTTGTAGAGAGTTTAGGGTGTCAGTAGTGACAATTTAATATCTTCTAAGTATACATTGTATCTCTTTAGTTTTCTTCAAATACACCTTCCAAGTAGGCCAGCTGAGAAATTGACTGTAGTGTACTTGCAAGTATCTTCCATGAACACTAGCATGGCTAGTACTGACTTCAATGCTGTATATACTATATCTGGATTTTTACCCTTCATATATATATATATATATATATATATATATATATATACATATATATATATATATATATATTCACATATTACTTCAGTGTTGTCCTTTAAGTAGGAACTGCCAAAATGTCTTCATTTAGATTCGTATATGACTGAACAGGGAAAAGGCTAAATACTGATATCACAAGCTGGACATAGATAGAAGAGTCATGTTGACAGGTCACTTGTAGAGTATTTAGGGAGTCAGTGTTGACATTGTAATATCTAATTAATATCCAGTGTATTTCTTGAGTCATCTTCATATACACTTACCATTTTGGTCAAGGGAGTAAGAGACAACTGTGTACTTGCAATTATGTTCCAGGTACTCTAGCACAGCTTGTACTGACTTCACTGTTACTGATAAGGTATACGGATTTTTAGCCTTTACATACATTACTTCAGTGTTGTCTCTTGAGTGGAAGTGACAAAATGCGTTTCTTTGGTTTTCTATAGGCCTCAACAGGGAAAAGGCTAAATACTGATATCACAGGCAGGATAAAGATCCAAGAGTCAACTTGATAGGACACTTGTAGAGAGTTTAGGGTGTCAGGGCTGACAATTTAATATCTTCTTTGTAAACATTCTTTCTCTTGAGTTATCTTCAAATACACCTTCCAAGTAGGCCAGCTGAGAAATTGACAGTAGAGTACTTGCAAGTATCTTCCATGAACACTAGCATGGCTTTTACTGACTTCAATGCTGTACATACTATATGTGGATTTTTACCCTTTATAAATATATTTACATATTACTTCAGTGTTGTCTCTTAAGGAGGAACTGTCAAAATGCCTTTATTTAGATTGCTATATGCCTCAACAGGGAAAAGGTTAAATACTTATATTACAAGCAGGAAAAAGATCGAAAAGTCAAGTTGAAAGGATACCTGTAGAGAGTTTAAGTTGTTAGTGATGACAATATAATATTTTCTTAGCATACGTTGTATCTCTTTAGTTATCTTCAAATAAACCTTCCTATTAGTATTAGGCCAATGGAGGAATTGACAATGGTGTACTCGCAAGTATTTCCCAGGTACACTGGAATATTTCGCATGGTTTTCACTGCTCTCGATAAAATATGTGTAGTTTGACCCTTTATATACCTTACTTCAGTGTTTTCTCTTAAGGAGGAACTGCCAAAATGACTTTATTTAGATTCCTATATGCCTCAACAGGCGAAAGGCTAAATACTTATATTACAAGGAGGATAAAGATAGAAGAGTCAGCTTGATAGGATACTTGTAGAAATTTTAGGGTGTCAGAGGTGATAATTTAATATCTTCTTAGTATACATTGTATCTCTTCAGTTATCTTCAAATACACCTTCTAAGTAGGCTACCTGAGAAATTGACAATAGTGTACTTGCAAGTATCTTCCGTGAACACTAGCATGGTTTGCACTGACTTCATTGCTGTAGATAATATATGCGGATTTTTACCCTTTTTCATATATCTATCTATCTTTCTATCTATCTATCTATATATGTAAATATATAAATAAATATATATATGTATATTTACATATTACTTCACACTTGTCTGTTATGGAGAAACTGCCAAAATGCCTTCATTTAGATTCCTATATGCCTGAACAGGGAAAAGGCTAAATACTGACATCACAAGCAGGATTAAGATAGAAGAGTCATGTGGTCAGGTCACTTGTAGAGAATTTAGGGAGTCAGTGTTGACATTGTAATATCTAATTAGTATCCAATGTATTTCTTGAGTCATCTTCATAAACACTTACCATTTTGACCAGGCTAAATATATTACAAGCAGGATAAAGATAGAGGAATCAACTTGAAAGGACACTTGCAGAGATTTTAGGGTGTCAGTGGTGATAATTTAATATCTTCTTAGTATACATTGTATCTCTTCAGTTATCTTCAAATACACCTTCCAAGTAGGCTACCAGAGAAACTGACAATAGTGTACTTGCAAGTATCTTCCATGAACACTAGCATGGTTTGTACTGACTTCATTGCTGTAGATAATATATGCGGATTTTTACCCTTTTTCATATATCTATCTTTCTATCTATCTATCTATCTATCTATCTATCTATCTATCTATCTATCTATATGTATGTATATTTACGGGTTACTTCAGTGTTGTCTGTTATGGAGGAACTGCCAAAATGCTTTCATTTAGATTCGTATATGACTGAACAGGAAAAAGGCTAAATACTGATATCACAAGCTGGACAAAGATAGAAGAGTCATGTTGACAGGTCACTTGTAGAGAATTTAGGGAGTCAGTGTTGACATTGTAATATCTACTTAGTATCCAGTGTATTTCTTGAGTCATCTTCATATACACTTACCATTTTGGTCAAGGGAGTAAGGGACAATTGTGTACTCGCAATTATGTTCCAGGTACTCTAGCACAGCTTGAGTTATCTTCAAATACACCTTCCAAGTAGGCCACCTGAGAAATTGACAATAGTGTACTTGCAAGTATCTTCCATGAACACTAGCATGGTTTGTACTGATTTCACTGCTGTAGATAATATATGTGGATTTTTACCCTTTTTCATATATCTATCTTTCTACCTATCTATCTAACTATCTATCTATCTATCTATCTATCTATATGCATATTTACAGGTTACTTCACTGTTGTCTGTTATGGAGGAACTGCCAAAATGCCTTCATTTAGACTCCTTTATGCCTGAACAGATAAAAGGCTAAATATTGACATCACAAGCAGGATAAAGATAGAAGAGTCATGTTGACAGGTCACTTGTAGAGAATTTAGGGAGTCAGTGTTGACATTGTAATATCTACTTGTTATCCAATGTATTTCTTGAATCATCTTCATATATACTTACCACTTTGATCAAGGAGGAAGGGACTATTGTGTACTTGCAATTATGTTCCACGTACTCTAGCCGACCTTGTACTGACTTCACTGGTGTAGAAAAGGTATATGGATTTTTAGCCTCTACATACATTACTTCAGAGTTGTCTCTTTAGTGGAAGTGACAAAATGCGTTTCTTTGGTTTCCTATAGGCCTCAAGAGCTTGATAAATACGGATATCACAAGCAGGAAAAAGATCGGAGAGTCAAATTGATAGGATGCTTGTAGCGAGTTTAAGGTATCAGTGATGACAATATAATATCTTCTTAGCATACATTGTATCTCTTGGGTTATCTTCAAATACACCTTACAAGTAGGCCAATGGAGCAATTGACAATGGTGTACTTGCAAGTATATTCCAGGTACACTAGAATATTTCGCATGGTTTTCACTGCTCTCGATAAAATATGTGGATTTTCACCCTTTATATACCTTACTTCAGTGTTGTCTCTTAAGGAGGAACTGCCAAAATGCCTTTTTTTAGATTCCTATATGCCTCAACAGGGAAAAGGCTAAATACTGATATAACAAGCAGGATAAAGATAGACGAGTCAAGTTGATAGGATACTTGTAGAGAGCTTAGGGTGTCAGTGGTGACAATTTAATATCTTCTAAGTATACATTGTATCTCTTTAGTTTTCTTCAAATACACCTTCCAAGTAGGCCAGCTGAGAAATTGACAGTAGTGTACTTGCAAGTATCTTCCATGAACACTAGCATGGCTTGTACTGACTTCAATGCTGTACATACTATATCTGGATTTTTACCCTTTATATATATATATTTACATATTACTTCAGTGTTGTCTCTTAAGGAGGAACTGTCAAAATGCCTTTATTAAATTGCTATATGACTCAACATGGAAAAGGCTAAATACTTATATCACAAGCAGTATAAAGATAGAAGAGTCAAGTTGATAGGATACTTGTAGAGAGTTTAAGGTGTCAGTGATGACAATATAATATCTTCTTAGTATACATTGTATCTCTTGAGTTATCTTCAAATACACCTTCCAAGTAGGCCAATGGAGCAAAGGAAAATGGTGTACTTGCAAGTATATTCCAGGTACACTGGAATACCTTGTATTGTTTTCCCTGCTCTCCATTTTCAAACATTCTTTACCTTCCTTAAGTGTTGTCTCTTAAGGAGGCACTGCCAAAATGCCTTTATTTAGATTCCTATATGCCTCAACAGGGAAAAGTCTAAATACTGATATCACAAGCATGATAAGGATAGAAGAGTCATGTTGAGAGGTCACTGGTAGAGAATTTAGGGAGTCAGTGCTGACAACGTAATATCGACTTATTATCCAATATATTTCTTCCGTCGTCTTCATATACACTTACCATTTTGGTGAAGGGAGGAAGGGACAATTGTGTACTTGCAATTATGTTTCAGGCACTCAAGCACAGCTTGTAATGACTTCACTGTTGCAGATAAAGTAAATGGATATTTAGCCTTTACATACATTACTTCAGATTTGTCTCTTTAGGGGAAGTGAGAAAATGCGTTTCTTTGGTTTTCTATAGGCCTCAACAGGGAAAAGGCTAAATACTGATATCACAGGAAGGATAAAGATAGAAGAGTCAACTTCATAGGACACATGTAGAGAGTTTAGGATATCAGTGGTGACAATTTAATATCCTCTTAGTATACATTGTATTTCTTGAGTTATCTTCAAATACACCTTGCATGTTAGCCAATGGAGGAATGGACAATTGTGTACTAGCAAGTATCTTCCAGATACTCTAGCATAGCTTGTACTGAATTCACTGCTGTAGAAAAGATATGTGGATTTTCACCCTTTACATATATTATTTCACTGTAGTCTCTTTAGAGGAAGTGACAAACACCATTTCTTTGGATGGCTATAGGACTCAACAAAGAAAAGATAAAATACTGATATCATAAGCAGGAAAAAGATAGAAGGGTCAAGTTGATATGAGACTTGTAGAGAGTTTAGGGTGTCAGTGGCGACAATTTAATATCTTCTTAGTATACATTGTATCTCTTGAGTTATCTTCACGTACACCTTCCAAGTAGGCCAGCTGAGAAATTGACAATAGTGTACTTGCAAGTATCTTCCAGGTACACTAGCGTAGCTTGTACTGACTTCACTGCAGTAGATAATATATGTGGATTTTTACCCTTCTTTTATATCTATCTATCTATCTGTCTATCAATTTATCTATCTATATGTATATAAATATACATATATATATATATATATATTTACATATTACTTCACTGTTGTCTGTTATGGAGCAACTGCCAAAATGCCTTCATTTAGATTCCTATATGCCTGAACAGGGAAAAGGCTAAATACTGACATCACAAGCAGGAAAAAGATAGAAGAGTCATGTTGACAGGTCACTTGTAGAGAATTTAGGGAGTCAGTGTTGACATTGTAATATCTACTTAGCATCCAATGTATTTTTTGAGTCATCTTCATATACACTTACCATTTTGATCAAGGGAGGAAGGGACTATTTTGTACTTGCAATTATGTTCCACGTACTCTAGCAGACCTTGTACTGACTTCACTGTTGTAGAAAAGGTATATGGATTTTTAGCCTATACATACATTACTTCAGAGTTGTCTCTTTACTGGAAGTGACAAAATGCGTTTCTTTGGTTTTCTATAAGCCTCAAGAGGGAAAAGGCTAAATACAGATATCACAAGCAGGAAAAAGATCGGAGAGTCAAATTGATAGGATACTTGTAGAGAGTTTAAGGTGTCAGTGATGACAATATAATATCTTCTTAGCATACATTGTATCTCTTGGGTTATCTTCAAATACACCTTCCAAGTAGGCCAATGGAGCAATTGACAATGGTGTACTTGCAAGTATATTCCAGGTACACTATAATATTTCGCATGGTTTTCACAGCTCTCGATAAAATATGTGGATTTTCACCCATTATATACCTTACTTCAGTCTTGTCTCTTAAGGAGGAACTGTCAAAATGCCTTTTTTTAGATTCCTGTATGCCTCAACAGGAAAAAGGCTAAATACTGATATAACAAGCAGGATAAAGATAGACGAGTCAAGGTGATAGGATAATTGTAGAGAGTTTAGGGTGTCAGTGGTGACAATTTAATATCTTCTAAGTATACATTGTATCTCTCTACTTTTCTTTAAATACACCTTCCAAGTAGGCCAGCTGAGAAATTGACTGTAGTGTACTTGCAAGTATCTTCCATGAACACTAGCATGGCTAGTACTGACTTCAATGCTCTACATACTATATCTGGATTTTTACCCTTTATATATATATATATATATATATATATATATATATATATATATATATATATATATATATATATATATATATATATTTTTTTTTTTTTTTCATATTACTTCAGTGTTGTCTTTTAAGGAGGAACTGCCAAAATGCCTTCATTTGGATTCCTATATGACTGAACAGGGAAAAGGCTAAATACTGATATCACAAGCTGGACAAAGATAGAAGAGTCATGGTGACAGGTCACTTGTAGAAAATTTAGGGAGTCAGTGTTGACATTGTAATATCGACTTAGTATCCAGTGTATTTCTTGAGTCATCTTCATATACACTTACCATTTTGATCAAGGGAGTAAGGGACAATTGTGTACTTGCAATTATATTCCAGGTACTCTAGCACATCTTGTACTGACTTCACTGTTGTTGATAAGGTATATGGATTTTTACCCTTTACAGACATTTTCTTCAGAATTGTCTCTTCACGGGAAGTGAGAAATACATTTCTTTGGATTTCTATAGGCCTCAACAGTGAAAAGGCTAAATACTGATATTAAAGGCAGGATAAAGATCGAAGAGTCAACTTGATAGGACACTTGTAGAGAGTTTAGGGTGTCAGGGCTGACAATTTAATATCTTCTTTGTATACATTCTTTCTCTTGAGTTATCTTCAAATACACCTTCCAAGTAGGCCACCTGAGAAACTGACAATAGTGTACTTGCAAGTATCGTCCATGAACACTTGCATGGTTTGTACTGACTTCACGGTTGTAGATAATATATGTGGATTTTTTACCCTTTTTCATATATCTATCTTTTTATCTATCTATCTATCTATATATATATATAAATATATATAAGTATATATATACATATGTATATATATATATATATATATATATATATATATATATATATATATATATATATTTACATATTACTTCACTGTTGTCTGTTATGGAGGAACTGCCACAATGCCTTCATTTAGATTCCTATATGCCTGAACAGGGAAAAGGCTAAATAGTGATATCACAAGCAGGATAAAGATAGAAGAGTCAAGTTGATAGGATACTTGTAGAGAGTTTAGGGTGTCAGTGGTGACAATTTAGATATCATCTTATCATACATTGTGTCTCTTAATTTATCTTCAAATACACCTTGCAAGTAGGCCAATGGAGCAATTGACAATGGTGTACTTGCAAGTATCTTCCAGGTATACTAAAACACCTTGCATTGTTTTCACTGGTCTGGATAAAATATGTGGATTTTCACCCTTTATATACCTTACTTCAGTGTTGTCTCTTAAGGAGGAACTGCAAAAATGCCTTTATTTAGATTCCTGTATGCCTCAACAGGGAAAAGGCTAAATACTGATATTAGAAGCAGGAAAAAGATAGATGAGTCAAGTTGATAGGACACTTGTAGAGAGTTTAGGATGTCAGGGCTGACATTTTAATATCTTCTTACTATCCATTGTATTTCTTAAGTTATCTTCAAATACACCTTCCATGTTGGCCAATTGAGGAATGGACAAATGTGTACTAGCAAGTGTCTTCCAGGTACTCTAGCATAGCTTGTACTGAATTCACTGCTGGAGAAAAGATATGTGAATTTTCTCCCTTTACATATATTATTTCACAGGTGTCTCTTTAGAGGAAATGACAAACACCATTTCTTTGGTTGGCTATATGACTCAAGAAGGAAAAGGGAATATACTGATATCGTAAGCAGGAAAAAACATAGAAGGGTGTAGTTGATATGAGACTTGTAGAGAGTTTAGGGTGTCAGTGGTGACAATTTAATATCTTCTTGGTATACATTGTATCTCTTGAGTTATCTTCAAATACAACGTTCAAATAGGTCAATGGAGCAATTTGCCTCAGTGTACTTGCAAGTATTATCCAGGTACACTAGAATAGCTTCTACTGACTTCCCTGCTGTAGATAATATATGTGGATGTTTACACTTTTTTAATATCTATCTCTCCATCCATTTTTCTATCTATCTATCTATCTCTCTCTCTATATATATATATACATATATATATATGTATATATATATTTACATATTGCTTCACTGTTGTCTGTTATGGAGGAACTGCCAAAATGCCTTCATTTGGATTCCTATAAGCCTGAAGAGGCAAAAGGCTAAATACTGACATCACAAGCAGTATAAAGATAGAAGAGTCAAGTTGAGAGGACACTTTTAGAGAATTTAGGGAGTCAGTGCTGACAATGTAATATCTACTTAGTATCCAATGTATTTCTTCAGTCATCTTCATATACACTTACCATTTTGGTCAAGGGAGGAAGAGACAATTTTCTACTTGCAATTATGTTCCAGGTACTCTAGCACAGCTTGTACTGACATCACTGTTGCAGATAAGGTATATGGATTTTTGGCCTTTACATACATTACTTCAGAGTTGTCTCGTTAGTGGAAGTAAGAAAATGCATTTCTTTGGAATTCTATAAGCCTCAACAGGGAAAAGGCAAAATACAGATATCACAAGCAGGAAAAATATCGGAAAGTCAAATTGATAGGATACTTGCAGAGAGTTTAAGGTGTCAGTGATGACAATATTATATCTTCTTTGTATACATTGTATCTCTTGGGGTATCTTCAAATCCACCCTCCAAGTAGGCCAATGAAGCAACTGACAATGGTGGACTTGCAAGTATATTCCACGTACACTAGAATATTTCGCATTGTTTTCACTGCTCTCAATAAAATATGTGTATTTTCACCCTTTATATACCTTACTTGAGTGTTGTGTCTTAAGGAGGAACTGCCAAAATTCCTTCATTTAGATTCAAATATGCCTGAACTGGGAAAAGGCTAAATACTGATATCACAAGCAAGACAATGATAGAAGAGTCATGTTGACAGGTCACTTGTAGAAAATTTAGGGAGTCAGTGTTGACATTGTAATATCTACTTAGTATCCAATGTATTTCTTGAGTCATCTTCATATGCACTTACCATTTTGGTGAAGGGAGGAAAGGACAATTGTGTACTTGCAATTATGTTCCAGGTACTCTAGCACAGCTTGTACTGACTTCACTGTTGTAGAAAAGGTATATGGATTTTTAGCCTATACAGACATTACTTCAGAGTGGTCTCTTTAGGGGAAGTGAGAAAATGCGTTTCTTCGCATTTTTATAGGGCTCAACAGGGAAAAGGATAAATACTGATATCAGAAGCAGGAAAAAGATCGAAGAGTCAAATTGATAGGATACTTGAATAGAGTTTAAGGTGTCAGTGATGACAATATTATATTTTCTTAGTATACATTGTATCTCTTGAGTTATCTTCAAATACACCTTCAAATTAGGCCAATGAAGCAATGGAACAATGGTGTACTTGCAAGAATCTTCCAGGTACACTAGAATACCTTGCATTGTTTTCACTGCTCTTGATAAAATATGTGGATTTTCACCCTTTATATACCTTACTTCAGTGTTTTCTCTTAAGGAGAAATTGGCAAAATGTCTTTATTTATATTCCTATATGCCTCAACAGGGAAAACCTTAAATACTGATATCAAAAGCAGGATAAAGTTAGAAGAGTCAAGTTGATAGGATACTTGTAGAGACTTTAGGGTCCCAGTGGTGACAACTTAATTTCCTCTTAGTATACATTGTATCTCTTGAGTTATCTTCAAATACACCTTCCACGTAGGTCAATGGAGAAATTGACAATAGTGTGGTTGCAAGTATCTTCCAGGTACACTAGCATAGCTTGTGCTGCTTTCACTGGTGTAGATAATATATGTGGATTTTTACCCTTTATATATACATATATATATATATATATATATATATATATATATATATATATATATATTTATATTTACATATTACTTCACTGTTGTCTCTTAAGAAGGAACTGCCAAAATGCCTTCATTCAGATTCCTTTATACCTGAACAGGGAATAGGCTAAATACTGATATCACAGGCAGGACAAACATACAAGATTCAAATTGACAGGTCACTTGTAGAGAATTTAGGGAGTCAGTGCTGCCAATGTAATATCTACTTAGTATTCAATGTATTTCTTGAGTCGTCTTCATATACACTTACCATTTTGGACAATTGAGGAAGGTAAAATTGTGTACTAGCAATTATGTTCCAGGTACTCTAGCACAGCTTGTACTGACTTCACTGTTGTAGATAAGGAATATGGTTTTTTAGCCTTTACAGACATTACTTCAGAGTTGTCTCTTTAGGGGAAGTGAGAAAATGCGTTTCTTTGGATTTCTATGGGCCTCAGCAAGGAAAAGGATAAATACTGTTACCACAAGCAGGAAAAAGATCGAAGAGTCAAATTGATAGGATACTTGTAGAGATTTTAAGGTGTCAGTGATGACAATATAACATCTTCTCAGTATACATTGTATCTCTTGGGTTATCTTCAAATACACCTTCCAAGTAGGACAATGGAGAAATTGACAATAGTCTTCTTGCAACTATCTTCCAGGTACACTAGCATAGCTTGTACTGACGTCACTGCTGCAGATAATATATGTGGATATTTACCTTTCAATATATATATATATATATATATATATATATATATATATATATATATATGTATGTATTTACATATTACTTCAGTGTTGTCTCTTAAGAAGTAACTGCCAATCGTATACGCCTGAACAGGGAAAAGGCTAAATACTGATATCACAAGCAGGGCAAAGAGAGAAGAGTCATGTTGACAGGTCACTTGTAGAGAATTTAGGGAGTCAGTGCTGAAAATGTAAAATCTACTTAGTATGCAATGTATTTCTTGAGTCATCTTCATATACACTTACCATTTTGGTCAAGGGAGAAAGGGACAATTGTGTAGTTGCCATTATGTTCCAGGTACTCTTGCACAGCTTGTACTGACTTCACTGTTGTAGAAAAGGTAAATGGAGTTTTTAGCCTTTAGAGACTTTACTTCAGAGTTGTCTCTTTAGGGGAAGTGAGAAAATTCCTTTCATTGGATTTCTATATGCCTCAACAGGGAAAAGGCTATATACTGATATCACAGGCAGGATAAAGATAGAAGAGCCAACTTGATAGGACACTTGTAGAGAGTTTAGAGTGTGAGAGCTGAGAATGTAACATCTTCTAACTATACATTGTATTTCTTCAGTTATCTTCAAATACACCTTCCATGGTGGCCAATGGAGGAATGGACAATTGTGTACTAGCAAGTATCTTCCAGATACTCTAGTATAGCTTGTACTCACTTCACTGCTGTAGAAAACATATGTGGATTTACACCCTTCACATATATTATTTCACAGTTGTCTCTTTATAGGAAGTGCTAAACAACATTTCTTTGGATGGCTATAGTCCTCAAATAGGAAAAGGGAAAATACTCATATCAAAAGCAGGAAAAAGATAGAAGAGTCAACTTGATATGAGACTTGCAGACAGCTTAGGGAGACAGTGTTGACAATGTAATATCTTCTTAGTATTCATTGTATTTCTTGAGTTCTCTAAAAATACACCTTGGCCATTGGAGCAATAGACGATGGTGTACTTGCAAGTGTCTTCCACTTCACTGCTGGCGAAAGGATATGTGGATTTTTACCTTTAATATACATGACTTCAATATTGTCACTTAAATAGGAACGGTTAAATGCCTTCCTTTTGATCCCCATAGGCCTCAACAGGGAAAAGGCTAAATACTTATATCACAAGCAGGATAAAGATATCAGAGTCAAGTTGATAGGATACTTGTAGAGAGTTTAGGGTGTCAGTGGTGACAATTTAATATCTTCTTAGAATACATTTTATCTCTTGAGTTGTCTTCAAATACACCTTCCAACTAGGCCAATGGAGAAATTGACAGTAGTGTACTTGCAAGTATCTTCCAGCTACACTAGCCTAGTTTGTACTGACTTCACTGCTGTAGATAATATATGTGGATTTTTACCCTATATATATATATATATATATATATATATATATATATGTGTGTGTGTGTGTGTGTGTGTGTGTGTGTGTGTGTATGTATATATATATATATATATATATATATATGTATGTATATATATATATATATATATGTATATATTTACACATAACTTCAGTCTTGTCTCTTAAGGAGGAACTGCCAAACTGCCTTCATTTAGATTCCTATATGCCTGAACAGGGAAAAGGTTAAATACTGATATCACAAGCAGGATAAAGATAGAAGAGTCAAGTTGACAGGACAATATAATATCTTATTCCTATACATTGTATCTCTTGAGTTATCTTCAAATACAACTTCCAATTAGGGCAATGGAGCAATTGACAATGGTGTACTTGCAAATATCTTCCAGGTACAGTAGAGTACCTCGTATTGCTTTCACTGCTCTCCATAAAATATGTGGATTTTCACCCTTTACATACCTTACTTCAGTGTTGTCTCTTAAGGAGGAACTGCCTAAATGCCTTTATTTTGATTCCTCAAAAGGGAAAAGGTTAAATACTGACATCACAAGCAGGATAAAGTTAGAAGAGTTAACTTGATAGGACACTTGTAGAGATTTTAGGGTGTCAGGGCTGACAATGAAATATCTCCTTATTATACACTGTATTTCTTGAGTTATCTCCATATACACTTTCCATGTTGAACAATGGAGGAATGGACAATTGTGTACTAGCAAATATCTTCCAGATACTCTAGCATAGCTTGTATTGACTTTACTGCTGTAGAAAACATATGTGGATTTTCACCCTTTACAGATATTTTTTCAGAGTTGTCTCTTTAGAGGAAGTGACAAACACTATTCCTTTGGATGGCTAGAGCCCTGAACTAGGAAAAGGCAAAAAACTGACAGTAAAAGGAGGAAATAGATAGAGGATTCAAGTTGATTTGAGACTTGCAGACAGCTTAGGGAGGTAGTGTTGACAATGTAATATCTTCTTAGTATACATTGTATTTCCTGAGTTGTCTTCAAATACAACTTCCTTGTTGGTCAATGGGGTTATGGACGATGGTGTTCTTGCAAGTGTCTTCCAGCTACACTCGCCTATGATGTATTGACTTCACTGGTGTCGAAAAGATGTGTGGATTTTTACCTTTTCCATACATGACTTCAATGTTGTCTCTTAAATAGGAACTGGTAAAATGCCTTTAGTTAGACCCCATAGCTCTCAACAGGGAAATGGCTACATACTGATATCACAAGCAGGATAAACATAGAAGAGTCAAGTTGAAAGGATATTTGTAGAGAGTTTAGGGGGTCAATGGTGACAATATAATATCTTCTTAGTATAAATTGTATCTCTTGAATTATCTTCAACTACACCTTCCAATTAGGCCAAAGGAGAAATTGACTGTAGTGTACTTGCATGTATCTTCCAGGTACACTAGCATAGCTTGTAATGACTTCACTGCTGTAGAAAATATATGTTGATTTTTACCCATTATGTGTATATATATATATATATATTTACATATTACTTCAGTGTTGTCTCTTAAGGAGGAAGTGCCAAAATGCCTCCATTTAGATTCCTATATGCCACAACAGGGAAAAGGCTAAATGCTGATATCACAAGCAGGACAAAGATAGAAAAGTCAAGTAGACAAGTCACTTGTAGAGAATTTAGGAAGTCAGTGCTGACAATGTAATATGTACTTAGTATCCAATGTATTTTTTGAGTCACCTTCATATACACTTACCATTTTGGTCAAGCGAGGAAAGCACAATTGTGTACTTGCAATTATGTTCCAGGTACTCTAGCACAGCATGTACTGACTTCACTGTTGTAAATAAGTTGTATGGATTATTAGCCTTTACATACATTACTTCAGACTTGTCTCTTTAGGGGAAGTGACAAAATGCGTTTCCTTGGATTTCTATAGGCCTCAACAGGGAAAAGGTTAAGTACTGATATCACAGGCAGGATAACGATAGAAGAGTCAAATTGACAGGACACTTGTAGAGAGTTTAGGGTGTCAGGTCTGACAACGAAATATCTTCTTAATATACATTGTATTTCTTGAGTTATCTCCATATACACTTTCCATGTTGGACAATGGAGGAATGGACAATCGTGTACTAGCAAGTATCTTCCAGATACTCTAGCATAACTTGTTCTGAATTCACTGCTGCAGAAAAGATATGTGGATTTTGAACCTTTACATATATTATTTCACAGTTGTCTCTTCAGAAGATGTGACAAACACCATTTCTTTGGATGACTAGAGGCCTGAACTAGGAAAAGGAAAAAACTGATATCACAAGCAGTAAAAAGATACAAGAGTCAAGTTGATATGAGACTTGCAGACAGCTTAGGGAGACAATGTTGACAATGTAATATCTTCTTAGTATATATTGTATTTCCTGAGTTATCTTCAAATACACCTTCCATGTTGGCCAATGGAGGAATGGACGATTGTGTGGTTGCAAGTGTGTTCCAGCTACACTCGCATATGTTGTATTGACTTCACTGCTGTCAAAAAGATATGTGGTTTTTAACCTTTTACATACATGACTATAATGTTGTCTCTTAAATAGGAACTGTTAAAATGTCTTTATTTAGATCCCCATAGGCCTCAACAGGGAAATGGCTACATACTGATATCACAAGCTGGATAAACATAGAAGAGTCAAGTTGATAGGAAACTTGTAGAGAGTTTAGGGTGTCAGTGGAGACAATATAATATCTTCTTAGTATAAATTGTATCTCTTAAGATATCTTCAAATACACCTTCCAAGTAGGCCAATGGAGAAATTGACAGTAGTGTGCTTCCAAGTATCTTCCAGGTACACTAGAATACCTTGTATTGTTTTCACTACTCTCATTAAAATATGTGTATTTTCCCCGTTTACATACCTTACTTCAGTGTTGTCTCTTAAGGAGGAACCCCAAAATGCCTTTATTTAGATACCTATAGGCCTCAACAAGTTAAAGGATAAATACTGATATCACAAGCAGGATAAAGATAGAAGAGTCAACTTGAAAGGACACTTTTAGACAGTTTAGGGTGTGAAGGCTGACAATGTAATATCCTCTTATTATACATTGTATTTCTTGAGTTATCTCCAAATACACTTTCCATGGTGGACAATGGAGGAATGGACAATTGTGTACTAGCAAGTGTCTTCCAGATACTCTATCATAGCTTGAAGTGACTTCACTGCTGTAGAAAACATATGTGGATTTTCATCCTTTACAGATATTATTTCACAGTTGTCTCTTTAGAGGAAGTGACAAACACCATTCCTCTGCATGGCTAGAGGCCTCAACTAGGAAAAGGCAAAAAACGGATATCAAAAGCAGGAAAAAGATAGAAGAGTCAAGTTGATATGATACTTGCAGAAAGCTTAGGGAGACAGTGTTGACAATGTAACATCTTATTGGTATACATGGTATTTCCTGAGTTATCTTCAAATACACCCTCCATTTTGGTCAAAGGAGCAATAGACGATGGTGTATTTGCAAGTGTCTTCCAGCCACAATCCCACATCTTGTATTGACTTCACTGCTGTCGAATAGATATGTGGATATTTTCCTTTTACATACATGATTTCAATCTTGTCTCTTAAATAGGAACTGTTAAAATGCCTTTATTTAGATCTCCATAGACCTCAACAGGGAAATGGCTGTATACAGATATCCCTAGCAGGATAAAGATAGAACAGCCAAGTTGATAGGATACTTGTAGCAAGATTAAGGTGTCAGTGGTGAAAATATAATATCTTCTTAGAATACATTGTATCTCTTTAGTTATCTTCAAATACACCTAACAAATAGGCCCATGGAGCAATTGACAATGGTGTACTTGCAAGTATCTTCCAGGTTCACTAGAATACCTTGTATTGTTTTCACTGGTCTCGATAAAATATGTGTATTTTCCCCGTTTACATACCTTACTTCAGTGTTGTCTCTTAAGGAGGAACTGCCAAAATGCCTTTATTTAGATTCCTATAGGCCTCAACCACGAAAAGGATAAATACTGATATCACAAGCAGGATAAAAGTAGAAGAGTCAACTTGATAGGACACTTGTAGAGAGTTTAGGGTGTCATGGCTTACAATGTAATATGTTCTTATTATAAATTGTATTTCTTGAGTTATCTCCAAATACACCTTCCATGGTGGACAATGGAGGAATGCACAATTGTGTACTAGCAAGTGTCTTCCAGATACTCTAGCATAGCTTGTACTGACTTCACTGCTGTAGAAAACATATGTGGATTTTCACACTTTACAGATATTATTTCACAGTTGTCTCTTTAGAGGAAGTGACAATCACCATTCCTTTGGATGGCTAGAGGCCTCAACCAGGAAAAGGCAAAAAACTGATATCACATGCAGGAAAAAGATAGAAGAGTCAAGTTGATATGCGACTTGCAGACAGCTTAGGGAGGCAGTGTTGACAATGTAAGATCTTCTTATTATACTTGGTGTGTCCTGAGTTATCTTCAAATACACCTTCCATTTTGGCCAAAGCAGCAATAGACGATGGTGTACTTGCAAGTGTCTTCCAGCTACAATCGCATATCTTGTACTGACTTCACTGCTGTCCAAAAGATATGTGGATTTTTTCCTTTTACATACATGATTTCAATCTTGTCTCTTAAATATGAACTGTTAAAATGCCTTTATTAAATCCCCATAGGCTTGAACAGGAAAATGGCTATATACTAATATCAAAGGCAGGAAAAAGATAGAACGGCCAAGTTGATAGGATACTGGTAGCAAGTTTAAGGTGTCAGTGGTGACAATGTAATATCTTCTTAGTATATATTGTATCTCTTAAGTAATCTTCAAATACACCTTCCAAATAGGCCAATGGAACAATTGACAATGGTGTACTTGCAAGTATCTTCCAGGTACACTACCATACCTTGTATTGTTTTCCCTGCTCTCCATAAAATATGTGGATTTTCACCATTTACATACCTTGATTCACTGTTGTCTCTTAAGGAGGAACTGCCAAAATGCCTTTATTTAGATTCCTATAGGCGTCCACAAGGAAAAGGATAAATACTGATATCACAAGCAGGATAAAGATAGAAGAGTCAACTTGATAGGGCACCTGTAGTGAGTTTAGCGTGTCAAGGCTCACAATGTAATATCTTGTTATTATACATTGTATTTCTTCAGTTATCTCCAAATACACCTTCCATGGTGGACAGTGGAGGAATTCAAAATTGTGTACTAGCAAGTGTCTTCCAGGTACTGTAGCATAGATTGTACTGACTTCACTGCTGTAGAAAACATATGTGGATTTTCACCCTTTACACATATTATTTCACAGTTCTCTCTTTAGAGGAAATGACAAACACCATTCCTTTGGATGGGTAGAGGCCTCAACTAGGAAAAGGCAGAAAACGGATATCACAAGCAGGAAAAAGATAGAAGAGTCAAGATGATATGCGACTTGCAGACAGCTTAGGGAGGCAGTGTTGACAATGTAAGACCTTCTTAGTATACTTGGTGTGTCCTGAGTTATCTTCAAATACACCTTCCATTTTGGCCAAAGGAGCAATAGACGATGGTGTACTTGCAAGTGTCTTCCAGCTACAGTCACATATCTTGTATTGACTTCACTGCTGTCCAAAAAATATGTGGATTTTCTCCTTTTACATACATGATTTCAATCTTGTCTCTTAAATAGGAACTGTTAAAATGCCTTTATTAAATCCCCATAGGACTCAACAGGGAAATGGCTATATAATGATATCACAGGCAGGAAAAAGATAGAAGAGCCAAGTTGATAGGATACTGGTAGCAAGTTTAAGGTGTCAGTGGTGACAGTATAATATCTTCCTAGTATACATTGTATCTCTTTAGTTATCTTCAAATACACCTTCCAAATAGGCCAATGGAGCAATTGACAATGGTGTACTTGCAAGTATCCTCCAGGTACACTAGAATACCTTGTATTGTTTTCACTGCTCTCGATAAAATATGTGGATTTTCACCATTTACATACCTTAATTTAGTGTTGTCTCTTGAGGAGGAACTGTCAAAATGCCTTTATTTAGATACCTATAGGCCTCAACAAGGAAAAACATAAATACTGATATCACAAGCAGGATAAAGATAGAAGAGTCAACTTGATAGGACACTTGTAGAGATTTTAGGGTGTCAAGGCTGACAATGCAATATCTTCTTATTATACATTGTATTTCTTGAGTTATCTCTAAATACACCTTCCATGGTGGACAATGGAGGAAAGCACAACTCTGTACTAGCAAGTGTCTTCCAGATACTCTAGCATAGCTTGAACTGACTTCACTGCTGTAGAAAACATATGTGGATTTTCACCCTTTACATATATTATTTCACAGTTGTCTCTTCTGAGGAAGTGACAAACACCATTCCTTAGGATGGCCAGTGGCCTCAACTAGGAAAAGGCAAAAAACGGATATCACGTGCAGGAAAAAGATAGAAGAGTCAAGTTGATATGAGACTTGCAGTCAGCTTAGGGAGACAGTGTTGACAATGCAACATCTTCTTAGTGTACATGGTATTTGCTGAGTTATCTACAAATACACCTTCCATTTTGGCCAAAGGGCAATAGACGATCGTGTAATACCAAGTGTTTTCCAGCTACAGTCACATACCTTGTATTGACTTCACTGCTGCCGAAAAGATATGTGGATTGTTGCCTTTTACATAAATGATTTCAATCTTGTCTCTTAAATAGGAACTGTTAAAATGCCTTTATCTAGATCCCCATAGGCCTCAACAGGGAAATGGCTATATACTGATACCACAAGCAGGATAAAGATAGAAGAGCCAAGGTGATAGGATACTTGTAGAGAGTTTAAGGTGTCAGTGGGGACAATATAATATCTTCTTAGTATACCTTGTATCTCTTGAGTTATCTTCAAATACACCCTCCAAGTAGGGAAATGGAGCAATTGACAATGGTGTCCTTGGAAGCATCCTCCAGGTACAGTAGAATACCTGGTAATGTTTATACTGCTCTGGATAAAATATGTGCATTTTCGCCATTTACATACCTTACTTCAGTGTTGTCTCTTAAGGAGGAACTGCCAAAATGCCTTTATTTAGATTCCTATAGGCCTCAACCAGGAAAAGAGTAAATACTGATATCACAAGCAGAATAAAGATAGAAGAGTCAACTTGAGAGTACACTTGTAGAGAGTTTAGGGTGTCAAGGGTGATAATGTAATATATTCTTATTATGCATTGTATTTCTTGAGTTATCTCCAAATACACCTTCCATGTTGGCCAAAGGAGCAATAGACGATGGTGTACTTCCAAGTGTCTTCCAGCTACAATCGCATATCTTGTATTGACTTCACTGCTTTCCAAAAGTTATGTGGATTTTTTCCTTTACATGCATGATTTCAAACTAGTCTCCTAAATAGGAACTGTCAAAGTGCCTTTATTGAAATCCCCATAGGCCTCAACAGGGAAATAGCTATGTACTGATATCACAAGCAGGATAAAGATAGAAGAGCCAAGTTGGTAGGATACTTGTAGCGAGTTTAAGGTGTCAGTGGTGACAATATAATATCTTCTTAGTATACATTTTATCTCTTTAGTTATTGTCAAATACACCTTCCAAGTAGACCAATGGAGCCATTCAAAATGGTGTACTTCCAAGTATCTTCCAAGTACACTAGAATACCTTGTATTGTTTTCACTGCTCTCCATAAAATATGTGGATTTTCACCATTTACATACCTTACTTCAGTTTTGTCTCTTAAGGAGGAACTGCCAAAATGCCATTATTTAGATTCCTATAGGCCTCAACAGGGAAAGGGATAAATACTGATATCACAAGCAGGATAAAGATAGAAGAGTAAACTTGATAGGACACTTGCGGAGAGTTTAGGGTGTCAAGGCTGACAATGTAATATCGTCTTTTTATACATTGTATTTCTTGAGTTATCTCCAAATACACGTTCCATGTTGGACAATGGAGGAATGGACAATTGTGTACTAACAAGTGTCTTCCAGATACTCTAGCATAGCTTGTACTGACTTCCCTGCTGTAGAGAATACATGAGGATTTTAACCCTTTATATATATATATATATATATATATATATATATATATATATATATACATATATATATATATATATATATATATATATATTTACATATTACTTCAGTGTTGTCTCTTAAGGAGGAACTGCCAAAATGCCTTCATTTACATTCCTATATGCCTGAAGAGTGAAAAGGCTAAATACTGATATCACAAGCTGGAAATAGGTGGAAGAGTCAAGTTGACAGCACTCTTTTAGAGAATTTAGGGAGGCACTGCTCACAATGTAATATCTGCTTAGTATCCAATGTATTTCTTGAATCATCTTCATATACACCTACCATTTTGATCAAGGGAGGAAGGGACAATTGTGTACTTGGAATTATGTTCCAGGAACTATACCACAGTTTGTACTGATTTCACTGTTGTAGATAAGTTGTATGGATTTTTAGCCTTTAAATGCATTACTTCAGAATTCTCACTTTATGAGAAGTGACAAAATGTGTTTCTTTGGAATTCTATAGACCTCAACAGGGAAAAGGCTAAATAATGATATCACAAGCAGGAAAAAGATCGAAGAGTCAAATTGATAGGATACTTATAGAGAGTTAAAGTGTCAGTGAGCACAATAAATTATCTTCTCAGTATACATTGTATCTCTTGAGTTATCTTCAAATACACCTTCCAAGTAGGCCAAGGCAGCAATTGACAATGGTGTACTTGCAAGTATCTTCCAGGTACACTAGAATACCTTGTATTGTATTCACTGCTCTCCATAAATTATGTGGATTTTCACCATTTGCATACCTTGCTTCAGTGTTGTGTCTTAAGGAGGAACTGCCAAAATGCCTTTATTTAGATCCCCATAGGCCTCAACAGGGAAATGGCTATATAATGATATCACAAGCAGGATAAAGATAGAACAGCCAAGTTGATAGGATACTTGTAGCAAGTTTAAGGTGTCAGTGGTGACAGTATAATATCTTCTTCGTATACATTGTATCTCTTGAGTTATCTTCAAATACACCTTTCAAATAGGCCAATGGAGCAATTGACAATGGTGTACTTGCAAGTATCATCCAGGTACACTAGAATACCTGGCATTGTTTTCCCTGCTATCAATAAAATATGTGGATTTTTACCATTTACATACCTTACTTCCGTGTTTTCTCTTAAGGAGGAACTGCTAAAATGCCTTTATTTAGACTCCTATAGGCCTCCACAAGGAAAAGGATAAATACTAATATTACAAGCAGGATAAAGATAAAAGAGTCAACTTGATAGGACACTTGTAGAGAGTTTAGGGTGTCAAGGCTAACAATGTAATATCGTCTTATTATACATTGTACTTCTTGAGTTATCTCCAAATACACCTTCCATGGAGGACAATGGAGGAATTCAAAATTGTGTACTAGCAAGTGTCTTCCAGATACTGTAGCATAGATTGTACTAACTTCACTGCTGTAGAAAACATATGTGGATTTTCACCCTTTACAGATATTTTTTCACAGTTATCTCATTAGAGGAAATGACAAACACCATTCTTATGATGGCTAGAGGCCTCAACCGGGAAATTGCTACATACTGATATCACAAGCAGGATAAACATAGAAGAGTCAAGTTGATATGAGACTTGCAGACTCCTTAGGGAGACAGTGTTTGAAATGTAACATCTTCTTAGTATACATGGTATTTCCTGATTTATCTTCAAATACACCTTCCATTTGGGCCAAAGGAGCAATAGACGATGTTGTGCTTGCAAGTGTCTTCCAGCTACAATCGCATATCTTGTATTGACATCCCTGCTGTCCAAAAGATATGTGGATTTTTCCCTTTTACATACATGATTTTAATCTTGTCTCTTAAATAGGAACTGTTAAAATGCCTTTATTAAATCCCCATAGGCCTCAACAGGGAAATGGCTATATACTGATATCACAAGCAGGAAAAAGATAGAACAGCCAAGTTGATAGGATACTTGTAGCATGTTTAAGGTGTCAGTGGTGACAATATATCTTCTTAGTATACATTGTATCTCTTGAGATCTCTTCAAATACACCTTGCAAATAGGCCAATGGAGCAATTGACAATGGTGTACTTGGAAGTATCTTCCAGGTACACTAGCATACCTTGTATTGTTTTCCCTGCTCTCGATAAATTATGTGGATTTTCACCATTTACATACCTTACTTCAGTGTTCTCTCTTAAGGAGGAACTGCCCAAACGCCTTTATTTAGATTCGTATAGGCCACATCAAGGAAAAGGATAAATACTGATATCACAAGCAGGATAAAGATAGAAGAGTCAACTTGATAGGACACTTGTAGAGAGTTTAGGGTGTCAAGGCTGACAATGCAATATCTTCTTATTATACATTGTATTTCTTGCGTTATCTCCAAATAAATCTTCCATGGTGCACAATTGAGGAATGCACAATTGTGTACTAGCAAGTGTCTTCCACATACTCTAGCATAGCTTAAACTGACTTCACTCCTGTAGAAAACATATGTGGATATTCACCCTTTACATATATTATTTCACAGTTGTCTCTTCTGAGGAAGTGACAAACACTATTCCTTTGGATGGCTGTAGGCCTGAACTAGGAAAAGTCAAAAAACTGATATCTCAAGCAGGAAAAAGATAGAAGAGTCAATTTGATACGAGACTTGCAGACAGCTTAGGGAGACAGTGTTGACAATGTAACATCTTCTTAGTATACATGGTATTTCCTGAGTTATCTTCAAATACACCTTCCATTTTGGCCAAAGGAGCAATAAGTGATGCTGTACTTCCAAGTGTCTTCCAGCTACAATCGCATATCTTGTATTGACTTCACTGCTGTCGAAAAGATATGTGGATTTTTTCCTTTTGCATACATGATTTCAATCTTGTCTCTTAAATAGGAACTGTTAAAATGCCTTTATTTAGATCCCCATAGGCCTCAATAGGGAAATGGCTATATACTGATATCACAAGCAGGATAAAGAAAGAACAGCCAAGTTGACAGGATACTGGGAGCGAGTTTAAGGTGTCAGTGGTGACAATATAATATCTTCTTAGTATACATTGTATCTCTTTAGTTATCTTCAAATACACATTCCAAATAGACCAATGGAACAATTGACAATGGTGTACTTGAAATTATCTTCCAGGTACACTAGAATACATGGAAGTATTGTTTTCACTGCTCTGGATAAATTATGTGGATTTTCACCATTTACATACCTTACTTCAGTGTTGTCTCTTAAGGAGAAACTGCCAAAATGCCTTTATTTAGATTCCTATAGGCCACAACAAGGAAAAGGATAAATACTGATATCACAAGCAGGATAAAGATAGAAGAGTCAACTTGATAGGACACTTGTAGAGAGTTTAGGGTGTCAAGGCTGACAATGCAATATCTTCTTATTATACATTGTATTTCTTGCGTTATCTCCAAATAAATCTTCCATGGTGGACAATTGAGGAATGCACAATGTGTACTAGCAAGTGTCTTCCAGATACTGTAGCATAGATTGTACTGACTTCACTGCTGTAGAAAACATATGTGTATTTTCACCCTTTACAGCTATTTTTTCAGAGTTGTCTCTTTAGAGGAAGTGACAAACACCATTCCTTTGGATGGCTAGAGGCCTCAACTAGGAAAAGGCAAAAAACGGATATCACAAGCAGGAAAAAGATAGAAGAGTCAAGTTGATATGAGACTTGCAGACAGCTTATGGAGACAGTGTTGACAATGTAACATCTTCTTAGTATACATGGTATTTCCTGAGTTATCTTCAAATACACCTTCCATTTTGACCAAAGGAGCAGTGGACGATGATGTACTTGCAAGTGTCTTCCAGCTACAATTGCATATCTTGTATTGACTTCACTGCTGCCAAAAACATATGTGGATTTTTTCCTTTTACATACATAATTTCAATCTTGTCTCTTAAATAGGAACTTTTAAAATGCCTTTATTTAGATCCCCATAGGCCTCAACAGGGAAATGGCTATATACTGATATCACAAGCAGGATAACAATAGAAGAGCCAAGTTGATAGGATACATGTAGAGAGTTTAAGATGTCAGGGATGACAATATAATATCTTCTTAGTATACATTGTATCTCTTGTGTTATCTTCAAATACACCTTCCAAGTAGGGCAACGGAGCAATTGGCAATGGTGTACTTGCAAGCATCATCCAGGTACAGTAGAACACCTGGTATTGTTTTTACTGCTCTGGATAAAATATGTGCATTTTCGACATTTACATACCTTACTTCAGTGTTGTCTCTTAAGGAGGAACTGCCAAAATGCCTTTATTTAGATTCCTATAGGCCTCAACCAGGAAAAGCATAAATACTGATGTCAGAGGCAGAATAAAGATAGAAGAGTCAACTTGATAGGACACTTGTAGAGAGTTTAGGGTGTCAAGGCTTACAATTTAATATCTTCTTATTATGCGTTGTATTTCTTGAGTTATCTCAAAATACACCTTCCGTGGTGGACAATGGAGGAATGGACAATTGTGTATTAGCAAGTGTCTTCTCTATAATCTAGCATAGGTTATACTGACTTCACTGCTGTAGAAAACATATGTGGATTTTCACCCTTTACCTATATTATTTCACAGTCGTCTCTTTAGAGGAAGTGACAAACACCATTCCTTTGGATGGATGTAGGCCTCAACTAGGAAAAGGCAAAATAATGACACCACAAGAAGGAAAAAGATAGAAGAGTCAAGTTGATATGAGACTTGCAGACAGCTTAGGGAGACAGTGTTGACAATGTAACATCTTCTTTGTATACATTGTATTTCCTGAGTTATCTTAAAATACACCTTCCATTTTGGCCAAAGGATCAACAGACAATGGTGTACTTGCAAGTGTCTTCCAGCTACAATCGCATATCTTGTATTGACTTCACTGCTGTTGAAAAGATATGTGGATTTTTTCCTTTTACATACATGATTTCAATCTTGTCTCTTAAATAGGAACAACAGGAAAAGGATAAATACTGATATAACAAGCAGGATAAAGATAGAACAGCCAAGTTGATAGGATACTTGTAGCAACTTTGAGGTGTCAGTGGTGACAATATAATATCTTCTTTATATACATTGTATCTCTTGAGTTATCTTCAAATACACCTTCCAAATAGTCCAATGGAGCAATTGACAATGGTGTACTTGCAAGTATCTTCCAGGTACAGTAGAATACCTTTTATTGTTTTCACTGCTATCGATAAAATATGTGGATTTTCACCATTTACATACCTTACTTCAGCTTGGAAGTGGAAATTAAAGTGGGAATTTCGAACTGAAATTTGGAAGTGGATTTTAGAATTGGAGTTTGGAAATGGAATTCAGAAGTGGAATTTAAAATTTGAATTTGGAATAGGAATTTTGAACCCTAATGTGGAACTGGGATTTCGACTTAGAATTTAGAACTGGAGCTTGGAAGTGAAAGTTAGAGATGCAGTTTGGAACAGGAATTTGGAAGTGGAATTTAGAAGTGGAATTCAAAATTGAGATTTAGAAGAGGAATTTAGAACTCTAATGTGGAACTGGAATTTCCACTTTGAATTTGGAAAGGAGGATATTACAGTTGGAATTAGGAATTGGACTTTAAAAGTGGAATTTAGATTTGGAATTTGGTCGTGGAATTTAGAATTAGAATTTGTAATTGGAACGTGGAGAAGATATTGTAATTGGAAATTTTGTCTTAACTTGGAATAGAAGTGTAATCTTTGACCGGGATATGCAGCGCCATTAAACATGGAATCAGTTATTAGAATTGTTGGTAAAACTTAATGGTTAAAAGTTGGAAAGTAAATGCTAGTGGGTAGTATTAGCGTGAAATATGATATAGGAACCTAGATTTTGGTATTACAGTTTGAGAGAATAGTTTGAAATGGTTGTCTGCTGTTAGAGTATGTGAAAGGAATTATGATGTGATTGTCAGTTTTCATTTTGTATTACAATATGAGTATAGAGTTGGCATTTGAAACATGAATTGGCATTTGGTATTTGAAAGTATAATTCCTACTACCAAGACATATTTGGAATGAGGCTTAATTTTCCTGTACATTTCACAGGTGCAATTTGGAATTGGGTTCTAGAAATTGCATTGGATGAAACTGAGTGGAGTTGGGGTTCGAGTTGAGTGAAGATTGAGGGCTAGACTCGAGCATGTGTTTAATAATCACCCATGTCTATGGTCATAATCAAGGCTTGGAGTTATGGTTACATTTAGAATAGAGTGAGAGAAATGAGCACATTTAGTGTTAGGTTTAGAAGATAGAATTGGGATTGATAAGTTCTAATTGCATTTTGTGTTCCCAGTTGTATTTTGGAAATGAAATATGGTTTACGGAGCAGCATTTCGGAAAGAGAATTTGGAGTAAGAAATGAAACTTTCTTTTGGATCTGTAATTTCGCAATGGAATTTAGAACTAAAATGTGGAACTGGAATTTGGAATTAGAAATTGGAACTGGAGCTTGGAAGTGGAAATTAGAGTGGGAATTTGCAACTGAAATTTAGAAGTGGAATTTAGAATTGGAATACGGAAGTGGAATTTAAAAATGGAATTCAGAATTGGAATTTGCAAGAGGAATTCATAACTCTGATGTGGAACTTGAATTTCGACTTAGAATTTGGAACTGGAGCTTGGAAGTGGAAATTAGAGTTTGAATTTGGAACTGTAATTTAAAAGTGGAATTTTGAATTAGAATTTGGAAGTGGAATTCAGAAGTGGAATTCAGAATTGGGATTTGGAAGAGGAATTTAGAACTCTAATGTGGAACTGGAATTTCCACTTTGAATTTGGAGAGGAGGATATTACAGTTGAAATTTGGAATTGGAATTTAGAAGTCGAATTGACATTTGGAACTTGGAAGTGGAATTTAGAATTAGAATTTTGAATTGGAACGTGGAACTGACATGTGGAATTTGAATGAAGAACTGGAATATAGAATTAGGCTATTGGAGAAGATATTGTAATTGGAAATTTTGTCTTAACTTGGAATAGAAGTGTAAGCTTCGACCGGGATATGCAGCGCCATTAAACATGGAATCAGTTATTCGAATTTTTGGTAAAATGTTATTGTCAAAAGTTAGAAATGAAATATTAGTGTGTAGTATTAGCGTGAAACATGATATAGGAAACCAGATTTTGGTATTACAGTTTGAGAGAGTAGTTTGGAAGGGTTGTCTGGTGTTAGAGTATGTGGAACGAATTATGATGTGGATGTCAGTTTTCATTGTGTATTGCAATAAGAGTATAGAGTTGGTATTTGAAACATGAATTGGCATTTGGTATTTTAAAGTGTAATTCCTACTACCAAGACATATTTGGAATGAGGCTTAATTTAATGTAGAACTCACAGGTGCAATGTGGAATAGAGTTATAGAAATTGCATTGGATGAAACTGAGTGGAGTTGGGGTTAGATTTAGAGTGAAGAGTGAGGGCTAGACTCGAGCATGTGGTTAAAAATCACCCACGTCTATGGTCATAATCAAGGCTTAGGGTTATGGATACACTTAGAATAGAGTGAGAGGAATGAGTATATTTAGTGTGAGGTTTAGAAGACAGAATTGGGATTGATATATTATAATTGGATTTTGTGTTCCCAATTGTATTTTTGAAATGAAATATGGTTTATGGAGTAGCATTTTGGATTGAGAATTTGGATTAAGAAATGAAACTTCCTTTGGGTCTGTAATTTCGAAATGGTATTTAGAACTAGAATGTAGAACTGGAATTTGGAATTAGATATTGGAACTGGAGATTGGAATTGGAAATTGGAAGTGGGAATTTGGAACTGGAGTTTAGAAGTGGAATTTAGAATTGGAGTTTGGAAGTGGAATTTAGAAGTGGAATTCAGAATTTGAATTTGGAATAGGAATTTAGAACTGTAATGTGGAATATGAATTTCGACTTAGAATTTGGAACTGCAGCTTGGAAGTGGAAACTAGAGTGGCCATTTGGAACAGGAATTTGGAAGTGGAATTTAGAAGTGGAATTCAGAATTTGAATTTGGAAGAGGAATTAAGAACTCTAATGTGGAACTTGAATTTCGACTTAGAATTTGGAACTGGAGCTTGGAAGTGGAAATTAGAGTTTGAATTTGGAACTGTAATTGTGGAATTTTGAATTAGAATTTGGAAGTGGAATTCAGAAGTGGAATTCAGAATTGGGATTTGGAAGAGGAATTTAGAACTCTACTGTGGAACTGGAATTTCCACTTTGAATTTGGAGAGGAGGGTATTACAGTTGGAATTTGGAATTAGAATTTAGAAATGGAATTGAGATTTGGAATTTGGAAGTGGAATTTAGAATTAGAATTTTGAATTGGAACGTGGAACTGACATGTGGAATTTGAATGAAGAACTGGAATATAGAATTAGGCTATTGGAGATGATATTGTAATTGGAAATTTTGTCTTAACTTGGAATAGAAGTGTAAGCTTCGACCGGGATATGCAGCGCCATTAAACATGGAATCAGTTATTAGAATTGTTGGTAAAACGTAATGGTTAAAAGTTGGAAATGAAATGCTAGTGGGTAGTATTAGCGTGAAATATGATATAGGAACCTAGATTTTGGTATTACAGTTTGAGAGAATAGTTTGAAATGGATGTCTGCTGTTAGAGTATGTGAAAGGAATTATGATATGATTGTCAGTTTTCATTGTGTATTGCAATACGAATATAGAGTTGGTATTTTATACATGAATTGGCATGTGGTATTTTAAAGTGTAATTCCTACTACCAAGACATATTTGGAATGAGGCTTAATTTAATGTAGAACTCACAGGTGCAATTTGGAATAGAGTTATAGAAATTGCATTGGATGAAACTGAGTGGAGTTTGGGTTAGAGTTAGGGTGAAGAGTGAGGGCTAGACTCGAGCATGTGGTTAATAATCACCCACGTCTATGGTCATAATCGAGGCTTAGGGTTATGGTTACACTAAGAATAGAGTGAGAGGAATGAGCATATTTACTGTGAGGATTAGAAGACAGAATTCGGATTGATATGTTATAATTGGATTTTGTGTTCCCAATTGTATTTTTGAAATGAAATATGGTTTATGGAACAGTATTTTGGATTGAGAATTTGGATTAAGAAATGAAACTTACTTTGGGTCTGAAATTTCGAAATGGAATTTAGAACTAGAATGTGGAACTTGAATTTGGAATTAGAAATTGGAACTGGAGATTGGAAGTGGAAATTTGAAGTGGGAATTTGGAACTGGTGTTTGGAAGTGGAATTTAGAATTGGAGTTTGTATGTGGAGTTTAGAAGTGCAATTAAGAATTTGAATTGGGAATAGGAATTTAGAACTGTAATGTGGAACTTGAATTTCAACTTAGAATTTGGACCTGCAGCTTGGAAGTGGAAATTAGAGTGGCCATTTGGAACAGGAATTTGGAAGTGGAATTTAGAAGTGCAATTCAGAATTGGAATTTGGAAGAGGAATTAAAACCTCTAATGTGGAACTCGAATTTATTATTAGAATTTGGAACTGAAGCTTGGAAGTGGAAATTACAGTTGATATTTGGAACTGGAATTTAGAAGTGGAATTTATAATTGGAATTTGGTAGTGAAATTTAGAAGTGGAATTCAGAATTGGGATTTGAAAGAGCAATTTAGAACTTTAATGTGGAACTGGAATTTCACCTTTGAATTTGAGAGGAGGATATTACAGTTGGAATTTGGAATTGGAATTTAGATGTGGAATTGAGATTTGTTATTTGGAAGTGGAATTAAAAATTAGAATTTGTAATTGGAACGTGGAACTGACTTGTGGAATTTGAATGAAGAACTGGGATATAGAATTAGGCTATTGAAGAAGATATTGTAATTAGGAATTTTGTCTTAACTAGGAATAGAAGTGTAAGCTTCGACCTGGATATTCAGCCCCATTTAACATGGAATCTGTTATTAGAATTGTTGGTAAAACGTTATGGTTAAAAGTTGGAAAAGCAAAGTTAATGTGTAGTATTAGCGTGGAACATGTTATAGGAACCTAGATTTTGGTATTACTGTTTGAGAGAGTAGTTTGAAATTGTTGTCTGGTGTTAGAGTATGGGAAAGGAATTATGATGTAGATGTATGGTTTCATTGTGTATTGCAATATGAGTATAGAGTTGGCATTTGAAACATGAATTGTCATTTGGTATTTGAAAGTATAATTCCTACTACCAAGACATATTTGGAATGAGGCTTAATTTAATGTAGAACTCAAAGGTGCAATTTGGAATAGAGTTATAGAAATTGCATTGGATGAAACTGAGCGGAGTTGGGGTTAGAGTTAGTGTGAAGAGTGAGGGCTAGACTCGAGCATGTGGTTAATAATCACCCACGTCTATCTTCATAGTCAAGGCTTAGGGTTATGGTGACACTTAGAATAGAGTGAGAGGAACGAGCACATTTTGTGTTAGGATTAGAAGACAGAATTGGGATTGATAAATTATAATTGGATTTTGTGTTCCCAATTGTATTTTGGAAATGAAATACGGTTTATGGAGCCGCATTTTGGAAAGAGAATTTGGAGTAGTGAAAAGAAATTTACTTTTGGATCTGTAATTTCGACATGGAATTTAGAACTAGAATGTGGAACTGGAATTTGGAATTAGAAATTGGAACTGGAGCTTGGAAGTGGAAATTAGAGTGGGAATTTGGAACTGGAATTTAGAAGTGGAATTTAGGATTGGAGTTTGGAAGTGCAATACAGAAATGGAATTTAGAATTTGAATTTGGTTAGGAATTTAGAACTCTAATGAAGAACTTGAATTTCGACTTAGAGTTTAGAACTGGAGCTTGTAAGTGGTAATTAGAGTTGCAGTTTGGAACAGGAAATAGGAAGTGGAATTTAGAATTGGAATTTGGAAGTGGAATTCAGAAGTGGAATTCAGAATTGGAATTTGGAAGAGGAATTATCTCTAATGTGGAACTGGTATTTGGAATTTGAATTTGGAACTGAAGCTTGGAAGTGGGAATTAGAGTTGGAATTTGGAACTCTATTTTAGAAGTGGAATTTAGCATCGGAATTTGGAAGTGGAATTTATAAGAGGAATTCAGAATTAGAATTTGGAAAAGGAATTTAGAATTAGAATTTGGATTTGAAACGTGTGACTGAGATGTGGAATTTGAATGAAGAACTGTAATTTAGAATTAGACTATTGAAGAAGATATTGTAGTTGGAAATTCTGTGTTAACTTGGAATAGTAGTGTGAGCTTCGACCTGGATATGCAGCACCATTAAACATGGAATTTCTTATGAGAATTGTTGGTAAAACTTATGGTTAAAATTTGGAAATGCTATGTTAGTGTGTAGTGTTAGCGTAAACCATGTTATAGGAACCTAGATTTTGATATTACATTTTGATAGAGTAGTTTGAAATTGTTGTCTGGTGGTAGAGTACGTGAAAGGAATTATGATGTGATTGTCAGTTTGCATTTTGTATTGCAATATGAGTATAGACTTGGCATTTAAAACACGAATTGTATTAGGTATTTGAAAGTATAATTCCTACAACCAAGACATAATTGCAATGAGGCTTAATTTAATGTAGAATTCACAGGTGAAATTTGGAATAGAGTTATAGAAATGCATTGGATGAAACTGAGTGGAGTTGGGGTTAGATTTAGAGTGAAGACTGAGGGCTGCACTCGAGCATTTTGTGAATAATCACCCACGTCTATGGTCATAATCAAGGCTTAGGGCTATGGACCCATTTGGAATAGAGTGAGAGGGATGATCACACTTGGTGTTAGGTTCTGAAGAAAAAATTGGTATTGATATGTTTTACTTGGATTTTGTGTTCCCAATTGTGTGTTGGAAGTCAAATGTGATTTGCGGAGCAGCACTTCAGAAAGAGAATTTGGAATAAGGAATCAAAATTGCTTCTGAATCTGTAATTTGGAAGTAGAATTTATCCCCAGAATGAGGAACTAGAATTTGGAATTAGAGTTTGGAACTGAAACATGGAAGTGGAACCTAGAAATAGAATTTGGAACTGGAATTTCGAAGAGGAGTTTAGAATTGGAATTTGGAAGTGGAATTTAGAGGTGGAATTCAGCATTGGAATTTGAAAGAGTAAGTTAGAACTCTAATGTGGAACTGGAATTTCGAGGTAGAATTTGGAACGGAAGCTTGGAAGTGGAAATTACACTTGGAATGTGGAATTGGAATTTACAAGTGGAATTTAGATTTTTAATTTAGAAGTGGAATTTAGAATTAGAATTTGGAATTGGAACGTGGAACTGAGATGTGGAATTTGAATGAAGAACTGGAATTTAGAATTAGACTATTGAATAAGATATTGTAATTGGAAATTTTGTCTTACCTTGGAATAGAAGTGTGAGCTTCGACCTGAACATGCAGCACCATTAAAAATGCAATATCTTATTAGAGTTATTGGTATAACCTTATGGTTAAAAGTTGGAAATGTAATGGTAGTGTGGAGTATTAGCGTGAAACATGTCATAGGAACCTAGATTTTGGTATAAGAGTTTGATAGAGTAGTTTGAAATGGTTGTCTAGTGTTAGAGTATGTGAAAGGAATTGTGATGTGGAGGTCAGTTTTCCTTTTGTATTGCAGTATGAGTATAGAGTTGGCATTTGAATTATGAATTGTCATTTGGTATTTAAAAGTACAATTCCTACTAGCAAGACATAATTGGAATGAGGCATAATATTCGTGTAGAATTAACATGTGCAATTTGGGATAGGGTAATAGAAATTGCATTGAATGAAATAGAGTGGAGTTTGGGCCAGAGTTTGGGTCAAGTGTGAGGGCTTGACTCGAGCATCTGGTTAATAATCAACAACATCTATAGTAATAGTCAAAGATTAGGGTTCAGATTAGATTTAGAATAGAGTGAGAAAAATGAGCACATTTAGTGTTAAGTTTAGAACAAAGAATTGGGATTGATAAGTAATAATTGGATTTTGTGTAGCGTACTGTATTTTTGAAGTGAAATGCGATTTACAGAGCAGCATGTTGGCAAGAGAATTTGGAATAAGGAATCAAACTTGCTTTCGAATCTATAATTTGGAAGTGGAATTTATCCCTAGAAAGAGGCGCTGGAATTTGGAATTAGAGTTTGGAACTGAAACATGGAAGTGGAACCGAGAAATGGAATTTGGAACTGGAATTTCGTAGTGGAATTTAGAATTAGATTTTGGAAGAGTAATTTAGAACTCTAATGTGTAACTGGGATTTCGAGTTATAATTTGGAACGGAAGCTTGGAGGTGGAAATTATGGTTGGAATTTGGACTTGGAATTTAGAAGTTGAAGTTAGATTTTGAATTTGGAAGTGGAATTTAGAATTAGAATTTCGTATTGGAACGAGGATCAGAGATGTGGAATTTGAATGAAGAACAGGAACTAAGAATTAAACTATTGAAGAAGATATTGTAATTGGAAATTTTGTCTTACCTTGGAATAGAAGTGTCATGTTCGACCTGCACATGCAGCACCATTAAACATGGTACTTGTTATTAGAATTATTGGTAAAAGCTTACGGTTAAATTTGGAAAAGTAATGTTAGTGTGGAGTATTAGCGTGAAACATGTCATAGGAACCTAGATTTTGGTATTAGAGTTTTGTAGAGTAGTTTGAAATGGTTGTCTGGTGTTAGAGTATGTGATAGGAATTATAATGTGGATGTCAGTTTTCCATTTCTATTGCAATATGTGTATGGAATTGGCATTTGAAACATGAAACGTCATCTGGTATTTGAAAGTACAATTCCTACTACCAAGACATAATTGGAATGAGGCATAATTATCGTGTAGAATTACCATGTGCAATTTGGGATAGGGTTATAGAAATTGAATTGGATGAAATAGAGTGCAGTTTCGGTTAGAGTTAGGGTCAAGTGTGAGAGCTTGACTCGAGCTTCTGGTTAACAATCAACAACATCTATGGTCATAATCAATGCTGAGGGTTCGGATTAGATTTACAATCGAGTGAGAAAAATGAGCACATTTAGTGTTAAGTTTAGAAGACAGAATTGGGATTGATAAGTTGTAATTGAATTTTGTGTACCCAATTGTATTTTGGAAGTGAAATGTGATTTGCGGAGCAGTACTTCGGAAAGAGAATTTGGAATAAGGTATCAAAATTGCTTTTGAATCTGTAATTTGGAAGTGGAATTTATCCCTAGAATGAGGAACTGGAATTTGGAATTAGAGTGTGGAACTGAAACATGGAAGTGGAACCTAGAAATGGAATTTGGAATTGGAATTTCGAAGGGGAATTTAACATTGGAATTTGAAAGAGGAATTTAGAGGTGGAATTCAGAATTAGAGTTTGGAAGTGGAATTTAGAGATGGAATTCAGAATTGGAATTTGAAAGACTAAGTTAGAACTCTAATATGGAACTGGAATTTCGAGTTAGGATTTGGAACGGAAGCTTGGAAGTGGAAATTACAGTTGGAATTTGGAATTGGAATTTAGAAGTGGAATTTAGATTCTGAATGTGGAAGTGGAATTTAGAATTAGAATTTGGAATTTGATCATGGAACTGAGATGTGGAATATGAATGAAGAACTGGAATTTAGAATTAGACTATTGAAGAAGATATTGTAACTGGAAATTTTGTCTTACCTTGGAATAGAAGTGTGAGCTTCAACCTAGATTTGAAGCACCATTAAACATGGAATTTGTTATTAGAATTGTTGGTATACCCTTATGGTTAAAAGTTGGAAATGTAATGTTAGTGTGGAGTATTAGCGTGAAACATGTTATAGGAACCTATATTTTGGTATTAGAGTTTGGTAGAGTAATTTGAAATGGTTGTCTGGTGTTAGAGGATGTGAAAGAAATTATGATGTGGATGTCAGTTTTCCATTTGTATTGCAATATGAGTATACAATTGGCATTTCTAACATGAATTGGCATTTGGTATTTGAAAGTACTATTCGTAGTACGAAGACATAATTGGAATGAGGCATAATTTTCGTGTAGAATTAACATGTGCAGTTTGGGGTTGGGTTATAGAAATTGCATTGGATGAAATAGAGTGGAGTTTGGGTTAGAATTAGGGTCAAGTGTGAGGGCTTGACTCGAGCATCTGGTTAATTATCAACAACTTCTATGGTCAAAATCAATGCTTAGGGTTCGGATTAGATTTAGAATTGAGTGAGAAAAATCAGCACATTTAGTGTTAAGTTTAGAAGACAGAATTGGGATTGATAAGGAATAAATGGATTTCGTGTACCCAATTTTATTTTGGAAGTGAAATGTGATTTACTGAGCACCATGTTGGAAAGAGAATTTGGAATAAGGAATCAAACTTGCTTTCGAATCTGTAATTGGGAAGTGGAATTTATCCCTAGAAAGAGGCGCTGGAATTTGGAATTAGAGTTTGGAACTGAAACATGGAAGTGGAACCGAGAAATGGAATTTGGAACTGAATTTCGTAGTGGAATTTAGAATTAGATTTTGGAAGAGTAATTTAGAACTCTAATGTGGAACTGGGATTTCAAGTTAGAATTTGGAACGGAAGCTTGGAGGTGGAAATTATGGTTGGAATTTGGACTTGGAATTTAGAAGTTGAAGTTAGATTTTGAATTTGGAAGTGGAATTTAGAAATAGAATTTCGAATTGGAACGAGGATCAGAGATGTGGAATTTGAATGAAGAACAGGAACTAAGAATTAAACTATTGAAGAAGATATTGTAATTGGAAATTTTGTCTTACCTTGGAATAGTAGTGTGATGTTCGACCTGCACATGCAGCACCATTAAACATGGTACTTGTTATTAGAATTATTGGTAAAAGCTTACGGTTAAAAGTTGGAAATGTAATGTGAGTGTGGAGTATTAGCTTGAAACATGTTATAGGAACCTAGATTTTGGTATTAGAGTTTTATAGAGTAGTTTGAAATGGTTGTCTAGTGTTAGAGTATGTGTAAGGAATTATGATGTGGATGTCAGTTTACCATTTGTATTGCAATATGTGTATAGAATTGGCATTTTAAACATGAATTGTCATTTGGCATTTGAAAGTACAATTCCTAATACCAAGGAATAATTGGAATGAGGCATAATTATCGTCCAGTATTAACATGTGCAATTTGGGAACGGGTTATAGAAATTGCATTGGGAGAAACAGAGTTGAGTTTGGGTTAGATTTAGGGTCAAGTGTGAGGGCTTGACTTGAGCTTCTGGTTAATAATCAACAACATTTATGGTCATAATCAATGCTTAGGGTTCGGATTAGGTTTAGAATCAAGTGAGAAAAATGAGCACATTTAGTGTTAAGTTTAGAAGACAGAATTGGGATTGATAAGTTGTAATTGAATTTTGTGTACCCATTTGTATTTTGGAAGTGAAATATGACTTGCGGAGCAGCATGTTGGAAAGAGAATTTGATATACGGAATCAAACTTGCTTTTGAAACTGTAATTTGGAACTGGAATTTATCCCTAGCAGAAGGACCTGGAATTTGGAATTAGAGTTTGAAAGAGAAACATGGAAGTGGAACGTAGAAATGGAATTTTGAACTGGAATTTCGAAGTGGAATCTAGAATTAGAATTCGGAAGTGGAATTTAGAGTTGGAATTCAGCATTAGAATTTGTAAGAGTAATTTAGAACTCTAATGTGTAACTGGAATTTCGAGTTGGAATTTGGAAGGGAAGCTTGGAAGTGGAAATTACAGTTGGAATTTATAATTGGAATTTAGAAGTGGAATTTAGATTTTGAATTTGGAAGTGGAATTTAGCATTAGAATTTGTATTTGGAACGTGGAACTGAGATGTTGAATTTGAAGGATGAACTGGAATTTAGAATTAGACTATTGAAGAAGATATTGTAATTGGAAATTTTGTCTTACTTTGGAATAGAAGTGTGAGCTTCGACCTGCATATGCAGCACAATTAAACATGGTATTTGTTATTAGAATTATTGGTAAAAGCTTACGATTAAAAGTTGGAAATGTAATGTTAATGTGGAGAATTAGCGTGAAACATGTCCTAGGAACCTAGATTTTGGTATTAGAGTTTTATAGTGCAGTTTGAAATGGTTATCCGGCGTTAGGGCATGTGAAAGGAATTATGATGTGGATGTCAGTTTTGCTTTTGTATTGCAATATGATTATAGATTTGGCATTTAAATCATGAATTGTCATTTGTTATTTGAAAGTTCAATTCCTACTACCAACACATAATTGGAATGAGACATACTATTCGTGTAGAATTAGCATTTGTGATTTGGGATAGGGTTATAGAAATTGCATTGAATGAAATAGAGTGGAGTTTGGGTTAGAGTTAGGGTCAAGAGAGAAGGCTTGACTCCAGCATCTGGTTAATAATCAACAACATCTATGATCATAATCCATGCTTAGGGTTCGGATTAGATTTAGAATCGAGTGAGAAAAATGGGCACATTTAGTGTTAAGTTTAGAAGACAGAATTGGGATTGATATGTTGTAATTGAATATTGTGTACACAATTGTATTGTGGAAGTGAAATATGACTTGCGGAGCAGCACTTCGGAAAGAGAATTTGAAATAAGGAATCAAACTTGCTTTTGAAACTGTAATTTGGAATTGGAATTTATCCCTAGAATGAAGAACTGGAATTTGGAATTAGAGTTTGAAACAGCAATATGGAAATGGATCGTAGAAATGGAATTTACAACTGGAATTTGGAAGTGGTATCTAGAATCGGAATTCGGAAGTGGAATTTAGAGGTGGAATTCAGCATTGGAATTTGGAAGAGTAATTTAGAACTCTAATGTGGAACTGGAATTTCTAGTTGGAATTTGGAAGGGAAGTTTGGAATTGGAAATTACAGTTGGAATTTGGAATTGCAATTTCGAAGTGGAATTTAGATTTTGAATTTGGAAGTGGAATTTAGAATTAGAATTTGGATTTGGGACGTGGAACTGAGATGTGGAATTTGAATGAAGAACTGGAATTTAGAAATAGACTATTGAAGAAGATATTGTAATTGGAAATTGTGTCTTAACTTGGAATAGAAATGTGAGCTTCGACGTGGATAGGAAGCACCATTAAACATGGTATTTGTTATTAGAATTATTGGTAAAAGCTTACGGATAAAAGTTGGAAATATAATATTAATGTGGAGTATTAGCGTGAAACATGTCATAGGAACCTAGAATTTGGTATTAGAGTTTTATAGAGTAGTTTGAAATGGTTGTCTGGTGTTAGAGTATGTGAAAGGAATTATGATGTGGATGTCAGTTTTCCATTTGTATTGCAATATGTGTATAGAATTGGCATTTGAAACACGAATTGTCATTTGGTATTTGAAAGTACAATTCCTAATACCAAGACATAATTGGAATGAAGCCTAATTATCGTGTAGAATTAACATGTGCAATTTGGGATAGGGTTATAGAAATTGCATTGGGAGAAATAGAGTTGAGTTTAGGTTAGAGTTAGGGTCAAGTGTGAGGGCTTGACTCGAACTTCTGGTTAATAATCAAGAACATCGATCGTTATAATCAATGCATAGGGTTCGGATTAGATTTAGAATAGAGTGAGAAAAATGAGCACATTTAGTGTTAAGTTTAGAAGACAGAATTGGGATTGATAAGTTGTAATTGAATTTTGTGTACCCAATTGTATTTTGGAAGTGAAATGTGATTTGCGGAGCAGCACTTCGGAAAGAGAATTGGGAATAAGGAATCAAAATTGCTTTTGAATCTGTAATTTGGAAGTGGAATTTATCCCTAGAATGAGGAATAGGAGTTTGGAGTTAGAGTTTAGAACTGAAACATGGAAGTGGAACCTAGAAATGGAATTTGGAAGTGGAGTTTCGAAGTGGAATTTAGAACTGGAATTTGAAAGTGGAATTTAGAGATGGAATTCAGAATTGGAATTTGGAAGAGTAATTTAGAACTCTAACGTGGAACTGGAATTTCTAGTTAGAATTTGGAACGGAAGCTTGGAAGTGGAAATTACAGTTGGAATTTGGAATTGGAAATTAGAAGTGGAATTTAGATTTTGAATTTGGACGTGGAATTTAGAATTAGAATTTGGAATTGGAACGTGGAACTGAGATGTGGAATTTGAAAGAAAAATTTGAATTTAGAATTTGACTATTGAAGAAGATATTGTAATTGGAAATTTTGTCGTACCTTGGAATAGAAGTGTGAGCTTCGACCTGCATATGCAGCACCATTAAACATGGAATTTGTTATTAGAATTTTTGGTATAACCTTATGGTTCAAAGTTGGAAATGTAATGTTAGTGTGGAGTATTAGAGTCAAACATGTCATAGGAACCTAGAATTTGGTATTAGAGTTTGATAGTGTAATTTCAAATGGTTGTCTGGTATTAGAGTATGTGAAAGGAATTAGTATGTGGATGTCAGTTTTCCATTTGTATTGCAATATGAGTATAGAATTAGCATTTCAATCATGAATTGTCCTTTGGTATTTGAAAGTACTATTCCTACTATCAAGATATAATTGGAATGAGGCATAATTATCGTGTAGAATTTACATGTGCAATTTGGGATAGGGGTTTAGAAATTGCATTGGATGAAATAGAGTGGAGTTTGGGTTAGAGATAAGGTCAAGTGTGAGGGCTTGACTCGAGCATCTGGTTGATAATCAACAATATCTATGGTCATAATCAGTGCTTTGTGTTCGCATTAGATTTAGAATAGAGTGAGAAAAATGAGCACATTTAGTGTTAAATTTAGAAGACAGAATTGGAATTGATAAGTAATAATTGGATTTTGTGTACCCAATTTTATTTTGGAAGTGACATGTGATTTACGGAGCAGCATGTTGGAAAGAGAATTTCGAACAAGGAATCAAACTTGCTTTTGAATCTCTAACTTGGAAGTTGAATTTATTCCTACAATGAGGAACTGGATTTTGGAATTAGAGTTTGGAACTGAAACATTAATGTGGAATTTAGAAATGGAATTTGGAAATGGAATTTCGAAGTGGAATTTAGAATTGGAATTTGAAAGTGGAATTTAAGGATGAAATTCAGAATTGGAATTTGGAAGAGTAATTTAGAACTCTAATGTGGAACTGGAATATCGAGTTAAAATTTGGAACGGAAGCTTGGAAGTGGAAATTACAGTTGGAATTTGGAATTGGAATTTAGAAGTGGAATTTAGATTTTGAATTTGGACGTGGAATTTAGAATTAGAATTTGGAACTGGAACGTGGAACTGAGATGTGGAATTTGAATGAAGAACTGGAATTTAGAATTAGGCTATTGAACAAGATATTGTAATTGGAAATTTTGTGTTACCTTGGAATAGAAGTGTGAGCTTCGACCTGCATATGTAGCACCATTGAAGATGGTATTTGTTATGCGAATTATTGGTAAAAGCTTACGGATAAAAGTTGGAAATGTAATGTTAGTGTGGAGTATTAGCTTGAAACATGTCATAGGAACCTAGATTTTGGTATTAGAGTTTGATAGTGTAGTTTGAAATGGTTGTCTAGTGTTAGAGTATGTGAAAGGAATTATGATGTGGATGTCAGTTTTCCTTTTGTATTGCAATATGAGTATAGAGTTGGCATTTGAATCATGAATTGTCAGTTGGCATTTGAAAGTCCAATTCCTAATACCAAGACATAATTGGAATAAGGCATAATTTTCGCGTAGAATTAACATGTGCAATTTGGGATAGGGTTATAGAAATTGCGTTGGATGAAATAGAGTGGAGTTTGGGTTAGAGTTAGGGTCAAGTGTGAGGGCTTGACTCGATCTTCTGGTTAATAATCGACAACATCCATGGTCATAATCAATGCTGAGGGTTCGCGTTAGATTTAGAAAAGAGGGAGAAAAATGAGCACATTTAGTGTTAAGTTTAGAAGACAGAATTGGGATTGATAAGTTGTAATTGAATTTTTTGTACCCAATTGTATTTTGGAAGTGAAATGTGACTTGCGGAGCAGCACTTCGGAAAGAGAATTTGGTATAAGTAATCAAAATTGCTTTTGAATCTGTAATTTGGAAGTGGAATTTATCCCTAGAATGAGGAGCTGGAATTTGGAATTAGAGTTTGGAACTGAAACATGGAAGTGGAACCGAGAAATGGAATTTGGAACTGGAATTTCGAAGTGGAATTTAGAATTGGAATTTGGTAGAGCAATTTAGAACTCTAATGTGGAACTGGAATTTCGAGTTAGAATTTGGAACGGAAGCTTGGAAGTGGAAATTATGGTTGGAATTTGGAATTGGAATTTATAAGTGGAATTTCGATTTTGAATTTGAAAGTGGAATTTAGAATTAGAATTTGGAATTGTAACGTGGAACTGATATGTGGAATTTGAATGAAGAACTGGAATTTAGAATTAGACTGTATAAGAAGACATTGTAATTGGAAATTTTGTATTACCTTGGAATAGAAGTGTGAGCTTCGACCTGCATATGCATCACCATTAAAGATGATATTTGTTATTAGAATTTTTGGTAAAAACTTACGGTTAAAAGTTGGAAATGTAATGTTAGTGTGGAGTATTAGCGTAAAACATGTCATAGGAACCTAGATTTTGGTATTTAAGTTTCATAGAGTAGTTTGAAATGGTTGTCTGGTGTTAGAGTATGTGAAAGGAATTATGATGTGGATGTCAGTTTTCCATTTGTATTGCAATATGAGTATAGAATTGGCATTTCAATCATGAATTGTCATTTGGTATTTCAAATTACAATTCCTACTGCCAAGACATAATTTGAATGAGGCATAATTTTCAAGTAGAATTAACATGTCAAATTTGGGATAGGGTTATAGAAATTTCATTGGATGAAACAGAGTGGAGTTTGGGTTAGAGTTAAGGTCAAGTGTGAGGGCTTGACTCGAGCATCTGGTTAATAATCAACAACATCTATGGTCATAATCAGTGCTTAGGGTTCGGATTAGATTTAGAATAGAGTGAGAAAAATGTGCACATTTAGTGTTAAGTTTCGACGACAGAATTGGGATTGATAAGGAATAATTGGATTTCGTGTACCCAATTGTATTTTGGAAGTGAAATGTGATTTGCGGAGCAGCACTTCGGAAAGAGAATTTGGTGTAAGGAATCAAAATTGCTTTTGAATCTGTAATTTGGAAGTGGAATTTATCCCTAGAATGAGGAACTGCAATTTGGAATTAGAGTTTGGAACTGAAACATGGAAATGGAACCTAGAAATGGAATTTTGAACTGAAATTTCGAAGTGGAATTAAGAATTGGAATTTGGAAGTGGAATTTAGAGGTGGCATTCAGCATTGGAATTTGGAAGAGTAATTTAGAACTCTAATGTGGAACTGGAATTTCGAGTTAGAATTTGGAACGAAAGCTTGGAAGTGGAAATTACAGTTGGAATTTGCAATTCGAATTTAGAAATGGAATTTAGATTTTGAATTTGGACGTGGAATTTAAAATTAGAATTTGGATTTGGAACGTGGAACTGAGATGTGGAATTTGAATGAAGAACTTGAATTTAGAATTAGACTATTGAAGAACATATTGTAATTGGAAATTTTGTCTTACCTTGGAATAGAAGTGTGAGCTTCGACCTGCATATGCAGCACCATTAAACATGGTATTTGCTATTAGAATTACTGCTAAAAGCTTACGGTTAAATGTTGGAAATGTAATGTTAGTGTGGAGTATTAGTGTGAAACATGTCATAGGAACCTAGATTTTGGTATTAGAGTTTGATAGAGTAGTTTGAAATGGTTGTCTGGTGTTAGAATATGTGAAAGGAATTATGATGTGGATGTCAGTTTTCCTTTTGTATTGCAATATGAGTATAGAGTTGGCTTTTGAATCATGAATTGTCATTTGGTATTTGAAAGTTCAATTCCTACTACCAAGACATAATTGGAATGAGGCATAATTTTCCTGTAGAATTGGCATGTGCAATTTGGGAAAGGGTTATAGAAATTTCATTGGATGAAATAGAGTGGAGCTTGGGTTAGAGTTAGGGTCAAGTGTGAGGGCTTGACTCGAGCATCTGGTTAATAATCAACAACATCTATGGTCATAATCAATGCTTACGGTTCGGATTAGATTTAGAATAGAGTGAGCAAATGAGCACATTTAGTGTTAAATTTAGAAGACAGAATTGGAATTGATAAGTAATAATTGGATTTTGTGTACCCATTGTATTTTGGAAGTGAAATGTGATTTTCGGAGCAGTAGTTCGGAAAGAGAATTAGGAATAAGGAACCAAATTTCTTTTGAATCTGTAATTTGGAAGTGTAATTTGTCCCTAGAATGAGGAACTGGAATTTGGAATTAGAGTTTGGAACTGAAACATGGAAGTGGAACCTAGAAATGGAATATAGAACTGGAATTTCGAAGTGGAATTTAGAACTGGAATTTGAAAGTGGAATTTAGAGGTGGAATTCAGAATTGGAATTTGGAAGAGTAATTTAGAACCGTAATGGGGGACTGGAATTTCGAGTTAGAATTTGGAACGGAAGCTTGGAAGTGAAAATTGCAGTTGGAATTTGGATTTGGAATTTAGAAGTGGAATTTAGATTTTGAATTTGGAAGTGGAATTTAAAATTAGAATTTGGAATTGGAACGTGGAACTGAGATGTGGAATTTGAAGGACGAACTGGAATTTAGAATTAGACTATTGAAGAAGATATTGTAGTTGGACCTTTTGCCTTACCTTGGAATAGACGTGTGAGCTTCGACCTGCATATGCAGCACTGTTAAACATGGTATTTGTTATTAGATTTATTGGTAAAATCTTACGGTTAAATATTGGAAATGTAGTGTTAGTGTGGAGTATTAGTGTGAAACATGTCATAGGAACCTAGATTTTGGTATTAGAGTGTGATAGAGTAGTTTGAAATGATTGTCTGGTGTTAGAGTATGTGAAAGGAGTTATGATGTGAACGTCACTTTTCCATTTGTATTGCACTATGTGTATGGAATTGGCATTTGAAACATGAATTGTCATTTGGTATTTGAAAGTACAATTCCTAATACCAAGACATAATTGGAATGAGGCATGATTATCATGTAGAATTAACATGTGCAATTTGGGATAGGGTTATAGAAATTGCATTGGATGAAATAGAGTGGAGTTGGGGTTAGAGTTAGGATCAAGTGTGAGGGCTTGACTCGAGCTTTTGGTTTATAATCAACAATATCTATTGTCATAATCAATGCTTAGGGTTCGGATTAGCTTTAGAATCGAGTGAGAGAAATGTGCACATTTACTGTTAAGTTTAAAAGACCGAATTGGGATTGATAATTTGTAATTGAATTTTGTGTACACAATTGTATTTTGGAAGTGAAATGTGACTTACGGAGCAGGACTTCGGAAAGAGAAGTAGGTATAAGGAATCAAAATTGCTTTTGAATCTGTAATTTGGAAGTGGAATTTATCCCTAGAATGAGGAACTGGAATTTGGAATTAGAATTTGGAAGTGAAACATGGAAGTGGAACCTAGAATTGGAATTTGAAACTGGAATTTCGAAGTTTAATTTAGAATTGGAATTAGGAAGAGGAATTTAGAGGTGGAATTCGGAATTGGAATTTGGAGGAGTAATTTAGAACTCTAATGTGGAACTGGAATTTCTAGTTAGAATTTGGAACGGAAGCATGGAAGTGGAAATTACAGTTGGAATTTGGAATTGGAATTTAGAAGTGGAATTTAGATTTTGAATTTGGAAGTGGAATTTAGAATTAGAATTTGGAATTGGAACGTGGAACTGAGATGTGGAATTTGAATGAGGAGCTGGTATTTAGAGTTAGACTTTTGAAGAAGATATTGTAATTGGAAATTGTGTCTGACCTTGGAAAAAAGTGTGAGCTTCGACCTGCATATGCAGCACCATTAAACATATTATTTTTTATTAGAATTATTGTAAACGTTTACGGTTAGATGTTGTAAATGTAATGTTAGTGTGGAGTATTAGCGTGAAACATGTCATAGGAACCTCGATTTTGGTATTAGAGTTCCATAGAGTAGTTTGAAATGTTTGTCTGGTGTTAGAGTATGTGAAAGGAATTATGATGTGGATGTCAGTTTTCCTTTTGTATTGCAATATGTGTATAGAGTTGGCATTTGAATCATGAATTTTCATTTGGTATTTGAAAGTACAATTCCTACTACCAAGACATAATTGGAATGAGGCATAATTTTCGTGTAGAATTAGCATGTGAAATTTGGGATAGGTTTATAGAGATTGAATTGTATGAAATTGAGTGGAGTTTGGGTTAGAGTTAGGGTCAAGGGTGAGGGCTTCACTTGAGCATCTGGTTAATAATCAACAACATCTATGGTCATAATCAATGCTTAGTGTTCTGATTAGATTTAGAATCGAGTGAGAAAAATGAGCACATTTAGTGTCAAGTTTAGAAGACAGAATTGGGATTGATAAGTAATAATTGGATTTTGTGTACACAATTGTATTTTGGAAGTGAAATGTGACTTGCGGAGCAGCACTTCGGAAAGAGAATTAGGTATAAAGAATCAAAATTGCTTTTGAATCTGTAATTTGGAAGTGGAATTTATCCCTAGAATGAGGAACTGGAATTTGGAAGTAGAGTTTGGAACTGAAACATGGAAGTGGTACCTAGAAATGGAATTTGGAACTAGAATTTCGAAGTTTAATTTAGAATTGGAATTTGGAAGAGGAATTTAGAGGTGGAAATCAGAATAGGAATTTGGAAGAGTAATTTAGAACACTAATGTGGAACTGGAATTTCGAGTTAGAATTTGGAACCGAAGCTTGGAAGAGGAAATTACAGTTGGAATTTGGAATTGGAGTTTAGAAGTGGATTTAGATTTTGAATTTTGAAGTGGAATTTAGAATTAGAATTTCGCATTGGAACTTGGAACTGAGATGTGGAATTTGAATGAAGAACTGGAATTTAGAATTAGACTGTTGAAGAAGATATTGTATTTGGAAATTTTTTCTTACCTTGGAGTAAAGTGTGAGCTTCGTCCTGCATATGCAGCACCATTAAACCTGGTATTTGTTATTAGAATTATTGGTAAAATCTTACGGTTAAATATTGGAAATGTAATGTTAGTGTGGAATATTAGTGTGAAACATGTCGTAGGAACCTAGATTTTGGTATTAGAGTTTGATAGAGTAGTTTGAAATGGTTGTCTGGTGTTAGAGTATGTGAAAGGAATTATGATGTGGATGTCAGTTTTCCATTTGTATTGCACTATGTGTATGGAATTGGCATTTGAAACATGAATTGTCATTTGGTATTTGAAAGTACAATTCCTAATACCAAGACATAATTGGAATGAGGCATAATTATCATGTAGAATTAACATATGCAATTTGGGATAGGGTTATAGAAATTGCATTGGATGAAATAGAGTGGAGTTGGGGTTAGATTTAGGGTCAAGTGTGAGGGCTTGACTCGAGCTTCTGGTTAATAATCAACAACATCTATGGTCATAATCAATGCTTAGGGTTCGGATTAGCTTTAGAATCGAGTGAGAGAAATGTGCACATTTACTGTTAAGTTTAGAACACCAAATTGGGATTGATAAGGTGTAATTGAATTTTGTGTACACAATTGTATTTTGGAAGTGAAATGTGACTTGCGGAGCAGGACTTCGTAAAGAGAATTTGGTAGAAGGAATCAAAATTGCTTTTGAATCTGTAATTTGGAAGTGGAATTTATCCCTACAATGAGGAACTGGAATTTGGAATTAGAGTTTGGAACTGAAACATGGAAGTGGAACCTAGAAAGGGAATTTGGAACTGGAATTTCGAAGTGGAATTTAGAATTGGAATTTGGAAGAGGAATTTAGAGGTGGAATTCGGAATTGGAATTTGGAAGAGTAATTTAGAACTCTAATGTGGAACTGAAATTTCGAGTTAGAATTTGGAACGGAAGCTTGGACGTGGAAATTACAGTTGGAATTTGGAATTGGAATTTAGAAGTGGAATTTAGATTTTGAATTTGGAAGTGGAATTTAGAATTTGAATTTCGAATTGGAACGTGGATCTGAGATGTGGTATTTGAATGAGGAACTGGAATTTAGAGTTAGACTTTTGAAGAAGATATTGTAATTGGAAATTGTGTCTGACCTTGCAAAAAAGTGTGAGCTTCGACCTGCATATGCAGCTCCATTAAACATGGTATTTGTTATTAGAATTATTGTAAACGTTTACGGTTAAATGTTGTAAATGTAATGTTAGTGTGGAATATTAGCGTGAAACATGTCATAGGAACCTCGATTTTGGTATTAGAGTTTGATAGAGTAGTTTGAAATGGTTGTCTGGTGTTAGGGTATGTGAAAGGAATTATGATGTGGATGTCAGTTTTCCATTTGTTTTGCAATATGTGTATAGATTTGCCATTTCAATCATGAATTGTCATTTGGTATTTGAAAGTACAATTCCTACTATCAAGACATAATTGGAATGAGGCATAATTTTCGTGTAGAATTAACACGTGCAGTTTGGGGTTGGGTTATAGAAATTGCATTGGATGAAATAGAGTGGAGTTTGGGTTAGAGTTAGGGTCAAGTGTGAGGGCTTGACTTGAGCATCTGGTTAATAATCAACAACATCTATGGTCATAATCAGTGCTTAGGGTTCGGATTTGATTTAGAATAGAGTGAGAAAAATGAGCACATTTAGTGTTAAATTTAGAAGACAGAATTGAAATTGATAAGTAATAATTGGATTTTGTGTACCCAATTGTATTTTGGAAGTGAAATGTGATTTACGGAGCAGCATGTTGGAAAGATATTTTGGAATAAGGAATCAAACTTGCTTTCGAATCTGTAATTTGGAAGTGGAATTTATCCCTAGAATGAGGAGCTGTAATTTGAAATTAGAGTTTGGAACTGAAACATGGAAGTGGAACCGAGAAATGGAATTTGGAACTGGAATTTCGAAGAGGAATTAAGAATTGGAAATTGGATGTGGAATTTAGAGGTGGAATTCAGCTTTGGAATTTGAAAGAGTAATTTAGAACTCTAATGTTGTACTGGAATTTCGAGTTAGAATTTGGAACGGAAGCTTGGAAGTGGAAATTACAGTTGGAATTTGGAATTGGAATTTAGAAGTGGAATTTAGATTTTGAATTTGGAATTGGAATTTAGAATTAGAATTTGGAATTGGAACGTGGAACTGAAATGTGGAATTTGAATTAAGAACTGGAATTTAGAATTAGACTATTGAAGAAAAAATTGTCATTGGAAATTTTGTCTTACCTTGCAATAGAAGTGTGAGCTTCGACCTGCATAAGTAGCACCATTAAACATGGTATTTGCTAATAGAATTATTGGTAAAAGCTTACGGTTAAAAGTTGGAAATATAATGTTAGTGTGGAGTATTAGCGTGAAACATGTCATAGAAACCTAGATTTTGTATTAGTGTTGGATAGAGTAGTTTGAAATGGTTGTCTAGTGTTAGAGAATGTGAAAGGAATTATGATGTGGATGTCAGTTTTCCTTTTGTATTGCAATATGAGTATAGAATTAGCATTTCAATCATGAATTGGCATTTGGTATTTGAAAGTACAATTCTTACTGCCAAGACATAATTAGAATGGGGCATAATTTTCTTGTAGAATTAACATGTGCAATTTGGGATAAGGTTATATAAATTCCATTGGATGAAATAGAATGGAGTTTGGTTTAGAGTTAGGGTCAAGTGTGTGGGCTTGACTCGAGCATGTGGTGAATAATCAACAACATCTATGGTCATAATCAATGCTTAGTGTTCGGATTAGATTTAGAATTGAGTGAGAAAAATGAGCCCATTTAGTGTTAAGTTTATAAGACAGAATTGGGATTGATAACTTCTAAGTGAATTTTGTGTACCCAATTGTATTTTGGAAGTGAAATGAGATTTGCGGAGCAGCACTTTGGAAAGAGAATTTGGAATAAGGAATCAAAATTGCTTTTGAATCTGTAATTTGGAAGTCGAATTTATCCCTAGAATGAGGAACTGGAATTTGGAAGTAGAGTTTGGAACTGAAACATGGAAGTGGAACCCAGAATTGGAATTTAGAACTGGAATTGCGAGGGGAATTTCGAATTGGAATTTGGAAGGCTAATTTAGAACTCTAATGTGGAACTGGAATTTCGAATTCGAATTTGGAACGGTAGCTTGAAAGTGGAAATTACAGTTGGAATTTGGAATTGGAATTTAGTAGTGTAATTAAATTTTGAATTTGGAAGTGGAATTTAGAATTAGAATTTGGATTTGGAACGTGGAACTGAGATGTGGAATTTGAATGAAGAACTGGAATTTAGAATTAGACTATTGAAGAAGATATCGTAATTGGAAATTTTGTCTTACATTCGAATAGAAGTATGAGCTTCGACCTGCATATGTAGCACCATTAATCATGGTATTTTCTATTAGAATTATTGGCAAAAGCTTACGATTAAAAGTTGGAAATGTAAAGTTAGTGTGGAGTATTAGCGTGAAACATGTCATAGGAACCTAGATTTTGGTATTAGAGTTTGATAGAGTAGTTTGAAATGGTTGTCTGGTGTTAGAGTATGTGCAAGGAATTATGATATGGATGTCAGTTTTCCATTTGTATTGCACTATGTGTATGGAATTGGCATTTGAAACATGAATTGTCATTTGGTATTTGAAAATACAATTCCTAATACCAAGACATAATTGGAATGAGGCATAATTATCGTGTAGAATTAACATGTGCAATTTGGGATAGGCTTATAGAAATTGCATTGGATGAAATAGAGTGGAGTTTGGGTTAGATTTAAGGTCAATTGTGAGGGCTTGACTCGAGCTTCTGGTTAATAGTCAACAACATCTATGGTCATAATCAATGCTTAGGGTTCGTATTAGCTTTACAATCGAGTGAGACAAATGCGCACATTTACTGTTAAGTTTAGAAGAGAGAATTGGGATTGATAAGTTGTAATTGAATTTTGTGTACACAATTGTATTTTGGAAGTGAAATGTGACTTGCCGAGCAGCACTTCGGGAAGAGAATTAGGTATAAGGAATCAAAATTGCTTTTGAATCTGTAATTTGGAAGTGGAATTTATCCATAGAATGAGGAACTGGAATTTTGAATTAGAGTTTGGAATTGAAACATGGAAGTGGAACCTAAAAATAGAATTTGGAACTGGAATATCGAAGTTTAATTTAGAATTCGAATTTGGAAGAGAAATATAGAGGTGGAATGCAGCATTGGAATATGTAAGCGTAATTTAGAACTCTGATGTGGAACTGGAATTTCGAGTTAGAATTTGGAACGGAACCTTGGAAGTGGAAATTACAGTTGGAATTTGGAATGGGAATTTAAAAGTGAAATTTAGATTGTGAATTTGGAAGTGGAATTTAGAATTAGAATTTGGAATTGGAACGTGGATCTGAGATGTGGAATTTGAATGAAAAACTGGAATTTAGAATTAGACTACTGAAGAAGAAATTGTAATTGGAAATTTTGTCTTACCTTGGAATAGAAGTGTGAGCTTCGACTTGCATATGTAGCACCATTAAACATGGTATTTGTTATTAGAATTATTGGTAAAAGCTTACGGTGAAAAGTTGGAAATGTAATGTTAGTGTGGATTATTAGCGTGAAACATATCATAGGAACCTAAAATTTGGTATTAGAGTTTGATAGAGTAGTTTGAAATGGTTGTCTGGTGTTAGAGTATGTGAAAGGAATTATGATGTGGATGTCAGTTTTCCATTTGTTATGCAATATGTGTATAGATTTGCCACTTCAATCATGAATTGTCATTTGGTATTTGAAAGTACAATTCCTACTATCAAGACATAATTGGAATGAGGCATAATTTTCGTGTAGAATTAACACGTGCAGTTTGGGGTTGGGTTATAGAAATTGCATTGGAAGAAATAGAGTGGAGTTTGGGTTAGAGTTAGGGTCAAGTGTGAGGGCTTGACTCGAGCATCTGGTTAATAACCAACAACATCTATCATCATAATCAATGCTTAGGGTTCGGATTTGATTTAGAATAGAGTGAGAAAAATGAGCACATTTAGTGTGAAGTTTAGAAGACAGAATTGGGATTGATAAGTTGTAACTGAATTTTGTGTACTCCATTGTATTTTGGAAGTGAAATGTGACTTGCGGAGCAACACTTCGGAAAGAGAATTAGGTATAAGGAATCAAAATTGCTTTTGAATCTGTAATTTGGAAGTGGAATTTATCCCTAGAATGAGGAACTGGAATTTGGAATTAGAGTTTGGAACTGAAACATGGAAGTGGTACCTAGAAATGGAATTTGGAACTGGAATTTCGAAGTTTAATTAAGAATTGGAATTTGGAAGAGGAATTTAGAGGTGGAAATCGGAATTGGAATTTGGAAGAGTAATTTGGAACTCTAATGTGGAACTGGATTTTCGAGTTAGAATTTGGAACGGAAGCTTGGAATTGGAAATTACAGTTGGAATTTGGAATTGGAATTTAGAAGTGGAATTTAGATTTTGAATTTGGAAGTGGAATTTAGAATTAGAATTTCGCATTGGAACTTGGAACTGAGATGTGGAATTTGAATGAAGAACTGGAATTTAGAATTAGACTGTTGAAGAAGATATTGTATTTGGAAATTTTTTCTTACCTTGGAGTAAAGTGTGAGCTTCGTCCTGCATATGCAGCACCATTAAACCTGGTATTTGTTATTAGAATTATTGGTAAAATCTTACGGTTAAATATTGGAAATGTAACGTTAGTGTGGAATATTAGTGTGAAACATGCCGTAGGAACCTAGATTTTGGTATTAGAGTTTGATAGAGTAGTTTGAAATGGTTGTCTGGTGTTAGAGTATGTGAAAGGAATTATGATGTGGATGCCAGTTTTCCATTTGTATTGCACTATGTGTATGGATTTGGCATTTGAAACATGAATTGTCATTTGGTATTTGAAAGTACAATTCCTAATACCAAGACATAAGTGGAATGAGGCATAATTATCATGTAGAATTAACATATGCAATTTGGGATAGGGTTATAGAGATTGAATTGTATGAAAGAGATTGGAGTTTGGGTTAGAGTTAGGGTCAAGGGTGAGGGCTTCACTTGAGCATCTGGTTAATAATCAACAACATCTATGGTCATAATCAATTCTTAGGGTTCGGATTACGTTTAGAATCAAGTGAGAGAAATGCGCACATTTACTGTTAAATTTAGAGGACAGAATTGGAATTGATAAGTTGTAATTGAATTTTGTGTACACAATTGTATTTTGGAAGTGAAATGTGACTTGTGGAGCAGGATGTTGGAAAGAGAATTTGAAGTAAGGAATCAAACTTCCTTTTGAAACTGTAATTTGGAAGTGGAATTTATCCCTAAAATGTGGAACTGGAATTTGGAAATAGAGTTTGGTACAGAAACGTGGAAGTGGAACGTAGAAATAGAATTTAAAACTGGAATTTCGAAGTGGAATTTAGAATTGGAATTTGGAAGTGGAATTTAGAGGTGGAATTCAGCATTGGAATTTGGAAGAGTAATTTAGAACTCTAATGTGGAAAGGGAATTTCGAGTTAGAATTTGGAACGGAACCTTGGAAGTGGAAATTACAGTTGGAATTTGGAATGGGAATTTAAAAGTGAAATTTAGATTGTGAATTTGGAAGTGGAATTTAGAATTAGAATTTGGAATTGGAACGTGGATCTGAGATGTGGAACTTGAATGAAAAACTGGAATTTAGAATTAGACTATTGAAGAAGAAATTTTAATTGGAAATTTTGTCTTACCTTGGAATAGAAGTGTGAGCTTCGACCTGCATATGTAGCACCATTAAACATGGTATTTGTTATTAGAATTATTGGTAAAAGCTTACGGTGAAAAGTTGGAAATGTAATATTAGTGTGGATTATTAGCGTGAAACATATCATAGGAACCTAAAATTTGGTATTAGAGTTTGATAGAGTAGTTTGAAATGGTTGTCTGGTGTTAGAGTATGTGAAAGGAATTATGATGTGGATGTCAGTTTTCCATTTGTTTTGCAATATGTGTATAGATTTGCCATTTCAATCATGAATTGTCATTTGGTATTTGAAAGTACAATTCCTACTATCAAGACATAATTGGAATGAGGCATAATTTTCGTGTAGAATTAACACGTGCAGTATGGGGTTGCGTTATAGAAATTGCATTGGAAGAAATAGAGTGGAGTTTGGGTTAGAGTTAGGGTCAAGTGTGAGGGCTTGACCCGAGCATCTGGTTAATAATCAACAACATCTATCATCATAATCAATGCTTAGGGTTCGGATTTGATTTAGAATATAGTGAGAAAAATGAGCACATTTAGTGTTAAATTTAGAAGACAGAATTGGAATTGATAAGTAATAATTGGATTTTGTGTACCCAATTTTATTTTGGAAGTGAAATGTGATTTACGGAGCAGCATGTTGGAAAGAGAATTTGGAATAAGGAATCAAACTTGCTTTCGAATCTGTAATTTGGAAGTGGAATTTATCCCTAGAATGAGGAGCTGTAATTTGAAATTAGAGTTTGGAACTGAAACATGGAAGCGGAACCGAGAAATGGAATTTGGAAGTGGAATTTCGAAGAGGAATTAAGAATTGGAAATTGGATGTGGAATTTAGAGGTGGAATTCAGCTTTGGAATTTGAAAGAGTAATTTAGAACTCTAATGTTGAACTGGAATTTCGAGTGAGAATCTGGAAGGGAAGCTTGGAAGTGGAAATTACAGTTGGAATTTGGAATGGGAATTTAGAAGTGGAATTTAGATTGTGAATTTGGAAGTGGAATTTAGAATTAGAATTTGGAATTGGAACGTGGAACTGAGATGTGGAATTTGAATGAAGAACTGGAATTTAGAATTAGACTATTGAAGAAGAAATTGTAATTGGAAATTTTGTCTTACCTTGCAATAGAAGTGTGAGCTTCGACCTGCATAAGTAGCACCATTAAACATGGTATTTGCTAATAGAATTATTGGTAAAAGCTTAGGGTTAAAAGTTGGAAATGTAATGTTAGTGTGGAGTATTAGCGTGAAACATGTCATAGGAACCTAGATTTTGGTATTAGAGTTTGATAGAGTAGTTTGGAATGGTTGTCTAGGGTTAGAGTATGTGAAAGAAATTATGATGTGGATGTCAGTGTTCCTTTTGTATTGCCATATGAGTATAGAGTTGGCATTTGAATCATGAATTGTCATTTGGTATTTGAAAGTACAATTACTGCTGCCAAGACATAATTGGAATGAGGCATAATTTTCTTGTAGAATTAACATGTGTAATTTGGGATAGGGTTATAAAAATTTCATTGGATGAAATAGAGTGGAGTTTGGGATAGAGATAGGGTCAAGTGTGAGGGCTTGACTCGAGCATCTGGTTAATAATTAACAACATCTATGGTCATAATCAGTGCTTAGGGTTCGGATTAGATTTAGAATCGAGTGAGAAAAATGAGCCCATTTAGTGTTAAGTTTATAAGACAGAATTGGGATTGATAACTTCTAATTGAATTTTGTGTACCCAATTGTATTTTGGAAGTGAAATGAGATTTGCGGAGCAGCACTTTGGAAAGAGAATTTGGAATAAGGAATCAAAATTGCTTTTGAATCTGTAATTTGGAAGGGGAATTTATCCCTAGAATGAGGAACTGGAATTTGGAAGTAGAGTTTGGAACTGAAACATGGAAGTGGAACCTAGAAATGGAATTTAGAACTGGAATTGTGAAGGGAATTTCGAATTGGAATTTTGAAGGGTAATTTAGAACTCTAATGTGGAACTGGAATTTCGAATTCGAATTTGGAACGGAAGCTTGGAAGTGAAAATTACAGTTGGAATTTGGAATTGGAATTTAGAAGTGGAAATTAAATTTTGAATTTGGAAGTGGAATTTAGAATTAGAATTTGGATTTGGAACGTGGAAGTGAGATGTGGAATTTGAATGAAGAACTGGAATTTAGAATTAGACTATTGAAGAAGATATTGTAATTGGAAATTTTGTCTTACCTTGGAATAGAAGTATGAGCTTCGACCTGCATGTGTAGCACCATTAATCATGGTATTTTCTGTTAGAATTATTGGTAAAACTTACGTTTAAAAGTTGGAAACCTAATGTTAGTGTGGAGTATTATCGTGAAACATGTCATAGGAACCTAGATTTTGGTATTAGAGTTTGACAGAGTAGTTTGAAATGGTTGTCTGGTGTTAGAGTTTGTGAAAGGAATTATGATGTTGATGTCAGTTTTCCATTTGTATTGCATTATGTGTATAGAATTGGCATTTCAATCATGAATTGTCATTTGGTATTTGAAAATACTATTCCTACTATCAAGACATAATTGGAATGAGGCATAATTTTCGTGTAGAATTTACATGTGCAATTTGGGATAGGGTTATAGAAATTGCATTGGATGAAATAGAATGGAGTTTGGTTTAGAGTTAGGGTCAAGTGTGAGGGCTTGACTCGAGCATCTGGTGAATAATCAACAACATCTATGGTCATAATCAATGCTTAGGGTTCGGATTAGCTTTAGAATGAAGTGAGAGAAATGCGCACATTTACTGTTAAGTTTAGAAGACAGAATTGGGATTGATAAGTTGTAATTGAATTTGTGTACACAATTGTATTTTGGAAGTGAAATGTGACTTTCGGAGCAGCATGTTGGAAAGAGAATTTGAAATAAGGAATCAAACTTTCTTTTGAAACTGTAATTTGGAAGTGGAATTTATCCCTAGAATGAGTAACTGGAATTTGGAAATAGAATTTGGAACAGAAAGGTGGAAGTGGAACGTAGAAATAGAATTTGCAACTGGAATTTCGAAGTGGAATTTAGAATTGGAATTTGGAAGTGGAATTTAGAGGTGGAATTCAGCATTGGAATTTGGAAGAATAATTTAGAACTCTAATGTGGAACTGGAATTTCGAGTTAGAATTTGGAACAGAAGCTTGGAAGTGGAAATTACAGTTGGAATTTGGAATTGGAATTTAGAAGTGGAATTTCGATTTTGAATTTGGAAGTGGAATTTAGAATTAGAATTTGGAATTGGAACGTGGAACTGGGATTTGGAATTTGAATGAAAAACTGGAATTTAGAATTAGACTGTTGAAGAAGATATTGTAATTGGAAATTTTGTCTTACCTTGGAATAGAAGTGTGAGCTTCGACCTGCACATGTAGCACCATTAAACATGGTGTTTGTTATTTTAATTATTGGTAAAAGCTTACGGTTAAAAGTTGGAAATGTAATGTTAGTGTGAATTATTAGCGTGAAACATGTCATAGGAACCTAGAATTTGGTATTAGAGTTTGATAGAGTAGTTTGAAATGGTTGTCTGGTGTTAGAGTATGTGAAAGGAATTTTGATGTGGATGTCAGTTTTCCATTTGCATTGCAATATGAGTATAGAATTGGCATTTCAATCATGAATTGTAATTTGCTATTTGAAAGTACAATTCCTACTACCAAGACATAAGTGGAATGAGGAATAATTTTCGTGTAGAATTAACATATGCAATCTGGGATAGGGTTATAGAAATTGCATTGGATGAAACAGAGTGGAGTTTGGGTTATAGTTTGGGTTAGAGACCCTAAGGTCAAGTGTGAGGGCTTGACTCGAGCATCTGGTTAATAATCAAAAACATCTATGGTCATAATCAATGCGTAGGGTTCGGATTTGATTTAGAATAGAGTGAGAAAAATGAGCACATTTATTGTTAAATGTAGAAGACAGAATTGAAATTGATAAGCAATAAGTGGATTTTGTGTACCCAATTTTATTTTGGAAGTGAAATGTGATTTACGGAGCAGCATGTTGGAAAGAGAATTTGAAAGAAGGAATCAAACTTGATTTTGAATCTTTAATTTGGAAGTGGAATTTATCCCTAGAATGAGGAGCTGTAATTTCAAATTAGAGTTTGGAACTGAAACATGGAAGTGGAACCGAGAAATGGAATTTGGAACTGGAATTTCAAAGTGGAATTTAGAATTGGAATTTGAAAGTGGAATTTAGTGGTGAAATTCTGCATTGGAATTTGGAAGAGGAATTTAGAACTCTAATGTGGAACGGGAATTTCGAGTTAGAATTTGGAACGGAAGCTTGGAAGTGGAAATTGCAGTTGGAATTTGGAATTCGAATTTAGATGTGGAATTTAGATTTTGAATTTGGAAGTGGAATTTAGAATTAGAATTTGGAATTGGAACATGGAACTGAGATGTGGAATATCAATGAAGACCTGGAATTTAGAATTAGACTATTGAAGAAGATATTGTAATTGGAAATTTTGTCTTACCTTGGAATAGAAGTGTGAGCTTCGACCTGCACATGTAGCACCATTAAACATGGTATTTGCTAATAGAATTATTGCTAAAAGCTTACGGTTAATAGTTGGAAATGTAATGTTAGTGTGGAGTATTAGCGAGAAACATGTCATAGAAACCTAGATTTTGTATCAGTGTTTGATAGAAATGATTGTCTAGTGTTAGAGTATGTGAAAGGAATTATGATGTGGATGTCAGTTTTCCTTTTCTATTGCATTATGAGTATAGAATTTGAATTTCAATCATGAATTGGCATTTGGTATTTGAAAGTACAATTCCTACTGCCAAGACATAATGGGAATGAGGCATAATTTTCGTGTAGAATTATCATTTGCAATTTGGGATAGGGTTATAGAAATTGCATTGGATGAAATAGAATGGAGTTTGTTTGAGAGTTATGGTCAAGTGTGAGGGCTTGACTCGAGCATCTGGTGAATAATCAACAACATCTATGGTCATAATCAATGCTTAGGGTTCGGATTAGATTTAGAATCGAGTGAGAAAAATGAGCCCATTTAGTGATAAGTTTATAAGACAGAATTGGGATTGATAACTTCTAATTGAATTATGTGTACCCAATTGTATTTTGGAAGTGAAATGAGATTTCCGGAGCAGCACTTTGGAAAGAGAATTTGGAATAAGGAATCAAAATTGCTTTTGAATCTGTAATTTGGAAGTCGAATTTATCCCTAAAATGAGGAACTGAAATTTGGAATTTGAGTTTCGAACTGAAACATGGAAGTGGAACCCAGAAATGGAATTTAGAACTGGAATTGCTAAGTGGAATTTAGAATTGGAATTTGGAATTGGAACGTGGAACTTAGATGTGGAATTTGGAACTGGAATTGCGAAGTGGAATTTAGAATTGGAATTTGGAAGTGGAATTTAGAGGTGGAATTGCGAAGTGGAATTTAGAATTGGAATTTGGTAGGGTAATTTAGAACTCTAATGTGGAACTGGAACTTCCAGTTAGGATTTGAACGGTAGCTTGGAAGTGGAAATTACAGTTGGAATTTGGAATTGGAATTTAGAAGTGGAATTAAATTTTGAATTTGGAAGTGAAATTTAGAATTAGAATTTGGAATTGGAACGTGGAACTGAGATGTGGAATTTGGAACTGGAATTTCGAAGTGGAATTTAGAATTGGAATTTAGAGGTGGAATTCAGCATTGGAATTTGGAAGAGTAATTTAGAACTGTAATGTGGAACTGGAATTTCGAGTTATAATTTAGAACGGAATCTTGGAAATGGAAATTACAGTTGGAATTTGGAATGGGAATTTAGAAGTGGATTTAGATTGTGTATTTGGAAGTGGAATTTAGAATTAGAATTTGGAAATGGAACGTGGAACTGGGATGTGGAACTTGAATGAAAAACTGGAATTTAGAATTAGACTATTGAAGAAGATATTGTAATTGGAAATTTTGTATTACCTTGGAAAAAAGTGTGAGCTTCGACCTGCGTATGCAGCACCATTCAACATGGTGTTTGTTTTTAGAATTATTGTAAAAGTTTACTGTTAAATGTTGGAAATGTAATGTTACTGTGGAGTATTAGCGTGAAACATGTCATAGGAACCTAGATTTTGGTATTAGAGTTTGATAGAGTAGTTTGAAATGGTTGTCTGGTATTAGAGTATGTGAAAGGAATTATGATGTGGATGTCAGTTTTCCATTTGTATTGCAATATGTGTGTAGATTTGGCATTTGAATCATGAATTGTCATTTGGTATTTGAAAGTACAGTTCCTAATACCAAGACATAATTGGAATGAGGCATAATTTTCGTGTAGAATTAGCATCTGCAATTTGGGGTAGGGTTATAGAGATTGAATTGTATGATATAGAGTGGAGTTTGGGTTAGAGTTAGGGTCAATTGTGAGGGCTTGACTTGCGCATTTGGTTAATAACCAACAACATCTATCATCATAATCAATGCTTAGTGTTCGGATTAGATTTAGAATCGAGTGAGAAAAATGAGCACATTTAGTGTTAAGATTCGAAGACAGAATTGGGATTGATAAGTAATAATTGGATTTCGTGTACCCAATTTTATTTTGGAAGTGAAATGTTATTTTCGGAGCAGCATGTTGGAAAGAGAATTTGGAATAAGGAATCAAACTTGCTTACGAATCTGTAATTTGGAAGTGGAATTTATCCCTAGAATGAGGAGTTGTAATTTGAAATTAGAGTTTGGAACTGAAACATGAAAGTGGAACCGAGAAATGGAATTTGGAACTGTAGTTTCGAAGTGGAATTTAGAATTGAAATTTGGATGTGGAATTTAGAGGTGGAATTCAGCATTAGAATTTGGAAGAGTAATTTAGAACTCTAATGTGGAACTGGAATTTCGAGTTAGAATTTGGAACGGAAGCTTGGAAATGGACTTGGAATTTGGAATTGGGATTTAGAAGTGGAATTTAGATTGTGAATTTGGAAGTGGAATTTAGAATTAGAATTTGCAATTGGAACGTGGAACTGAGATGTGAAATTTGAAGGAAAAACTGGAATTTAGAATTAGACTATTGAAGAACATATTGTAATTGGAAATTTTGTCTTACGTTGGAATAGGAGTGTGAGCTTCGACCTGCTTATGCAGCACCGTTAAACATGGTATTTGTTATTAGAATTATTGTTAAAAGCTTACGGTTAAAATTTGGGAATGTAATGTTAGTGTGGAGTATTAGCGTGAAACATGTCATAGGAACCTAGATTTTGGTATTAGAGTTTGATAGAGTAGTTTGAAATGGTTGTCTGGTGTTAGAGTATGTGAAAGGAATTATCATGTGGATGTCAGTTTTCCATTTGTACTGCAATATGTGTATAGAGTTGGCATTTGAATCATGAATTGTCATTTGGTATTTGAAAGTACAATTCCTAATACCAAGACATAATTGGAATGGGGCATAATTTTCGTGTAGAATTAGCATGTGCAATTTGGGAAATGGTAATAGAAATAGCATTGGATGAAATAGAGTGGAGTTTGGGTTAGAGTTAGGTTCAATGTGAGGGCTTGACTCGAGAATCTGGTTAATAATCAGCAACATCTATGGATATAATCAATGCTAACTGTTCGGATTAGCTTTAGAATCGAGTGAGAGAAATGTGCACATTTACTCTTAAGTTTAGAAGACAGAATTGGGTTTGATAAGTTGTAATTGAATTTTGTGTACACAATTGTATTTGGAAGTGAAATGTGACATGCGGAGCAGCATGTTGGAAAAAGAATTTGAAATAAGGAATCAAACTTGCTTTTGAAACTGTAATTTGGAAGTGGAATTTATCCCTAGAATGATGAACTGGAATTTGGAATTAGAGTTTGGAACAGAAACATGGAAGTGGAACGTATAAATAGAATTTGCAATTGGAATTTGGAAGTGGAATTTAGAATTGGAATTTGGAAGTGGAATTTAGAGGTGGAAATCAGCATTGGAATTTGGAAGAGTAATTTAGAACTGTAATGTGGAACTGGAATTTCGAGTTAGAATTTGGAACGGAAGCTTGGAAGTGGAAATTACTGTTGGAATTTGGAATTGGAATTTAGAAGTGGAATTTAGATTGTGAATTTGGAAGTGGAATTTAGAGTTAGAATTTGGAATTGGAACGTGGAACTGAGATGTGGAATTTGAATGAAGAACTGGAATTTAGAATTAGACTATTGAAGAACATATTGTAAATGGAAATTTTTCTTACGTTGGAATAGAAGTGTGAGCTTCGACCTACTTATGCAGCACCATTAAACATGGTATTTGTTTTTAGAATTATTGTTAAAAGCTTACGGTTAAAAGTTGGGAATGTAATGTTAGTGTGGAGTATTAGCGTGAAACATGTCATAGGAACCTAGATTTTGGTATTAGAGTTTGATAGAGTAGTTTGAAATGGTTGTCTGGTGTTAGGGTATGTGAAAGGAATTATGATGTGGATGTCAGTTTTTCTTTTGTATTGCAATATGTGCTTGGAATTGGCATTTCAATCATGAATTGTCATTTGGTATTTGAAAGCACTATTCCTACTATCAAGACATAATTGGAATGACCAATAATTTTCGTGTAGAATGAACATGTGCTATTTGGATAGGGTTATAAAAATTGCATTGGATGAAATAGAGAGGAGTTTGGGTTAGAGTTAGTGTCAAGTGTGTGGGCTTGACTCGAGCATCTGGTTAATAATCAACAACATCTATGGTCATAATCAGAGTTTAGGGTTCGGATTAGATTTAGAACAGAGTGAGAAAAATGAGCACATTTAGTGTTAAGTTTAGAAGACAGAATTGGATTGATAAGTTGTAACTGAATTTTGTGTACCCAATAGTATTAAGGAAGTGAAATGTGTTTTGCGGAGCAGAACTTCGGAAAGAGAATTTGGAATAAGGAATCAAAATTGCTTTTGAATCTGTAATTTGGAAGTGGAATTTATCCCTAGAATGAGGAACTGGAATTTGGAATTAGAGTTTCGAACTGAAACATGGAAGTGAAACCGAAAAATGGAATATGGAACTGGAATTTCGAAGTGGAATTTAGAATTCGAATTTAGAAATGGAATTTAGAGGTGGGATTGAGAATTAGAATTTGGAAGAATAATTTAGATCCCTAATGTGGATCTGGAATTTCGAGTTAGAATTTGGAACAGAAGCATTAATGTGGAGATTACAGTTGGAATTTGAAATTGGAATTTAGAAGTGGAATTTAGATTTTGAATTTGGAAGTGGAATTTAGAATTAGAATTTGCAATTGGAACGTGGAACTGAGATGTGGAATTTGAATGAAGAACTGGAATTTTGAATTAGACTATTGAAGAAGATATTGTAATTGGAAATTTTGTCTTACCTTGGAATTGAAGTGTGAGCTTCGATCTGCATATGCACCACCATTAAACATGGTATTTGTTATTAGAATTATTGGTAAAAGCTTACGGTTAAAAGTTGGAAATGTAGTGTTAGTGTGGAGTATTAGCGTGAAACATGTCATAAGAACCTAGAATTTGGTATTAGAGTTTAACAGAGTAGTTTGGAATGGTTGTCTAGTGTTAGGGTATGTGAAAGGAATTATGATGTGGATGTCAGTTTTTCTTTTGTATTGCAATATGAGTATAGAGCTGGCATTTGAATAATGAATTGTCATTTGGTATTTGAAAGTACAATTCCTACTGCCAAGACATAATTGGAATTAGGCATAATTTTCGTGTAGAATTAACATGTGCAATTTGGGATAGGGTAATAGAAATTGCATTGGATGAAATAGAGTGGAGTTTGGGTTAGAGTTAGGGTCAAGTGTGAGGGCTTGACTCGAGCTTCTGGTTAATAATCAACAACATCTGTGGTCATAATCAATGCTTAGGGTTAGGAATAGATTTAGAATCGAGTGAGAAAAATGACCACATTTTGTGTTAAGTTTATAAGACCGAATTGGGATTGATAAGTTGTAATTGAATTTTGAGTACCCAATTGTATTTTGGAAGTGAAATGTTATTTGCGGAGCAGCAGTTCGGAAAGAGAATTCGGAATAAGGAATCAAACTTGCTTTTGAATCTCTAATTTGGAAGTGGGATTTATCCCTAGAATGAGGAACTGGAATTTGGAATTAGACTATTGAAGAAGATTGTAATTGGAAATTTTGCCTTACCTTGGAATAGAAGTGTGAGCTTCGACCTGCATATGCAGCACTATTAAACATGGTATTTGTTATTAGAATTATTGTTAAAAGCTTACGGTTAAAAGTTGGGAATGTAATGTTAGTGTGGAGTATTAGCGTGAAACATGTCATAGGAACCTAGATTTTGGTATTAGAGTTTGATAGAGTAGTTTGAAATGGTTGTCGGGTGTTAGAGTATGTGAAAGGAATTATGATGTGGATGTCAGTTTTCCATTTGTATTGCAATATGTATATGGAATTGTTATTTGAATCATGAATTGACATTTGGTATTTGAAAGTACAATTCCTACTACCAAGACATAATTGGAATGAGGCATAATTTTCGTGTAGAATTAACATGTGCAATTTGGGATAGGGTTTTAGAAATTGCATTGGATGAAATAGAGTGGAGTTTGGGTTAGAGTTAGGGTGAAGTGTGAGGGCTTGACTCGAGCATCTGGTTAATAATCAACAACATCTATGGTCATAATCAATGCTTAGGGTTCTGATTAGATTTGGAATCGAGTGAGAGAAATGCGCACATTTACTGTTAAGTTTAGTAGACAGAATTGGGATTGATAAGTTGTAATTGAATTTTGTGTACCCAATTTTATTTTGGAAGGGAAATGTGACTTGCAGAGCAGCATGTTGGAAAGAGTATTTGAAATAAGGAATCAAACTTGCTTTTGAATCTGTAATTTGGAAGTGGAATTTATCCCTAGAATGAGGAACTGGAATTTGCAATTAGTGTTTGGAACTGAAACGTGGAAGTGGAACCTAGGAATGGATTTGGAACTGGAATTTCGAAGTGTAATTTAGAATTGGAATTTGGAAGAGGAATTTAGAGGTGGAAATCGGAATTGGAATTTGGAAGAGTAATTTAGAACTCTAATGTGGAACTGGAATTTCGAGTTGGAATTTGGAACGGAAGCTTGGAAATGGAAATTACAGTTGGAATTTGGAATTTGAATTTAGAAGTGGAATTTAGATTTTGAATTTGGAAGAGGAATTTAGAATTAGATTTTCGAATTGGAACTTGGAACTGAGATGTGGAATTTGAATGAAGAATTGGTTTTTAGAATTAGACTATTGAAGAAGATATTGTAATTGGAAATTTTGCCTTACCTTGGAATAGAAGTGTGAGTTTCGAGCTGCATATGCAGCACTATTAAACATGGTATTTGTTATTTGAATTATTGGTAAAAGTTTACGGTTAAAAATTGGAAATATAATGTTAGTGTGGAGTATTAGTGTCAAACATGTCATAGGAACCTAGATTTTGGTATTAGAGTTTGATAGAGTAGTTTGAATTGGTTGTCGGGTGTTAGAGTATGTGAAAGGAATTATGATGTGGATGTCAGTTTTCCATTTGTATTGAAATATGTATATGGAATTGTTATTTGAATCATGAATCGTCATTTGGTATTTGAAAGTACAATTCCTACTACCAAGACATAATTGGAATGAGGCATAATTATCGTGTAGAATTAACATGTGCAATTTGGGATAGGGTTATAGAAATTGCATTGGATGAAATAGAGTGGAGTTTGGGTTAGAGTTAGGGTCAAGTGTGAGGGCTTGACTCGAGCTTCTGGTTAATAATCAACAACATCTATGGTCATAATCAATACTTAGGGTTCGGATTAGCTTTAGAATCGAGTGAGAGAAATGCGCACATTTACTGTTAAGTTTAGAAGACAGAATTGGGATTGATAAGATGTAATTGAATTTTGTGTACCCAATTGTATCTTGGAAGTGAAATGTGACTTGCGGAGCAGCACTTCGGAAAGAGAATTAGGTAGAAGGAATCAAACTTTCTTTTGAATCTGTAATTTGAAAGTGGAATTTATTCCTAGAATGAGGAACTGGAATTTGGAATTAGAGTTTGGAACTGAAACGTGGAAGTGGAACCTAGAAATGGAATTTGGAACTGGAATTTCGAAGTTTAATTTAGAATTGGAATTTGGAAGAGGAATTTAGAGGTGGAATTCGGAATTGGAATTTGGAAGAGTAATTTAGAACTCTAATGTGGAACTGAAATTTCGAGTTAGAATTTGGAACGGAAGCTTGGAAGTGAAAATTACAGTTGGAATATGGAATTGGAATTTAGAAGTGGAATTTAGATTTTGAATTTGGAAGTGGAATTTAGAAATAGAATTTCGAATTCGAACGTGGAACTGAGGTGTGGAATTTGAATGAAGAACTGGAATTCAGAGTTAGACTATTGAAGAAGATATTGTAATTGGAAATTTTGTATTACCTTGGAAAAAAGTGTGAGCTTCGACCTGCGTATGAAGCACCATTCAACATGGTGTTTGTTTTTAGAATTATTGTAAAAGTTTACTGTTAAATGTTGGACATGTAATGTTACTGTGCAGTATTAGCGTGAAACATGTCATAGGAACCTAGATTTTGGTATTAGAGTTTGATAGAGTAGTTTGAAATGGTTGTCTGGTATTAGAGTATGTGAAAGGAATTATGATGTGGATGTCAGTTTTCCATTTGTATTGCAATATGTGTGTAGATTTGGCATTTGAATCATGAATTGTCATTTGGTATTTGAACGTACAGTTCCTAATACCAAGACATAATTGGAATGAGGCATAATTTTCGTGTAGAATTAGCATCTGCAATTTGGGGTAGGGTTATAGAGATTGAATTGTATGAAATAGAGTGGAGTTTGGGTTAGAGTTAGGGTCAAGTGTGAGGGCTTGACTTGAGCATCTGGTTAATAATCAACAACATCTATGGTCATAATCAATGCTTAGTGTTCGGATTAGATTTAGAATCGAGTGAGAAAAATGAGCACATTTAGTGTTAAGTTTCGAAGACAGAATTGGGATTGATAAGTAATAATTGGATTTCGTGTACCCAATTTTATTTTGGAAGTGAAATGTGATTTGCGGAGCAGCATGTTGGAAAGAGAATTTGGAATAAGGAATCAAACTTGCTTACGAATCTGTAATTTGGAAGTGGAATTTATCCCAAGAATGAGGAGTTGTAATTTGATATTAGAGTTTGGAACTGAAACATGGAAGTGGAACCGAGAAATGGAATTTGGAACTGTAGTTTCGAAGTGAAATTTAGAATTGAAATTTGGATGTGGAATTTAGAGGTGGAATTCAGCATTAGAATTGGGAAGAGTAATTTAGAACTCTAATGTGGAACTGGAATTTCGAGTTAGAATTTGGAACGGAAGCTTGGAAATGTACATTACAGTTGGAATTTGGAATTGGGATTTAGAAGTGGAATTTAGATTGTGAATTTGGAAGTGGAATTTAGAATTAGAATTTGGAATGGAAACGTGGAACTGAGATGTGGAATTTGAAGGAAAAACTGGAATTTAGAATTAGACTATTGAAGAACATATTGTAATTGGAAATTTTGTCTTACGTTGGAATAGAAGTGTGAGCTTCGACCTGCTTATGCAGCACCGTTAAACATGGTATTTGTTATTAGAATTATTGTTAAAAGCTTACGGTTAAAAGTTGGAAATGTAATGTTAGTGTGGAGTATTAGCGTGAAACATGTCATAGGAACCTAGATTTTGGTATTAGAGTTTGATAGAGTAGTTTAAAATGGTTGTCTGGTGTTAGAGTATGTGAAAGGAATTATGATGTGGATGTCAGTTTTCCATTTGTATTGCAATATGTGTATAGAGTTGGCATTTGAATCATGAATTGTCATTTGGTATTTGAAAGTACAATTCCTAATACCAAGACATAATTGGAATGAGGCATAATTTTCGTGTAGAATTAGCATGTGCAATTTGGGATAGGGTTATAGAAATTGCATTGGATGAAATGGAGTGGAGTTTGGGTTAGAGGTAGGGTCAAGTGTGAGGGCTTGATTCGAGCATCTGGTTAATAATCAACAACATCTATGGTTAATAAACCAACAACATCTATCATATAATCAATGCTAACGGTTCGGATCAGCTTTAGAATCGAGTGAGAGAAATGAGCACATTTAGTGTTAAGTTTGGAAAACAGAATTGGGATTGACAAATTGTAATTGAATTTTGTGTACACAATTGTATTTTGGAAGTGAAATGTGACATGCGGAGCAGCATGTTGGAAAGAGAATTTGAAATAAGGAATCAAACTTTCTTTTGAATCTGTAATTTGAAAGTGGAATTTGTCCCTAGAATGAGGAGTTGTAATTTGAAATTAGAGTTTGGAACTGAAACATGGAAGTGGAACCGAGAAATGGAATTTGGAACTGTAGTTTCGAAGTGGAATTTAGAATTGAAATTTGGATGTGGAATTTAGAGGTGGAATTCAGCATTAGAATTTGGAAGAGTAATTTAGAACTCTAATGTGGAACTGGAATTTCGAGTTAGAATTTGGAACGGAAGCTTGGAAATGGAAATTACAGTTGGAATTTGCAATTGGGATTTAGAGGTGGAATTTAGATTGTAAATTTGGAAGTGGAATTTAGAATTAGAATTTGGAATGGAAAGGTGGAACTGAGATGTGGAATTTGAAGGAAAAACTGGAATTTAGAATTAGACTATTGAAGAACATATTGTAATTGGAAATTTTGTCTTACGTTGGAATAGAAGTGTGAGCTTCGACCTGCTTATGCAGCACCGTTAAACATGGTATTTGTTATTAGAATTATTGTTAAAAGCTTACGGTTACAAGTTGGAAATGTAATGTTATTGTGAAGTATTAGCGTGAAACATGTCATAGGAACCTAGATTATGGTATTAGAGTTTGATAGAGTACTTTGAAATGGTTGGCTAGTGTTAGAGTATGTGAAAGGAATTATCATGTGGATGTCAGTTTTCCATTTATATTGCAATATGTGTATAGAGTTGACATTTGAATCATGAATTGTCATTTGGTAATTGAAAGTACAATTCATAATACCAAGACATAATTGGAATGAGGCATAATTTTCGTGTAGAATTAGCATGTGCAATTTGGGAAATGGTAATAGAAATTGCATTGGATGAAATAGAGTGGAGTTTGGGTTAGAGTTAGGTTCAATGTGAGGGCTTGACTCGAGCATCTGGTTAATAATCAACAACATCTATGGATATAATCAATGCTAACGGTTCGGATTAGCTTTAGAATCGAGTGAGAGAAATGCGCACATTTACTGTTAAGTTTGGAAGACAGAATTGGGATTGATAAGTTGTAATTGAATTTTGTGTACGCAATTGTATTTTGGAAGTGAAATGTGATTTACGGAGCAGCATGTTGGAAAGAGAATTTGGAATAAGGAATCAAACTTGCTTTTGAATCTGTAATTTGAAAGTGGAATTTATCCCTAGAATGAGGAACTGGAATTTGGAATTAGAGTTTGGAACAGAAACATGGAAGTGGAACGTAGAAATAGACTTTGCAACTGGAATTTGGAAGTCGAATTTAGAATTGGAATTTGGAAGTGGAATTTAGAGGTGAAAATCAGCATTGGAATTTGGAAGTGTAATTTAGAACTCTAATGTGGAACTCGAAATTCGAGTTAGAATTTGGAACGGAAGCTTGGAAGTGGAAATTACAGTTGGAATTTGGAATTGGAATTTAGAAGTGGAATTTAGATTGTGAATTTGGAAGTGGAATTTAGAATTAGAATTTCGAATTGGAACGTGGAACTGAGATGTGGAATTTGAATGAAGAACTGGAATTTAGAATTAGACTATTGAAGAACATATTGTAAGTGGAAATTTTGTCTTACGTTGGAATAGAAGTGTGAGCTTCGACCTACTTATGCAGCACCATTAAACATGGTATTTGTTTTTAGAATTATTGTTAAAAGCTTACGGTTAAAAGTTGGGAATGTAATGTTAATGTGGGGTATTAGCATGAAACATGTCATAGGAACCTAGATTTTGGTATTAGAGTTTGATAGAGTAGTTTGAAATGGTTGTCTGGTGTTAGGGTATGTGCAAGGAATTATGATGTGGATGTCAGTTTTTCTTTTGTATTGCAATATGTGTATGGAATTGGCATTTCAATCATGAATTGTCATTTGGTATTTGAAAATACTATTCCTACTATCAAGACATAGTTGGAATCAGCAATAATTTTCGTGTAGAAAGAACATGTGCAATTTGGATAGGGTTATAAAAATTGTATTGGATGAAATAGAGGGGAGTTTGGGTTAGAGTTAGTGTCAAGTGCGTGGGCTTGACTCGAGCATCTGGTTAATAATCAACAACATCTATGGTCATAATCAACCTTAGGGTTCGGATTAGATTTAGAACAGAGTGAGAAAAATGAGCACATTTAGTGTTAAGTTTAGAAGACAGAATTGGATTGATAAGTTGTAACTGAATTTTGTGTACCCAATTGTATTAAGGAAGTGAAATGTGTTTTGCGGAGCAGCACTTCGGAAAGAGAATTTGGAATAAGGAATTAAAATTGCTTTTGAATCTGTATTTTGGAAGTGGAATTTATCCCTAGAATGAGGAACTGGGATTTGGAATTAGAGTTTCGAACTGAAACATGGAAGTGAAACCGAAAAATGGAATGTGGAACTGGAATTTCGAAGTGGAGTTTAGGATTCGAATTTGGAAGTGGAATTTAGAGGTGGGATTCAGAATTGGAATTTGGAAGAATAATTTAGATCCCTAATGCGGATCTGGAATTTTGAGTTAGAATTTGGAACAGAAGCATTAATGTGGAAATTACAGTTGGAATTTGGAATTGGAATTTAGAAGTGGAATTTAGATTTTGAATTTGAAAGTGGAATTTAGAATTAGAATTTGCAATTGGAACGTGGAACTGAGATGTGGAATTTGAATGAAGAACTGGAATTTAGAATTAGACTATTGAAGAAGATATTGTAATTGGAAATTTTGTCTTACCTTGGAATAGAAGTGTGAGCTTCGATCTGCATATGCAGCACCATTAAACATGGAATTTGTTATTAGAATTATTGGTAAAAGCTTACGGTTAAAAGTTGGAAATGTAATGTTAGTGTGGAGTATTAGCGTGAAACATGTCATAAGAACCTAGAATTTGGTATTAGAGTTTAATAGAGTAGTTTGGAATGGTTGTCTAGTGTTAGAGTATGTGAAAGGAATTATGATGTGGATGTCAGTTTTTCTTTTGTATTGCAATATGAGTATAGATCTGGCATTTGAATAATGAATTGTCATTTGGTATTTGAAAGTACAATTCCTCCTGCCAAGACATAATTGGAATTAGGCATAATTTTCGTGTAGAATTAACATGTGCAATTTGGGATAGGGTAATAGAAATTGCATTGGATGAAAGACAGTGGAGTTTGGCTTAGATTTAGGGTCAAGTGTGAGGGCTTGACTCGACCTTCTAGCTAATAATCAACAACATCTGTGGTCATAATCAATGCTTAGGGTTAGGAATAGATTTAGAATCGAGTGAGAAAAATGACCACATTTAGCGTTAAGTTTATAAGACCGAATTGGGATTGATAATTTGTAATTGAATTTTGAGTACCCAATTGTATTTTGGAAGTGAAATGTTATTTGCGGAGCAGCAGTTCGGAAAGAGAATTGGGAATAAGGAATCAAACTTGCTTTTGAATCTCTAATTTGGAAGTGGGATTTATCCCCAGAATGAGGAACTGGAATTTGGAATTAGACTATTGAAGAAGATATTGTAATTGGAAATTTTGCCTTACCTTTGAATAGAAGTGTGAGCTTCGACCTGCATATGCAGCACTATTTAACATGGTATTTGTTATTAGAATTATTGTTAAAAGCTTACGGTTAAAAGTTGGGAATGTAATGTTAGTGTGGAGTATTAGCGTGAAACATGTCATAGGAACCTAGATTTTGGTATTAGAGTTTGATAGAGTAGTTTGAAATGGTTGTCTGGTGTTAGAGTATGTGAAAGGAATTATGATGTGGATGTCAGTTTTCCATTTATATTGCAATATGTATATGGAATTGGCATTTGAATCATGAATTGTCATTTGGTATTTGAAAGTACAATTTCTACTACCAAGACATAATTGGAATAAGGCATAATTATCGTGTAGAATTAACATGTGCAATTTGGGGTAGGGTTATAGAAATTGCATTGGATGAAATAGAGTGGAGTTTGGGTTAGATTTAGGGTCAAGTGTGAGGGCTTGACTCGAGCTTCTGGTTAATAATCAACAACATCTATGGTCATAATCAATGCTTAGGGTTCGGATTAGCTTTAGAATCGAGTGAGAGAAATGCGCATATTTACTGTTAAGTTTAGAAGACAGAATTGGGATTGATAAGATGTAATTGAATTTTGTGTACCCAATTGTATTTTGGAAGTGAAATGTGACTTGCGGAGCAGCACTTCGGAAAGAGAATTAGGTATAAGGAATCAAAATTGCTTTTGAATCTGTAATTTGGAAGTGGAGTTTATCCCTAGAATGAGGAACTGGAATTTGGAATTAGAGTTTGGAACTGAAACATGGAAGTGGAACCTAGATATAGAATTTGGAACTGGAATTTCGAAGTTTCATTTAGAATTGGAATTTGGAAGAGGAATTTAGAGGTGGAATTCGGAATTGGAATTTGGAAGTGTAATTTAGAATTCTATTGTGGAACTGAAATTTCGAGTTAGAATTTGGAACGGAAGCTTGGAAGTGAAAATTACTGTTGGAATTTGGAATTGGAAGTTAGAAGTGGAATTTAGATTTTGAATTTGGATGTGGAATTTAGAATTAGAATTTCGAATTGGAACGTGGAACTGAGATGTGGAATTTGAATGAAGAACTGGAATTTAGAGTTAGACTTTTGAAGAAGATATTGTATTTGGAAATTTTGTCTTACCTTGGAAAAATGTGTGAGCTTCGACCTGCATATGCAGCACCATCAAACATGGTGTTTGTTTTTGGAATTATTGTAAAAGTTTACCGTTAAATGTTGGAAATGTAATGTTACTGTGGAGTATTAGCGTGAAACATGTCATAGGAACCTAGATTTTGGTATTAGAGTTTGATAGAGTAGTTTGAAATGGTTGTCTGGTGTTAGAGTATGTGAAAGGAATTATGATGTGGATGTCAGTTTTCCTTTTGTATTGCAATATGTGTATAGAGTTGGCATTTGAATCATGAATTGTCATTTGGTATTTGAAAGTACAATTCCTAATACCAAGACATAATTGGAATGAGGCATAATTTTCGTGTAGAATTAACATGTGCAATTTGGGATAGGGTTATAGAAATTGCATTGGATGAAATAGAGTGGAGTTTGGGTTAGAGTCAGGGTCAAGTGTGAGGGCTTGCCTGGAGCATCTGGTTAATAATCAACAACATCTATGGTCATAATCAATGCTTAGGGTTCGGAATAGATTTAGAATCGAGTGAGAAAAATGAGCACATTTAGTATTAAGTTTAGAAGACAGAATTGGGATTGATAAGTAATAATTGGATTTCGTGTACCCAATTATATTTTGGAAGTGAAATGTTATTTTCGGAGCAGCATGTTGGAAAGAGAATTTGGAATAAGGAATCAAACTTGCTCACGAATCTGTAATTTGGAAGTGGAATTTATCCCTAGAATGAGGAGTTGTAATTTGAAATTAGAGTTTGGAACTGAAAAATGGAAGTGGAACCGAGAAATGGAATTTGGAACTGTAGTTTCGAAGTGGAATTTAGAATTGCAATTTGGATGTGGAATTTAGAGGTGGAATTCAGCATTAGAATTTGGAAGAGTAATTTAGAACTCTAATGTGGAACTGGAATTTCGAGTTAGAATTTGGAACGGAGGCTTGGAAATGGAAATTACAGTTGGAATTTGGAATTGGGAATTAGAAGTGGAATTTCGATTGTGAATTTGGAAGTGGAATTTAGAATTAGAATTTGGAATTGGAACGTGGAACTGAGATGTGGAATTTGAAGGAAAAACTGGAATTTAGAATTAGACTATTGAAGAACATATTGTAATTGGAAATTTTGTCTTACGTTGGAATAGAAGTGTGAGCTTTGACCTGCTTATGCAGCAGCGTTAAACATGGTATTTGTTATTAGAATTACTGTTAAAAGCTTACGGTTAAAAGTTGGGAATGTAATGTTAGTGTGGAGTATTAGCGTGAAACATGTCATAGGAACCTAGATTTTGGTATTAGAGTTTGATAGAGTAGTTTGAATGGTTGTCTGGTGTTAGAGTATGTGAAAGGAATTATCATGTGGATGTCAGTTTTCCATTTGTATTGCAATATGTGTATAGAGTTGGCATTTGAATCATGAATTGTCATTTGGTATTTGAAAGTACAATTCCTAATACCAAGACATAATTGGAATGAGGCATAATTTTCGTGTAGAATTAGCATGTGCAATTTGGGAAATGGTAAGAGAAATTGTATTGGATGAAATAGAGTGGAGTTTTGGGTTAGAGTTAGGTTCAATGTGAGGGCTTGACTCGAGCATCTGGTTAATAATCAACAACATCTATGGTCATAATCAATGCTAACGGTTCGGATTAGCTTTAGAATCGAGTGAGAGAAATGCGCACATTTACTGTTAAGTTTAGAAGACAGAATTGGGACTGATAAGTAATAATTGGATTTCGTGTACCCAATTTTATTTTGTAAGTGAAATGTTATTTTCGGAGCAGCATGTTGGAAAGAGAATTTGGAATAAGGAATCAAACTTGCTTACCAATCTGTAATTTGGAAGTGAAATTTATCCCTAGACTGAGGAGTTCTAATTTGAAATTAGAGTTTGGAACTGAAACATGGAAGTGGAACCGAGAAATGGAATTTGGAACTGTAGTTTCGAAGTGGAATTTAGAATTGAAATTTGGATGTGGAATTTAGAGGTGGAATTCAGCATTAGAATTTGGAAGAGTAATTTAGAACTCTAATGTGGAACTGGAATTTCGAGTTAGAATTTGGAACGGAAGCTTGGAAATGGAAATTACAGTTGGAATTTGGAATTGGGATTTAGAAGTGGAATTTAGATTGTGAATTTGGAAGTGGAATTTAGAATTAGAATTTGGAATAGGAACGTGGAACTGAGATGTGGAATTTGAATGAAGAACTGGAATTTAGAGTTAGACTTTTGAAGAAGATTTTGTAATTGGAAATTTTGTCTTACCTTGGAAAAAAGTGTGAGCTTCGACCTGCATATGCAGCACCATTCAACATGGTGTTTGTTTTTAGAATTATTGTAAAAGTTTACGGTTAAATGTTGGAAATGTAATGTTACTGTGGAGTATTAGCGTGAAACATGTCATAGAAACCTAGATTTTGGTATTAGAGTTTGATAGAGTAGTTTGAAATGGTTGTCTGGTGTTAGAGTATGTGAAAGGAGTTATCATGTGGGTGTCAGTTTTCCATTTGTATTGCAATATGTGTATAGATTTGACATTTGAATCATGAATTGTCATTTGGTATTTGAAAGTACAGTTCCTAATACCAAGACATAATTGGAATGAGGCATAATTTTCGTGTAGAATCAGCATGTGCAATTTGGGGTAGGGTTATCGACATTGAATTGTATGAAATAGAGTGGAGTTTGGGTTAGAGTTAGGGTCAAGTGTGAGGGCTTGACTTGAGCATCTGGTTAATAATCAACAACATCTATGGTCATAATCAATGCTTAGTGTTCGGATTAGATTTAGAATCGAGTGAGAGAAATGCGCACATTTACTGTTAAGTTTAGAAGACAGAATTGGGATTGATAAGTTGTAATTGAATTTTGTGTACACAATTGTATTTTGGAAGTGAAATGTGACATGCGGAGCAGCATGTTGGAAAGAGAATTTGAAATAAGGAATCAAACTTGCTTTTGTATCTGTAATTTGAAAGTGGAATTTATCCCTATAATGTGGAACTGGAATTTGGAATTAGAGTTTGGAACAGAAACATGGAAGTGGAACGTAGAAATACAATTTGCAACTGGAATTTGGAAGTGGAATTTAGAATTGGAATTTGGAAGTGGAATTTAGAGGTGGAAATCAGCATTGGAATTTGGAAGAGTAGTTTAGAACTCTAATGTGGAACTGGAATTTCGAGTTAGAATTTGGAACGGAAGCTTGGAAGTGGAAATTACAGTTGGAATTTGGAATTGGAATTTAGAAGTGGAATTTAGATTGTGAATTTGGAAGTGGAATTTAAAATTAGAATTTCGAATTGGAACGTGGAACTGAGATGTGGAATTTGAATGAAGAACTGGAATTTAGAATTAGACTATTGACGAACATATTGTAAATGGAAATTTTGTCTTACGTTGGAATAGAAGTGTGAGCTTCGACCTACTTATGCAGCACCATTAAACATGATATTTGTTTTTAGAATTATTGTTAAAAGCATACGGTTAAAAGTTGGGAATGTAATGTTAATGTGGAGTATTAGCGTGAAACATGTCATAGGAACCTAGATTTTGGTATTAGAGTTTGATAGAGTAGTTTGAAATGGTTGTCTGGTGTTAGGGTATTTGCAAGGAATTATGATGTGGATGTCAGTTTTTCTTTTGTATTGCAATATGTGTATGGAATTGGCATTTCAATCATGAATTGTCATTTGGTATTTGAAAGTACTAATCCTATTATCAAGACATAATTGGAATGAGCAATAATTTTCGTGTAGAATGAACATGTGCAACTTGGATAGGGCTATAAAAATTGTATTGGATGAAATAGAGGGGTGTTTGGGTTAGAGTTAGTGTCAAGTGTGTGGGCATGACTCGAGCATCTGGTTAATAATCAACAACATCTATGGTCATAATCAAGCTTAGGGTTCGGATTAGATTTAGAACAGAGTGAGAAAAATGAGCACATTTAGTGTTAAGTTTAGAAGACAGAATTGGATTGATAAGTTGTAACTGAATTTTGTGTACCCAATTACATTAAGGAAGTGAAATGTGTTTTGCGGAGCAGCACTTCGGAAAGAGAATTTGGAATAAGAAATCAAAATTGCTTTTGAATCTGTATTTTGGAAGTGGAATTTATCCCTAGAATGAGGAACTGGAATTTGGAATTAGAGTTTCGAACTGAAACATGGAAGTGAAACCGAAAAATGGAATATGGAACTGGAATTTCGAAGTGGAATTTAGGATTCGAATTTGGAAGTGGAATTTAGAGGTGGGATTCAGAATTGGAATTTGGAAGAATAATTTAGATCCCTAATGCGGATCTGGAATTTCGAGTTAGAATTTGGAACAGAAGCATTAATGTGGAGATTACAGTTGGAATTTGGAATTGGAATTTAGAAGTGGAATTTAGATTTTGAATTTGGAAGTGGAATTTAGAATTAGAATTTGCAATTGGAACGTGGAACTGAGATGTGGAATTTGAATGAAGAACTGGAATTTAGAATTAGACTATTGAAGAAGATATTGTAATTCGAAATTTTGTCTTACCTTGGAATAGAAGTGTGAGCTTCGATCTGCATATGCACCACCATTAACCATGGTATTTGTTATTAGAATTATTGGTAAAAGCTTACGGTTTAAAGTTGGAAATGTAATGTTAGTGTGGAGTATTAGCGTCAAACATGTCATAAGATCCTAGAATTTGGTATTAGAGTTTAATAGAGTAGTTTGGAATAGTTGTCTAGTGTTAGAGTATGTGAAAGGAATTATGATGTGGATGTCAGTTTTTCTTTTGTATTGCAATATGTGTATAGAGCTGGCATTTGAATAATGAATTGTCATTTGGTATTTGAAAGTACAATTCCTACTGCCAAGACATAATTGGAATTAGGCATAATTTTCGTATAGAATTAACATGTGCAATTTGGGATAGGGTATTAGAAATTGCATTGGATGAAAGAGAGTGGAGTTTGGCTTAAATTTAGGGTCAAGTGTGAGGGCTTGACTCGAGCTTCTGGCTAATAATCAACAACATCTGTGGTCATAATCAATGCTTAGGGTTAGGAATAGATTTAGAATCGAGTGAGAAAAATGACCACATTTAGCGTTAAGTTTATAAGACCGAATTGGGATTGATAATTTGTAATTGAATTTTGAGTACCCAATTGTATTTTGGAAGTGAAATGTTATTTGCGGAGCAGCATGTTGGAAAGAGAATTGGGAATAAGGAATCAAACTTGCTTTCGAATCTCTAATTTGGAAGTGAGATTTATCCCTAGAATGAGGAACTGGAATTTGGAATTAGACTATTGAAGAAGATATTGTAATTGGAAATTTTGCCTTACCTTGGAATAGAAGTGTGAGCTTCGACCTGCATATGCAGCACTATTAAACATGGTATTTGTTATTAGAATTATTGGTAAAAGCTTACGGTTAAAAGTTGGGAATGTAATGTTAGTGTGGAGTATTAGCGTGAAACATGTCATAGGAACCTAGATTTTGGTATTAGAGTTTGATAGAGTAGTTTGAAATGGTTGTCGGGTGTTAGAGTATGTGAAAGGAATTATGATGTGGATGTCAGTTTTCCATTTGTATTGCAATATGAGTATAGAGTTGGCATTTGAATCATGAATTGTCATTCGGAATTTGAAAGTACAATTCCTACTACCAAGACATAATTGGAATGAGGCATAATTTTCGAGTAGAATTAATATGTGCAATTTAGGATAGGGTTATAGTTATTGCATTGGATAAAATAGACTGGAGTTTGAGTTAGAGTTAGCGTCAACTGTGAGGTCGTGACTGGAGCATCTGGTTAATAATCAACAATATCTATGGTCATAATCAATGCTTAGGGTTCGGAGTAGATTTAGAGTAAAGTGAGAAAAATGAGCACATTTAGTGTTAAGTTTAGAAGACAGGATTCGGATTGATAAGTAATAATTGGACATTGTGTACCAAATTATATTTTGGAAGTGAAAGTTGATTTACGGAGCAGCAGGTTGGAAAGAGAATTTGGAATAAGGAATCAAAATAGCTTTTGAAACTGTAATTTGGAAGTGAAATTTATCCCGAGAATGAGGAACTGGAATTTGGAATGAGAGTTTGGAAATGAAACATGAAAGTGCAACCTAGAAATGGAATTTACAACTGCAATTTCGAAGTGGAATTTAGAGGTGGAATTCAACATTGGAATTTCGAAGAGTAATTTAGAACTCTAATGTGGAACTGGAATTTCGCGTTAGAATTTGGAAGGGAAGCTTGGAAGTGGAAATTACAGTTGGAATTTGGAATTGGAATTTAGAAGTGCAATTTATGTTTTAATTTCAAGTGGAATTTAGAATTAGAATTTGGAATGTGGAACTGAGATGTGGAATTTGAATGAAGAACTGGAATTTTGAATTAGACTATTGAAGAAGATATTGTAATTGGAAATTTTGTCTTACCTTGGAATAGAAATGTGAGCTTCGAGCTGGATATGCAGCACCATTAAACATGGAATTTGTTATTAGAATTTTTGGTAAAACCTTACGGATTAAAGTTGGAATTGTAATGTAAGTGTGCAGTATTAGTGTGAAACATGTCATATGAATCTAGATTTTGGTAGTAGAGTTTCATAGAGTAGTTTGAAATGGTTGTCGAGTGTTAGAGTATGTGAAAGGAATTATGATGTGGATGTCAGTTTCTCTTTTGTATTGCAATATGAGTATAGAGTTGGCATTTGGATCATGAATTGTTATTTGGTATTTGAAAGTACAATTCCTACTACCAAGACATAATTGGAATGAGGCACAATTTTCGTGTAGAATTAACATGTGCAATTTGAGATAGGGTTATGGAGATTACATTGCATGAAAGAGAGTGGAGTTTGGGTTAGAGTTAGGGTCAAGTGTGAGGGCTTGACTCGAGCATCTGGTTAATAATCAACAATATCTATGGTCATAATCAATGCTTAGGGTTCGGATTAGATTTAGAATCCAGTGAGAAAAATGAGCACATTTAGTGTTAAGTTTAGAAGACAGAATTTGGATTGATAAGTTGTAATTGAATTTTGTGTACCCAATTGTATTTTGGAAGTGAAGTGTGATTTGCGGAGCAGCACTTCAGAAAGAGAATTTGGTATAAGGAATCAAAATTGCTTTTGAATCTGTAATTTGGAAGTGGAATTTATGCCTAGAATGAGGAACAGGAATTTGGAATTAGAGTTTGGAACTGAAACATGGAAGTGGAACCTAGAAATGGATTTTGGAACTGGAATTTGGAAGTGGAATTTAGAGGTGGAACTCAGCATTGGAATTTGGAAGAGTAATTTAGAACCCTAATGTGGAACTGGAATTTCGAGTTAGAATTTGGAACGGAAGCTTGGAAGTGGAAATTACAGTTGGAATTTGGAATTGGAATTTAGAAGTGGAATTTAGATTTTGAATTTGGAAGTGGAATTTAGAATTAGAATTTAGAATTGGAACGTGGAACTGAGATGTGGAATTTGAATGGAGAACTGGAATTTAGAATTAGATTAATGAAGAAGATATTGTAATTGCAAATTTTGTCTTACCTTGGAATAGCAGTGTGAGCTTCGACCTGGATATGCAGCACCATTAAACATGGAATTTGTTATTAGAATGATTGGTAAAACCTGACGGTTAAAAGTTGGAAATGTAGTGTTAGTGTGGACTATTAACGTGAAACATGTCAGAGGAACCTAGATTTTGGTATTAGATTTTGATAGATTACATTGAAATGGTTGTCTAGTGTTAGAGTATGTGAAAGGAATTATGATGTGGATGTCAGTTTTCCTTTTGTATTGCAATATGAGTATAGCGTTGGTATTTGAATCATGAATAGTCATTTGGTATTTGAAAGGGCAATTCCTACTACCAAGACATAATCGGAATGAGGCATAATTTTCGGGCAGAATTAACATGTGCCATTTGGGATGGGGTTATTGAAATTGCATTGGATGAAATAGAGTGGATTTTCGGTTAGGCTTATGGTCAAGTGTGAGGGCTTGACTCGAGCACCTGGTTAAAAATCAACAACATCTATGGTCATAATCAATGATTAGATTTCGAATTAGATTTAGAATGGAGTGTGAAAAATGAGGACATTTAGTGTTAAGTTTAGAAGAATGAATTGGGATTGATAAGTTTTAATTGAATTTTGTGTACCCAATTGGATTTTGGAAGTGAAATGTGATTTGCGCAGCAGCACTTCGTAAAGAGAATTTGAAATAAGGAATGAAACTTGTTTTTGAAACTGTAATTTGGAAGTGGAAGTTACCCCTAGAATGAGGAACTGAAATTTGGAATTAGATTTTGGAACTGAAACATGGAAGTGCAACCTAGAAATGGAATTTGGAACTGAAATTTCGAAGTGGAATTTAGAATTGGAATTTGGAAGTGCAATTTAGAGGTGGAATTCAGCATTGGAATTTGGAAGAGTAATTTAGAACTCTAATGTGGAACTGGAATTTCGAGTTAGAATTTGGAACGGAAACTTGGAAGTGGAAAATACAGTTGGAATTTGGAATTGGAATTTAGAAGTGGAATTAAATTTTGGATTTGGAAGTGGAATTTAGAATTAGAATGTGGATTTGGAACGTGGAACTGAGATATGACATTTGAATGAAGAACTGGAAATTAGAATTAGACTAATGAAGAAGATATCGTAATTGGAAATTTTGTCTTACCTTGGAATAGAAGTGTGAGCTTCGACCTGCATATGTAGCACCATTAAACATGGTATATGCTATTAGAATTATTGGTAAAAGCTTACGGTTAACAGTTGGAAATGTAATGTTAGTGTGGAGTATTAGTGTGAAACATGTCATAGGAAACTAGATTTTGGTACTAGAGTTTGATAGAGTAGTTTGAAATGGTTGTCTACTGTTAGAGTATGTGAAAGGAATTATGATGTGCATGTCAGTTTTCCTTTTGTATTTCAGTATGAGTATAGAATTGGCATTTGAATGATTAATTGTCATTTGGTATTTGAAAGTACAATTCCTACTGCAAAGACATAATTGAATGAGGCATAATTTTCGTGTAGAATTAACACGTGCAATTTGGGATAGGCTTATAGACATTGCATTGTATGAAATAGAGTGCAGTTTGGGTTAGAGTTAAGGTCAAGTGTGAGGGCTTGACTCGAGCATCTGGTTAATAATCAATAATATCTATGGTCATAATCAATTAGTGTTCGAACTAGATTTAAAATAGAGTGAGAAAAATGAGCACATTTAGTGTTAAGTTTCGAATACAGAATTGGGATTGATAAGTAATAATTGGACTTAGTGTACCAAATTTATTTTGGAAGTGAAATGTTATTTTTGGAGCAGCATGTTGGAAAGAGAATTTGGAATAAGGAATCAAACTTGCTTTCGAATCTATAATTTGGAAGTGGAATTTATCCCTAGAATGAGGAACTGGAATTTGGAATTAGAGTTTGGAACTGAAACATGGAAGTGGAACCTAGAAATGGAATTTGGAACTGGAATTTCGAAGTTTAATTTAGAATTGGAATTTGGAAGAGGAATTTAGAGGTGGAATTCGGAATAGGAATTTGGAAGAGTAATTTAGAACTCTAATGTGCTACTGGAATTTCGAGTTAGAATTTGAACGGAAGCTTGGAAATGGAAATTACAGTTGGAATTTAGAATTGGAATTTAGAAGTGGAATTTAGATTGAGAATTTGAAAGTGGAATTTAGAATTAGAATTTGGAATTGGAAAGTGGAACTGAGATGTGGAATTTGAATGAAGAACTGGAATTTAGAATTAGACTATTGAAGAACATATTGTAATGGGAAATTTTGTCTTACGTCGGAATAGAAGTGTGAGCTTCGACCTGCATATGCAGCACCTTTAAACATGGCATTTGTTATTAGAATTATTGTTAAAAACTTACGGTTAAAAGTTGGGAATGTAATGTTAGTGTGGAGTATTAGCGTGAAACATGTCATAGGAACCGAGATTTTGGTATTAGAGTTTGATAGATTAGTTTGAAATGGCTGTCTGGTGTTAGAGTATGTGAAAGGAATTATGATATGGATGTCAGTTTTATATTTGTATTTCAATATGTGTATAGAGTTGGCATTTGAATCATGAATCGTCATTTGGTATTTGAAAGTACAATTCCTAATACCAAGACATAATTGGAATGAGGCATAATATTCGTGTAGAATTAGCATGTGCAATTTTGGAAAGGGTTATAGAAATTGCATTGGATGAAATTGATTGGAGTTTGGGTTAGAGTTAGAGACAAGTGTGCGGGCTTGACTCGAGCATCTCGTTAATAATCAACAACATCTATGGATATAATCAATGCTTAGGGTTCGGATTAGCTTTAGAATCGAGTGAGAGAAATGCGCACATTTACTGTTAAGTTTAGAAGACAGAATTGGGATTGATAATTTGTAATTGAATTTTGTGTACACAATTGTATTTTGGAAGTGAAATGTGACTTGCGGAGCAGCACTTCGGAAAGAGAATTTGATATAAAGAATCAAAATTGCTTTTGAATCTGTAATTTGGAAGTGGAATTTATCCCTAGAATGAGGAACTGGAATTTGGAAGTAGAGTTTGGAACTGAAACATGGAAGTGGAACCTAGAAATGGAATTTGGAACCGGAATTTGGAAGTGGAATTTAGAATTGGAATTTGGAAGTGGAATTTAGTGGTGGAATTCAGCATTGGAATTTGGAAGAGTAATTTAGGACCCTAATGTGGAACTGGAATTTCGAATTAGAATTTGGAACAGAAGCATGCAATTGGAAATTACAGTTAGAATTTGGAATCGGTATTTAGAAGTGGAATTTAGATTTTGAATTTGGAAATGGAATTTAGAATTAGAGTTTCGAATTGGAACTTGGAACTGATATGTGGAATTTGAATGAAGAACTGGAATTTAGAATTAGACTATTGAATAAGATATTGTAATTGGAAATTATGTCTTACCTTGGAATAAAGTGTGAGCTTTGACCTGCATATGCAGCACCATTAAACATGGTATTTGTTAATAGAATTATTGGTAAAAGCTTACGGTTAAATGTTGGAAATGTAATGTTAGTGTGGAGTATTAGTGTGAAACATGTCATAGGAACCTAGATTTTGGTATTAGAGTTTGATAGAGCAGTTTGAAATGGTTGTCTGGTGTTAGAGTATGTGAAAGGAATTATGATGTGGATGTCAGTTTTCCATTTGTATTGCACTATATGTATGGAATTAGCATTTGAAAAATGAATTGTCATTTGGTATTTGAAAGTACAATTCCTACTACCAAGACATAATTGGAATGAGGCATAATTGTCGTGTAGAATTAACATGTGAAATTTGGGATAGGGTTATAGAAATTGCATTGGATGAAATAGAGTGGAGTTTGGGTTAGATTTAGGGTCAAGTGTGAGGGCTTGACTCGAGCTTCTGGTTAATAATCAACAATATCTATGGTCATAATCAATGCTTAGGGTTCGGATTAGCTTTAGAATTGAGTGAGAAAAATGCGCACATTTACTGTTAAGTTTAGAAGAGAGAATTGGGATTTAAAAGTTGTAATTGAATTTTGTGTACACAATTGTATTTTGGAAGTGAAATGTGACTTGCAGAGCAGCAGTTCGGAAAGAGAATAGGGAATAAGGAATCAAAATTGCTTTTGAATCTGTAATTTGGAAGTGGAATTTATCCCTAGAATGAGGAACTGGAATTTGGAATTAGAGTTTGGAACTGAAACATGGAAGTGGAACCTAAAAATGGAATTTGGAACTGGAATGTCGAAGTCTAATTTAGAATTGGAATTTGGAAGAGGAATTTAGAGGGGGAATTCGGAATTGGAATTTGGAAGAGTAATTTAGAACTCTAATGTGGAACTGAAATTTCGAGATAGAATTTGGAACGGAAGCTTGGAAGTGGAAATTCAGTTGGAATTTGGAATTGGAATTTAGAAGTGGAATTTAGATTTTGAATTTGGAAGTGCAATTTAGAATTAGAATTTCGAATTGGAACGTGTAACTGAGATGTGGAATTTCAATGAAGAACTGTAATTTAGCGTTAGACTTTTGAGAAGATATTGTAAATGGAAATGTCGTCTTACCTTGGAATAAAGTGTGAGCTTCGACCTGCATATGCAGAACCATTAAACATGGTATTTGTTATTAGAATTGTTGTAAAGGTTTACGGATAAATGTTGAAAATGTACTGTTACTGTGGAGAAGTAGCGTGAAACATGTCATAGGAACCTAGATTTTGGTATTAGAGTTTGATAGAGTAGTTTGAAATGGTTGTCTAGTGTTAGAGTATGTGAAAGGAATTATGATGTGTATGTCAGTTTTCCTTTTGTATTGCAATATGAGTATAGAGTTGGCATTTGAATCATGAATTGTCATTTGGTATTTGAAAGTACAATTCCTACTGCCAAGACATAATTGGAATGAGGCATAATTATCGTGTAGAATTAACATGTGCAATTTTGGATAGGGTTATAGAAATTGCATTGGATGAAATAGAGTGGAGTTTGGGTTAGAGTTAGGGTCAAGTGTGAGGGCTTGACTCATGCTTCTGGTTAATAATCAACAATATCTATGGTCATATCAATGCTTAGGGTTCGGATTAGCTTTAGAAACGAGTGATAGAAATGCGCACATTTACTGTTAAGTTTAGAAGACAGAATTGGGATTGTTAAGTTGTAATTGAATTTTGTGTACACAATTGTATTTTGGAAGTGAAATGTGACTTGCGGAGCAGCACTTCCGAAAGAGAATTAGGTGCAAGGAATCAAAATTTCTTTTGAATCTCTAATTTGGAGGTGGAATTTATCCGTAGAATGAGGAATTGGAATTTGGAATTAGAGTTTGGAACAGAAACATGGAAGTGGAAAGTAGAAATAGAATTTGCAACTGGAATTTGGAAGTGGAATTTAGAATTGGAATTTGGAAGTGGAATTTAGAGGTGGAATTTAGATTGTGAATTTAGAAGTGGAATTTAGAATTAGAATTTCGAATTGGAACGTGGAACTGAGATGTGGAATTTGAATGAAGAACTGGAATTTAGAATTAGACTATAGAGGAACATATAGTAATTGGAAATTTTGTCTTACGTTTGAATAGAAGTGTGAGCTTCGCCCTGCATATGCAGCATCATTAAACATGGTATTTGTTATTAGAATTACTGGTAAATGCTTTCAGTTAAAAGTTGCAAATGTAATGTTAGTGTGGAGTATTACCATGAAACATGTCATAGGAACCTAGATTTTGGTATTAGAGTTTGATAGAGTAGTTTGAAATGGTTGTCTGTTGTTAGAGTATGTGCAAGGAATTATGATGTGGATGTCAGTTTTCCATTTGTATTGCAATATGTGTATGGAATTGGCATTTGAAACCTGAAACGTCATTTGGTATTTGAAAGTACGATTCCTACTACCAAGACATAATTGGAATGAGGCATAATTATCGTGTAGAATTAACTTGTGCAATTTTGGATAGGGTTATAGAAATCGCATTGGATGAAATAGAGTGGAGTTTGGGTTAGAGTTAGGGTCAAGTGTGAGGGCTTGACTCGAGCATCTGGTTAATAATCAACAAAATCTATGGTTATAATCAATGCTTAGGGTTCAGATTAGATTTAGAATCGACTAAGAAAAATGCGCACATTTAGTGTTAAGTTTATAAGAAAGAATTGCGATTGATAAGCTCTAATTGAATTTTGTGTACCCAATTGTATTTTGGAAGTGAAATGTGATTTGCGGAGCAGCACTTCGGAAAGAGAATTTGGAATAAGGAATCAATATTGTTTTTGTATCGGTAATTTGGAAGTTGAATTTATCCCTAGAATGAGGAACTGGAATTTGGAATTAGAGTTTGGAACTGAAACATGGAAGTGGAACCGAGAAATGGAATTTGGAACTGGAATTTCAAAGTGGAATATAGAAATGGAATTTGAAAGTGGAATTTAGAGGTGAAATTCAGAATTGAAATTTGGAAGAGTAATTTAGAACTCTAATGTGGAACTGGACTATGAAGCAATTGACAATGGTGTACTTGCAAGTATCTTCCAGGTACACTAGAATACCTTGTATTTTTTTCACTGCTCTCGATAACATATGTGGATTTTCGCTATTTACATACCTTACTTCAGTGTTGTCTCTTAAGGTGGAACTGCCAAAATGCCTTTATTTAGATTCTTAGAGGCCTCAACCAGGAAAAGCCTAAATACTGATATCACAAGCAGGATAAAGATAGAAGAGTCACCTTGATAGGACACTTTTAGAGAGTTTAGGGTGTCAAGGTTGACAATGTAATATCTTCTTATTATACATTGTATTTCTTGAGTTATCTCCAAATACACCTTCCATGGTGGACAATGGAGGAATGCACAATTGTGTAGCTGCAAGTGTCTTCCAGAAACTCTACCATAGCTTGAACTGACTTCACTGCTGTAGAAAACATATGTGGATTTTCACCCTTTACATATAATATTTCACAGTTGTCTCTTCAGAGGAAGTGACAAAAACCATTCCTTTGGATGGCTATAGGCCTCAACTAGGAAAAGGCAAAAAAACTGATATTACAAGCAGGAAAAAGATAGAAGAGTCAAGTTGATATGAGACATGCAAACTTCTTAGGGAGACAGTGTTGACAATGTAACATCTTCTTCGTATACTTGGTATTTCCTGAGTTATCTTCAAGTAAACCCTCCATTTTGGTCAAAGGAGCAAGAGACGATGGTGTACTTGCAAGTGTCTTCCAGCTACAATCGCATATCTTGTATTGATTTCACTGCTGTCGAAAACATATATGGATTTTTTCCTTTTACATACATGATTTCAATCTTATCTCTTAAATAGGAACTGTTAAAATGCCTTTATTTAGAACCCCATAGGCCTCAACAGGGAAATGGCTATATACTGATATCACAAGCAGGATAAAGATAGAACAGCCAAGTTGATAGGATACTTGTAGCAAGTTTAAGGTGTCAGTGGTGACAATATAATATCTTATTAGTATACATTGTATCTCTTGAGTTATCTTCAAATACACCTTCCAAATAGGCCAATGGAGCAATTGACAATGGTGTACTGCAAGTATCTTCCAGGGACACGAGAATACCTTGTATTGTTTTCACTGCTTTCTATAAAATATGTGGATTTTCACCATTTACATACCTTACTTCAGTGTTGTCTCTTAAGGAGGAACTGCCAAAATTCCTTTATTTAGATTCCTATAGGCCTCAACCAGGAAAAGGATAAATACTGATATCACAAGCAGGATAAAGATAGAAGAGTCAACTTGATAGGACACTTGTAGATAGTTTAGGGTGTCAAGACTGACAATGTAATATCTCCTTATTATACGTTGTATTTCTTGAGTTATCTCCAAATACACCTTCCATGGTGGACAATGGAGGAATGCACTATTGTGTACCTGCAAGTGTCTTCCAGAAACTCTACCATAGCTTGAACTGACTTCACTGCTGTAGAAAACATATGTGGATTTTCACCCTTTACATATATTATTTCACAGTTGTCTCTTCAAAGGAAGTGAAAAAAACCATTATTTGGATGGCTATAGGCCTCAACTCGGAAAAGGCAAAAAACTGATATCTCAAGCACGAAAAAGATAGAAGAGTCAAGTTGATATGTGATTTGCAGACAGCTTATGGATACAGTGCTGACAATGTAATATGTTCTTAGTATACATGTTATTTCCTGCGTAATCTTCAAATACACCTTCCATTTGGGCCAAAGAAGCAATATATGATGGTGTACATGCAAGTGTCATCCAGCTACAATCGCATATCTTGTATTGACTTCACTGCTGTCCAAAAGATATGTGGATTTTTTCCTTTTACATACATGATTTCAATCTTATCTCTTAACTAGGACCTATTAAAATACCTTTATTTAGATCCCCATAGGCCTCAACAAGGAAATGGCTATATACTGATATCACAAGCAGGATAAAGATAGAACAGCCAAGTTGATAGGATACTTGTAGCAAGTTTAAGGTGTCAGTGGTGACAATATAATATCTTCTTAGTATAAATTGTATCTCTTTAGTTGGATAGAACAGCCAAGTTGATAGGATACTTGTAGCACGTTTAAGGTGTCAGTGGTGACAATATAATATCTTATTAGTATACATTGTATCTCTTGTGTTACCTTCAAAGACACCTTCCAAATAGGCCAATGGAGCAATTGACAATGGTGTACTTGCAAGTATCTTCCAGATACACTAGAATACTTTGTATTTTTTTCACTGCTTTCGATAAAATATGTGGATTTTCACCATTTACATACCTTACTTCAGTGTTGTCTCTTAAGAAGGAACTGTAAAAATGCCTTTATTTAGATTCCTATAGGCCTCAACAAGGAAAAGGACAAATACTGATATCACAGGCAGGATAAAGATAGAAGACTCAAATTGATAGCACACTTGTAGAGAGTTTATTGTGTCATGGCTGACAATGTAATATCTTCTTATTATACAATGTATTTCTTGAGTTATCTCAAAATACACCTTCCATGGTGGACAATGGTGGAATGGAGAATTGTGTACTAGCAAGTGTCTTCCAGATACTCTAGCATAGTTTGAACTGACTTCACTGCTGTAGAAAACATATGTGGATTTTCATCCTTTACATATAATATTTCACAGTTGTCTCTTCAGAGGAAGTGAAAAAAACCATTCCCTTGGATGGCTATAGGCCTCAACTTGGAAAAGGCAAAAAAACTGATATTACAAGCAGGAAAAAGATAGAAGAGTCAAGTTGATATGAGACTTGCAAACTTCTTAGGGAGACAGTGTTGACAATGTAACATCTTCTTCGTATACTTGGTATTTCCTGAGTTATCTTCAAGTAAACCCTCCATTTTGGTCAAAGGAGCAAGAGACGATGGTGTACTTGCAAGTGTCTTCCACCTACAATCGCATATCTTGTATTGACTTCACTGCTGTCGAAAACATATGTGGTTTTTTTCCTTTTACATACATGATTTCAACCTTATCTCTTAAATAGGAACTGTTAAAATGCCTTTATTTAGATCCCCATAGGCCTCAACAGGGAAATGGCTATATACTGATATCACAAGCAGGATAAAGATAGAACAGCCAGGTTGATAGGATACTTGTAGCAAGTTTAAGGTGTCAGTGGTGACAATATAATATCTTATTAGTATACATTGTATCTCTTGTGTTATCTTCAAATACACCTTCCAAATAGGCCAATGGAGCAATTGACAATGGTGTACTGCAAGTATCTTCCAGGGACACGAGAATACCTTGTATTGTTTTCACTGCTTTCTATAAAATATGTGGATTTTCACCATTTACATACCTTACTTCAGTGTTGTCTCTTAAGGAGGAACTGCCAAAATTCCTTTATTTAGATTCCTATAGGCCTCAACCAGGAAAAGGATAAATACTGATATCACAAGCAGGATAAAGATAGAAGAGTCAACTTGATAGGACACTTGTAGAGAGTTTAGGGTGTCAAGGCTGACAATGTAATATCTCCTTATTATACGTTGTATTTCTTGAGTTATCTCCAAATACACCTTCCATGGTGGACAATGGAGGAATGCACAATTGTGTAAATTGTGTAAAATGCCTTTATTTTGATTCCTATAGGCCTCCACAAGGAAAACGATAAATACTGATATAACAAGGAGGATAAAGATAGAAGAGTCAACTTGATAGGACACTTGTAGAGAGTTTAGGGTGTCAATTCTACCAATATAATATCTTCTTATTATACGTTGTACATCTTCAGTTATCTCAAAATACACATTCCTTGGTGGACAACGGAGGAATTCAAAATTGTGAACAAGCAAGTGTCTGCCAGATAGTGTAGGATAGATTGTACTGACTTCACTGCTGTAGAAAACATAGGTGGATTTTCACCCTTTATATATATATTATTTCACAGTTGTCTCTTCAGAGGAAGTGACAAAAACCATTCCTTTGGATGGCTATAGGCCTCAACTAGGAAAAGGCAAAAAACTGATATCTCAAGCAGGAAAAAGATAGAAGAGTCAAGTTCACATGTGACTTGCAGAGAGCTTAGGGAGACAGTGTTGACAATGTACCATCTTCTTATTATACATGGTATTACCTGAGTTATCTTCAAATACACCTGTCATTTTGTCCAAAGGAGCAATAGACGATGGTGTACTTGCAAGTGTCTTCTAGCTACAATCACATATCTTGTATTGACTGCACTGCTGTCGAAAAGATATGTGGATTTTTTCCTTTTACAAACATGATTTCAATCTTGTCTCTTAAATAGGAACTGTTAAAATGCCTTTATTTAGATCCCCATAGGCCTCAACAGGGAAATGGCTCTATACTGATATCACAAGCAGGATAAAGATAGAACAGTCAAGTTGATAGGATACTTGTAGCAAGTTGAAGGTGTCAGTGGTGACAATAAAATATCTTCTTAGTATACATTGTATCTCTTTAGTTACCTTCAAAAATCCCTTCCAAATAGGACAATGGAGCAATTGACAATGGTGTAATTGCAAGTATCTTCCAGGTACACTAGAATACCTTGTATTGTTTTCACTGCTCTCGTTAACATATGTGGTTTTTCACCATTTACATACATTACTTCAGTGTTGTCTCTTAAGGTGGAACTGCCAAAATGCCTTTATTTAGATTCCTATAGACCTCAACCAGGAAAAGCTTAAATACTGATCTGAGAAGCAGGATAAAGATAGAAGAGTCAACTTGATAGGACACTTGTAGAGAGTTTAGGGTGTCAAGGCTGACAATGGAATATCTTCTTATTATACATTGCATTTCTTGAGTTATCTCCAAATACACCTTCCATGGTGGACAATGGAGGAATGCACAATTGTGTACCTGCAAGTGTCTTCCAGAAACTCTACCATAGCTTGAACTGACTTGACTGCTGTAGAAAACATATGTGGATTTTCACCCTTTACATATATTATTTCACAGTTGTCTCTTCAAAGGAAGTGAAAAAAACCATTCCTTTGGATGGCTATAGGCCTCAACTAGGAAAAGGCAAAAAACTGATATCTCAAGCACGAAAAAGATAGAAGAGTCAAGTTGATATGAGATTTGCAGACAGCTTAGGGAGACAGTGCTGACAATGTAATATGTTCTTAGTATACATTGTATTTCCTGCGTAATCTTCAAATACACCTTCCATTTGGGCCAAAGAAGGAATAGATGATGGTGTACTTGCAAGTGTCATCCAGCTACAATCGCATATCTTGTTTTGACTTCACTGCTGTCCAAAAGATATGTGGATTTTTTTCCTTTTACATACATGATTTCAATCTTATCTCTTAACTAGGACCTATTAAAATGCCTTTATTTAGATCCCCATAGGCCTCAACAGGGAAATGGCTATATATTGATATCATAAGCGGGATATAGATAGAAGAGTCAACTTGATTGGACACTTGTAGAGAGTTTAGTGTGTCAAGGCATAGGATAGCTTGTACTGACTTCAATTCTGTAGAAAACATATGTGGATTTTCACCCTTTACAGATATTATTTCAAAGTTGTCTCTTTAGAGGAAGTGACAAACACCATTCCTCTGGATGGCTAGAGGCCTCAACTAGGAAAAAGCAAAAAACGAATATCACAAGGAGGAAAAAGATAGAAGAGTCAAGTTGATATGAGACTTGCAGACAGCTTAGGGAGACAGTGTTGACAATGTAACATCTTCTTAGTATACATGGTATTTCCTGATTTATCTTCAAATACACCTTCCATTTTGGCCAAAGGAACAATAGACGATGGTGTACTTGCAAGTGTCTTCCAGCTACAATCGCATATCTTGTATTGACTTCACTGCTGTCGAAAATATATGTGGATTTTTTCCTTTTACATACATGATTTCAATCTTGTCTCTTAAATAGGAACTGTTAACATGCCTTTATGTAGATCCCCATAGGCCTCAACAGGGAAATGTCTATATACTGATATCCCAAGCAGAAAAAAGATAGAACAGCCAAGTTGATAGGATACTGGTAGCAAGTTTAAGGTGTCAGTGGTGACAATATAATATCTTCTTAGTATACATTGTATCTCTTCTGTTATCTTCAAATAAACCTTCCAAATAGGCCAAGGGAGCAATAGACAATTGTGTACTTTCAAGTATCTTCCAGGTACACTAGAATACCTGGTCTTGTTTTCCCTGCTCTCGATCAAATAAGTGGATTTTCACCATTTACATACCTTACTTCAGTGTTGTCTCTTAAGGAGGAACTGCCAAAATGCCTTTATTTTGATTCCTATAGGCCTCCACAAGGAAAACGATAAATACTGATATAACAAAGAGGATAAAGATAGAAGAGTCAACTTGATAGGACACTTGTAGAGAGTTTAGGGTGTCAATTCTACCAATATAATATCTTCTTATTATACGTTGTACATCTTCAGTTATCTCAAAATGCACATTCCTTGGTGGACAACGGAGGAATTCAAAATTGTGAACTAGCAAGTGTCTGCCAGATAGTGTAGGATAGATTGTACTGACTTCACTGCTGTAGAAAACATAGGTGGATTTTCACCCTTTATATATATTATTTCACAGTTGTCTCTTCAGAGGAAGTGACAAAAACCATTCCTTTGGATGGCTATAGGCCTCAACTAGGAAAAGGCAAAAAACTGATATCTCAAGCAGGAAAAAGATAGAAGAGTCAAGTTCACATGTGACTTGCAGAGAGCTTAGGGAGACAGTGTTGACAATGTACCATCTTCTTATTATACATGGTATTACCTGAGTTATCTTCAAATACACCTGTCATTTTGTCCAAAGGAGCAATAGACGATGGTGTACTTGCAAGTGTCTTCTAGCTACAATCACATATCTTGTATTGACTGCACTGCTGTCGAAAAGATATGTGGATTTTTTCCTTTTACAAACATGATTTCAATCTTGTCTCTTAAATAGGAACTGTTAAAATGCCTTTATTTAGATCCCCATAGGCCTCAACAGGGAAATGGCTCTATACTGATATCACAAGCAGGATAAAGATAGAACAGTCAAGTTGATAGGATACTTGTAGCAAGTTGAAGGTGTCAGTGGTGACAATAAAATATCTTCTTAGTATACATTGTATCTCTTTAGTTACCTTCAAAAATCCCTTCCAAATAGGACAATGGAGCAATTGACAATGGTGTAATTGCAAGTATCTTCCAGGTACACTAGAATACCTTGTATTGTTTTCACTGCTCTCGTTAACATATGTGGTTTTTCACCATTTACATACATTACTTCAGTGTTGTCTCTTAAGGTGGAACTGCCAAAATGCCTTTATTTAGATTCCTATAGACCTCAACCAGGAAAAGCTTAAATAATGATCTGAGAAGCAGGATAAAGATAGAAGAGTCAACATGATAGGACACTTGTAGAGAGTTTAGGGTGTCAAGGCTGACAATGGAATATCTTCTTATTATACATTGTATTTCTTGAGTTATCTCCAAATACACCTTCCATGTTGGACAATGGAGGAAAGCACAATAGTGTACTAGCAAGTGTCTTCCAGGTACTGTAGCATAGATTGTACTGACTTCACTGCTGTAGAAAACATATGTGGATTTTCACCCTTTACAGATATTATTTCAAAGTTGTCTCTTTAGAGGAAGTGACAAACACCATTCTTCTGGATGGCTAGAGGCCTCAACTAGGAAAAGGCAAAAAACGAATATCACAAGGAGGAAAAAGATAGAAGAGTCAAGTTGATATGATACTTGCAGACAACTTAGGGAGACAGTGTTGACAATATAACATCTTCTTAGTATACATGGTATTTCCTGATTTATCTTCAAATACACCTTCCATTTTGGCCAAAGGAGCAATAGACGATGGTGTACTTGCAAGTGTCTTCAAGCTACAATGGCATATCTTGTATTGACTTTACTGCTGTCGAAAAGATATGTGGATTTTTTCCTTTTACAAACATGATTTCAATCTTGTCTCTTAAATAGGAACTGTTAAAATGCTTTTATTTAGATCCCCATAGGCCTCAACAGGGAAATGGCTATATACTGATATCACAAGCAGGATAAAGATAGAACAGCCAAGTTGATAGGATACTTGTAGCAAGTTTAAGGTGTCAGTGGTGACAATAAAATATCTTCTTAGTATACATTGTATCTCTTTAGTTATCTTCAAAAACCCCTTCCAAATAGGACAATGGAGCAATTGACAATGGTGTACTTGCAAGTATCTTCCAGGTACACTAGAATACCTTGTATTGTTTTCACTGCTCTCGTTAACATATGTGGATTTTCACCCTTTACAGATATTACTTCACAGTTGTCTCTTTAGAGGAGGTGACAAACACCATTCCTTTGGATGGCTAGAGGCCTCAACCGGGAAATTCCTACATACTGATATCACAAGCAGGATAAACATAGAAGAGTCAAGTTGATATGAGACTTGCAGACAGCTTAGGGAGACAGTGTTGACAATGTAACATCTACTTAGTATACATGGTATTTCCTGAGTTATCTTCAAATACACCTTCCATTTTGGCCAAAGGAGCAATAGACGATGGTGTACTTGCAAGTGTCTTCCAGCTAGTATCGCATACCTTGTATTGACTTCACTGCTGTCGAAAAGATATGTGGATTTTTTCCTTTTACATACATGTTTTCAATCTTGTCTCTTAAATAGGAACTGATAAAATGCCTTTATTTAGATCCCCATAGGCCTCAACAGGGAAATGGCTATATACTGATATCACAAGCAGGATAAAGATAGAACAGCCAAGTTGATAGGATACTTGTAGCAAGTTTAAGGTGTCAGTGGTGACAATGTAATATCTTCTTAGTATACATTGTATCTCTTTATTTATCTTTAAATACACTTTCCAAATAGGCGAATGGAGCAATTGACAATGGTGTGCTTGCAAGTACCTTCCAGGGACACGAGAATACCTTGTATTGTTTTCACTGCTTTCTATAAAATATGTGGATTTTCACCATTTACATACCTTACTTCAGTGTTGTCTCTTAAGGAGGAACTGCCAAAATTTCTTTATTTAGATTCCTATAGGCCTCAACCAGGAAAAGGATAAATACTGATATCACAAGCAGGATAAAGATAGAAGAGTCAACTTGATAGGACACTTGTAGAGAGTTTAGGGTGTCAAGGCTGACAATGTAATATCTTCTTATTATACATTGTATTTCTTGAGTTATCTCCAAATACACCTTCCATGGTGGAAAATGGAGGAATGCACAATTGTGTACTAGCAAGTGTCTTCCAGATACTCTAGCATAGCTTGTACTGACTTCACTGCTGTAGAAAACATATGTGGATTTTCACCCTTTACATATATTATTTCACAGTTGTCTCTTCAAAGGAAGTGAAAAAAACCATTCTTTGGATGGCTATAGGCCTCAACTCGGAAAAGGCAAAAAACTGATATCTCAAGCACGAAAAAGATAGAAGAGTCAAGTTGATATGAGATTTGCAGACAGGTTAGGGAGACAGTGCTGACAATGTAATATGTTCTTAGTATACATTGTATTTCCTGCGTAATCTTCAAATACACCTTCCATTTGGGCCAAAGAAGCAATAGATGATGGTGTACTTGCAAGTGTCATCCAGCTACAATCGCATATCTTGTATTGACTTCACTGCTGTCCAAAAGATATGTGGATTTTTTTCCTTTTACATACATGATTTCAATCTTATCTCTTAACTAGGACCTATTAAAATGCCTTTATTTAGATCCCCATAGGCCTCAACAGGGAAATGGCTATATACTGATATCATAAGCGGGATATAGATAGAAGAGTCAACTTGATTGGACACTTGTAGAGAGTTTAGTGTGTCAAGGCATAGGATAGCTTGTACTAACTTCAATTCTGTAGAAAACATATGTGGATTTTCACCCTTTACAGATATTATTTCACAGTTGTCTCTTCAGAGGAAGTGACAAACACCATTCCTCTGGATGTCTGGAGGCCTCAAGTAGGAAAAGGTATAAAACGGATATCACAAGCAGGAAAAGGATAGAAGAGTCAAGTTGATATGAGACTTGCAGAAAGCTTAGGGAGACAATGTTGACAATGTAACATCTTCTTATTATACATGGTATTTGCTGAGTTATCTTCAAATACACCTTCCATTATGGCAAAAGGAGCAATACACGATGGTGTAGTTGCAAGTGTCTTCCAGCTAGTATCGAATATCTTGTATTGATTTCACTGCTGTCGAAAAGATATGTGGATTTTTTCCTTTTACGTACATGATTTTAATCTTGTCTCTTAAATAGATACTGTTAAAATGCCTTTATTTACATCCCCGTACGCCTCAACAGGGAAATGGCTATATACTGATATCCCTAGCAGGACAAAGATAGAACAGACAGGTTGATAGGATACTTGCAGCAAGTTTAAGATGTCAGTGGTGACAATATAATATATTCTTAGAATACATTTTATCTCTTTAGTTATCTTCAAATAAACCTTTCAAATTGGCCAATGGAGCAATTGACAATGGTGTACTTGCAAGTATCTTCCAGGTACACGAGAATACCTGGCCTTGTTTACAATGCTCTCGATAAAATATGTGGATTTTCACCATTTCCATACCTTACTTCAGTGTTTTCTCTTGAGGAGGAACTGCCAAAATGCCTTTGTTTAGTTTCCTATAGGCCTCCACAAGGAAAAAGATAAATACTGATATCACAAGCAGGATAAAGATAGAAGAGTCAACTTGATAGGACACTTGTAGAGAGTTTAGGGTGTCAAGGCTGACAATGTAATATCTTCTTATTATACATTGTATTTCTTGAGTTATCTCCAAATACACTTTCCATGGTGGACAATGGAGGAATTCAAAATTGTGTACTAGCAAGTGTCTTCCAGATACTCTAGCATAGATTGTACTGACTTCCCTGCTGTAGAAAAATATGTGGATTTTTACCCTTTACATATATTATTTCACAGTTGTCTCTTTAAAGGATGTGACAAGCACCATTTCTTTGGATGGCTATAGGTCTCAACAAGGAAATGGGAAAATACAGATATCACAAGCCGGAAAAAGATAGAAGAGTCAACTTGACAGGACAATTGTAGAGAGTTTATGGTGTCAGGGCTGGCAATGAAATATCTTCTTATTATACATTGTATGTCTTGACGTATCTCCATATATATTATGCCTCTTGTACAATGGAGGAATGGACCATTGTGTACTAGGAAATATCTTCCAGATACTCTAGCATAACTTGTAGTGACTTCACTGCTGTAGAAAACATATGTGGATTTTCACGCTTTACAAATATTATTTCCCAGTTGTCTCTTTAGAGGAAGTGACAAACACCATTCTTTGAATGGCTAGAGGCCTCAACTAGGAAAAGGCAAAATACTGATATCAGAAGCAGGAAAAAGATAGAAGAGTCAAGTTGAAACGAGACTTGGAGATAGCTTAGGGTGACAGTGTTGACAATGTAATATCTTCTTAGTATACATGGTATTTCCTTAGTAATCTTCAAATACACCTTCCATGTTGGTCAAATGAGCAATAGAGGATGGTGTACTTCCAAGTGTCTTCCAGCTACAATCACATATCTTGTATTGACTTCACTGCTATCAAAAAGTTATGTGGATTTTTTCCTTTTACATACATGATTTCAAACTTGTCTCTTAAATGGAAACTTTCAAAGTGCCTTTATATAAATCCCCATAGGCCTCAACAGGGAAATGGCTATATACTGATATCATAAGCAGGATAAAGATAGAAGAGCCAAGTTGGTAGGATACTTGTAGCGAGTTTAAGGTGTCAGTTGTGACAATATAATATCTTCTTAGTATACATTTTATCTCTTTAGTTATCTTCAAATACACCTTCCAAGTAGACCAATGGAGCAATTGAAAATGGTGTACTTGCAAGTATCTTCCAAGTACACTAGAGTACCTTGTATTGTTTTCACTGCTCTCCATAAAATATATGGATTTTCACTATTTATATACCTTACTTCAGTGTTGTCTCTTAAGGAGGAACTGCCAAAATGCCTTTCTTTAGATTCCTATAGGCCTCAACAGGGAAAGGGATAAATACTGATATCACAAGCAGGATAAAGATAGAAGAGTAAACTAGATAGGACACTTCTGGACAGTTTAGGGTGTCAAGGCTGACAATTTAATATCTTCTTTTTATACCATGTATTTCTTGAGTTATCTCCAAATTCACGTTCCATGTTGGACAATGGAGAAATGGACAATTGTGTACTAGCAAATGTCTTTCAGATACTCTAGCATAGCTTGTACTGACTTCCCTGCTGTAGATAATACATGAGGATTTTAACCCTTTACATATATATATATATATATATATATATATATATATATATATATATATATATATATATATATATTTACATAATACTTCAGTGTTGTCTCTTAAGGAGGAACTGCCAAAATGCCTTCATTTACATTCCTATATGCCTGAACTGTGAAAAGGCTAAATACTGATATCACAAGCTGGAAATGGGTGGAAGAGTCAAGGTGACAGCACTCTTTTAGAGAATTTAGGGAAACATTGCTCACAATGTAATATCTGCTTAGTATCCAATGTATTTCTTGAATCATCTTCGTATACACCTACCATTTTGGTCAAGGGAGGAAGGGACAATTGTGTACTTACAATTATGTCCCAGGTACTGTACCACAGCTTCTACTGACTTCACTGTTGTAGATAAGTTCTATGGATTTTTAGTCTTTAAATGCATTACTTCAGAGTTGTATGTTTATGAGAAATGACAAAATGTGTTTCTTTGGATTTCTATAGGTCTCAACAGGGAAAAGGCTAAATACTGATATCACAAGCAGGAAAAAGATCGAAGAGTCAAATTGAGAGGATACTTATAGAGAGTTAAAGTGTCAGTGAGGACAATAAAATATCTTCTCAGTATACCTTGTATCTCTTGAGTTATCTTCAAATACACCTACCAAATAGGCCAATGGAGCAATTGACAATGGTGTACTTGCAAGTATCTTCCAGGTACACTAGAATACCTTGTATTTTTTTCACTGCTCTCGATAAAATATTGGGATTTTCATCCTTTACATACCTTACTTCAGTGTTCTCTCTTAAGGAGGAACTGCCAAAATGCCATTATTTAGATCTCCATAGGCCTCAAAGGGGAAATGGCTATATACTGATATCACAAGGAGGATAAAGATAGAACAGCCACGTTGATAGGATACTTGTAGCAAGTTTAAGGTGTCAGTGGTGACAATATAATATCTTCTTAGTAAACATTGTGTCTCTTGAGTTATCTTCAAATACACCTTCTAAATAGGCCAATGGAGCAATTGACAATGGTGTACTTGCAAGTATCTTCCGGGTACACTAGAATACCTGGCATTGTTTTCGCTGCTATCAATAAAATATGTGGATTTTCACCATTTACATACCTTACTTCAGTGTTGTCTCTTAAGGAGGAACTGCTAAAATACCTTTATTTCGACTCCTATAGCTCTCCACAAGGAAAAGGATTAATACTGATATCACAAGTAGGATAAAGATAAAAGAGTCAACTTGGAAGGACACTTGTAGAGAGTTTAGGGTGTCAAGGCTGACAATGCAATACCTTCTTATTATACATTGTATTTCTTGCGTTATCTCCAAATAAACCTTCCATGGTGGACAATTGAGGAATGCACAATTGTGTACTAGCAAGTGTTTTCCAGCTACTCTAGCATAGCTTGAACTGACTTCACTGCTGTAGAAAACATATGTGGATTTTCACCCTTTACATATATTATTTCACAGTTGTCTCTTCTGAGGAAGTGACAAACACCATTCCTTTGGATGGCTAAAGGCCTCAACCAGGGAAATTCAAAAACTGATATCTCAAGCAGGAAAAAGATAGAAGAGTCAATTTGATATGAGACTTCCAGACAGCTTAGGGAGACAGTGTTGACAATGTAACATCTTCTTAGTATACATGGTATTTCCTGAGTTATCTTCAAATACACCTTCCATTTTGGACAAAGGAGCAATAGACGATGGTGTACTTGAAAGTGTCTTCCAGCTACAATCGCATATCTTGTATTGACTTCACTGCTTTCGAAAAGATATGTGGATTTTTTCCTTTTACATACATGATTTCAATATTGTCTCTTAAATAGGAACTGTTAAAATGCCTTTATTTAGATCTCCATAGACCTCAACAGGGAAATGGCTATAAACTGGTATCACAGGCAGGAAAAAGATAGAACAGACAAGTTGATAGGATACTGGTAGCAAGTTTAAGGTGTCACTGGTGTCAATATAATTTCTTCTACTATATATTATATCTCTTTAGTTATCTTCAAATACACCTTCCAAATTGGCCAATGGAGGAATTGACAATGGTGTATTGTAAGTATCCTACAGGTACAGTAGAATACCTGGTATTTTTTTTACTGCTCTGGATAAAATATGTGCATTTTCGCCATTTACATACCTTACTTCAGTGTTGTCTCTTAAGAAGGAACTGCCAAAATGCCATTATTTGATTCGTATAGACCTCAACCAGGAAAAGCATAAATACTAATATCACAAGGAGAATAAAGATAGAAGAGTCAACTTGATAAAACAGCCACGTTGATAGGATACCTGTAGCAAGTTTAAGGTGTCAGTGGTGACAATATAATATCTTCTTAGTATACATTGTATCTCTTGTGTTATCTTCAAATACACCTTCCAAATAGACCAATGGAGCAATTGACAATGGTGTACTTGCAAGTATCTTCCAGGTACACTAGAATACCTTGTATTTTTTTCACTGCTCTCGATAAATATGTGGATTATTACCATTTACCTACCTTACTTCAGTGTTGTTTCTTAAGGAGCAACTGCCAAAATGCCTTTGTTTAGATTCCTATAGGCCTCCTCAAGGAAAAGGATAAATATTGATATCACAAGCAGGATAATGATAGAAGAGTCAACTTGATAGGACACTTGTAGAGAGCTTAGGGTGTCAAGACTGACAATGTAATATCTTCTTATTATACGTTGTATGTCTTGCCGTATCTCCATATACATTTTACCTGTTGTACAATGGAGGAATGGACAGTTGTGTACTAGGAAATATCTTCCAGATACTCTAGCATAACTTGTAGTGACTTCACTGCTGTAGAAAACATATGTGGATTTTCACGCTTTACATATATTATTTCACAGTTGTCTCTTTAGAGGAAGTGACAAACACCATTCCTTTGGATGGCTATAGGCCTCAACTTGGCAAAGGCAAAATACTGATATCAAAAGCAGGAAAAAGATAGAAGAGTCAAGTTGAAACGAGACTTGCAGATAGCTTAGGGAGACAGTGTTGACAATGTAATATCTTCTTAGTATACATGGTATTTCCTTAGTAATCTTCAAATACACCTTCCATGTTGGTCAAATGAGCAATAGAGGATGGTGTACTTCCAAGTGTCTTCCAGCTACAATCACATATCTTGTATTGACTTCACTGCTTTCAAAAAGTTACGTGGATTTTTTCCTTTTACATACATGATTTCAAACTTGTCTCTTAAATAGGAACTGTCAAAGTGCCTTTATTTAAATCCCCATAGGCCTCAACAGGGAAATGGCTATATACTGATATCACAAGCAGGATAAAGATAGAAGAGCCAAGTTGGTAGGATACTTGTAGCGAGTTTAAAGTGTCTGTGGTGACAATATAATATCTTCTTAGTATACATTTTATCTCTTTAGTTATCTTCAAATACACCTTCCAAGTAGACCAATGGAGCAATTGAAAATGGTGTACTTGCAAGTATCTTACAAGTACACTAGAGTACCTTGTATTGTTTTCCCTGCTCTCCGTAAAATATGTGGATTTTTACCATTTATATACCTTACTTCAGTGTTGTCTCTTAAGGAGGAACTGCCAAAATGCCATTATTTAGATTCCTATAGGCCTCAACAGAGAAAGGGATAAATACTGATATCACAAGCAGGATAAAGATAGAAGAGTAAACTTGATAGGATACTTGTGGAGAGTTTAGGGTGTCAAGGCTGACAATGTAATATCTTCTTTTTATACCTTGTATTTCTTGAGTTATCTCCAAATACACGTTCCATGTTGGACAATGGAGGAATGGACAACTGTGTAGTAGCAAGTGTCTTTCAGATACTCTAGCATAGCTTGTACTGACTTCCCTGCTGTAGATAATACATAAGGATTTTAACCCTTTATATATATATATATATATATATATATATATATATATATTTACATATTACTTCAGTGTTGTCTCTTAAGGAGGAACTGCCAAAATGCCTTCATTTACATTCCTATATGCCTGAACTGTGAAAAGGCTAAATACTGATATTACAAGCTGGAAATAGGTGGAAGAGTCAAGTTGACAGCACTCTTTTAGAGAATTTAGGGAGGCATTGCTCACAATGTAATATCTGCTTAGTATCCAATGTATTTCTTGAATCATCTTCGTATACACCTACCATTTTGGTCAAGGGAGGAAGGGACAATTGTGTTCTTGCAATTATTTTCCAGGTACTCTACCACAGCTTCTACTAACTTCACTGTTGTAGATAAGTTCTATGGATTTTTAGCCTTTAAATGCATTACTTCAGAGTTTTCTCTTTATGAGAAGTGACAAAATGTGTTTCTTTGGATTTCTATAGGCCTCAACAGGGAAAAGGTAAATACTGATATCACAAGCAGGAAAAAGATCGAAGAGTCAAATTGATAGGGTACTTATAGAGAGTTAAAGTTTCAGTGAGGACAATAAAATATCTTCTCAGTATACCTTGTATCTCTTGAGTTATCTTCAAATACACCTTCCAAATTGGCCAATGGAGGAATTGACAATGGTGTATTGTAAGTATCCTACAGGTACAGTAGAATACCTGGTATTTTTTTTTACTGCTCTGGATAAAATATGTGCATTTTCGCCATTTACATACCTTACTTCAGTGTTGTCTCTTAAGAAGGAACTGCCAAAATGCCATTATTTGATTCGTATAGACCTCAACCAGGAAAAGCATAAATACTAATATCACAAGGAGAATAAAGATAGAAGAGTCAACTTGATAAAACAGCCACGTTGATAGGATACCTGTAGCAAGTTTAAGGTGTCAGTGGTGACAATATATCTTCTTAGTATACATTGTATCTCTTGTGTTATCTTCAAATACACCTTCCAAATAGACCAATGGAGCAATTGACAATGGTGTACTTGCAAGTATCTTCCAGGTACACTAGAATACCTTGTATTTTTTTCACTGCTCTCGATAAATATGTGGATTATTACCATTTACCTACCTTACTTCAGTGTTGTTTCTTAAGGAGCAACTGCCAAAATGCCTTTGTTTAGATTCCTATAGGCCTCCTCAAGGAAAAGGATAAATATTGATATCACAAGCAGGATAATGATAGAAGAGTCAACTTGATAGGACACTTGTAGAGAGCTTAGGGTGTCAAGACTGACAATGTAATATCTTCTTATTATACGTTGTATGTCTTGCCGTATCTCCATATACATTTTACCTGTTGTACAATGGAGGAATGGACAGTTGTGTACTAGGAAATATCTTCCAGATACTCTAGCATAACTTGTAGTGACTTCACTGCTGTAGAAAACATATGTGGATTTTCACGCTTTACATATATTATTTCACAGTTGTCTCTTTAGAGGAAGTGACAAACACCATTCCTTTGGATGGCTATAGGCCTCAACTTGGCAAAGGCAAAATACTGATATCAAAAGCAGGAAAAAGATAGAAGAGTCAAGTTGAAACGAGACTTGCAGATAGCTTAGGGAGACAGTGTTGACAATGTAATATCTTCTTAGTATACATGGTATTTCCTTAGTAATCTTCAAATACACCTTCCATGTTGGTCAAATGAGCAATAGAGGATGGTGTACTTCCAAGTGTCTTCCAGCTACAATCACATATCTTGTATTGACTTCACTGCTTTCGAAAAGTTATGTGGATTTTTTCCTTTTACATACATGATTTCAAACTTGTCTCTTAAATAGGAACTGTCAAAGTGCCTTTATTTAAATCCCCATAGGCCTCAACAGGGAAATGGCTATATACTGATATCACAAGCAGAATAAAGATAGAAGAGCCAAGTTGGTAGGATACTTGTTGCGAGTTTAAGGTGTCAGTGGTGACAATATAATATCTTCTTAGTATACATTTTATCTCTTTAGTTATCTTCAAATACACCTTCCAAGTAGACCAATGGAGCAATTGAAAATGGTGTACTTGCAAGTATCTTACAAGTACACTAGAGTACCTTGTATTGTTTTCCCTGCTCTCCGTAAAATATGTGGATTTTTACCATTTATATACCTTACTTCAGTGTTGTCTCTTAAGGAGGAACTGCCAAAATGCCATTATTTAGATTCCTATAGGCCTCAACAGAGAAAGGGATAAATACTGATATCACAAGCAGGATAAAGATAGAAGAGTAAACTTGATAGGATACTTGTGGAGAGTTTAGGGTGTCAAGGCTGACAATGTAATATCTTCTTTTTATACCTTGTATTTCTTGAGTTATCTCCAAATACACGTTCCATGTTGGACAATGGAGGAATGGACAACTGTGTAGTAGCAAGTGTCTTTCAGATACTCTAGCATAGCTTGTACTGACTTCCCTGCTGTAGATAATACATAAGGATTTTAACCCTTTATATATATATATATATATATATATATATATATATATATTTACATATTACTTCAGTGTTGTCTCTTAAGGAGGAACTGCCAAAATGCCTTCATTTACATTCCTATATGCCTGAACTGTGAAAAGGCTAAATACTGATATTACAAGCTGGAAATAGGTGGAAGAGTCAAGTTGACAGCACTCTTTTAGAGAATTTAGGGAGGCATTGCTCACAATGTAATATCTGCTTAGTATCCAATGTATTTCTTGAATCATCTTCGTATACACCTACCATTTTGGTCAAGGGAGGAAGGGACAATTGTGTTCTTGCAATTATTTTCCAGGTACTCTACCACAGCTTCTACTGACTTCACTGTTGTAGATAAGTTCTATGGATTTTTAGCCTTTAAATGCATTACTTCAGAGTTGTCTCTTTATGAGAAGTGACAAAATGTGTTTCTTTGGATTTCTATAGGCCTCAACAGGGAAAAGGCTAAATACTGATATCACAAGCAGGAAAAAGATCGAAGAGTCAAATTGATAGGATACTTATAGAGAGTTAAAGTGTCAGTGAGGACAATAAAATATCTTCTCAGTATACCTTGTATCTCTTGAGTTATCTTCAAATACACCTTCCAAGTAGGCCAAGGGAGCAATTGACAATGGTGTACTTGCAAGTATCTTCCAGGTACACTAGAATACCTTGTATTTTTCTCACTGCTCTCGATAAAATACGTGGATTTTCACCCTTTACATACCTTACTTCAGTGTTCTCTCTTAAGGAGGAACTGCCAAAATGCCTTTATTTAGATCCCCATAGGCCTCAACAGGGAAATGGCTATATACTGATATCACAAGCAGGATAAAGATAGAACAGCCACGTTGATAGGATACTTGTAGCAAATTTGAGGTGTCAGTGGTGACAATATAATATCTTCTCAGTAAACATTGTGTCTCTTGAGTTATCTTCAAATACACCTTCCAAATAGGCCAATGGAGCAATTGTCAATGGTGTACTTGCAAGTATCTTCCAGGTACACTAGAATACCTGACATTGTTTTCGGTGCTATCAATAAAATATGTGGATTTTCACCATTTACATATCTTACTTCAGTGTTGTCTCTTAAGGAGGAACTGCTAAAATACCTTTATTTCGACTCCTATAGTCCTCCACAAGGAAAAGGATAAATACCGATATCACAAGCAGGATAAACATAAAAGAGTCAACTAGATAGGACACTTGAAGAGAATTTAGGGTGCCAAGGCTAACAATGTAATATCTTCTTATTATGCATTGTATTTCTTGAGTTATCTCCAAATACACCTTCCATGGTGGACGATGGAGGAATTCAAAATTGTGTACTAGCAAGTGTCTTCCTGATACTGTAGCATACATTGTACTGACTTCACTGCTGTAGAAAACATATGTGGATTTTCACTCTTTACAGATATTATTTCACAGTTGTCTCTTTAGAGGAAATGACAAACACCATTCTTTTGATGGCTAGAGTCCTCAACCGGGAAATTGCTACATACTGATATAAGAAGCAGGATAAACATAGAAGAGTCAAGTTGATATGAGACTTGCAGACTCCTTAGGTTGACAGTGTTTGCAATGTAACATCTTGTTAGTATAGATGATATTTCCTGATTTAGCTTCAAATACATCTTGCATTTTGGCTAAAGGGGCAATAGACGATGGTGTACTTGCAAGAGTCTTCCAGCTACAATCGCATATCTTGTATTGACTTCACTGTTGTCGAAAAGATATGTGGATTTTTACCTTTTAAACACATGGCTTCAATGTTGTCTCTTAAATAGGAACTGTTAAAATGCCTTTATTAAGATCCCCATAGGCCTCAACAGGGTAATGGCTATATACTGATATCTCAAGCAGGAAAAATATAGAACAGCCAAGTTGATAGGATACTTGTAGCATGTTTAATTTATCAGTGGTGACAATATAATATCTTCTTAGTATACATTGTATCTCTTGAGTTCTCTTCAAATACACCTTCCAAATAGGCCAATGGAGCAATTGACAATGGTGTACTTGCAAGTATCTTCCAGGTACACTAGAATACCTGCCATTGTTTTCACAGCTCTCGTTAAAATATGTGGATTTTCACCATTTACATACCTTACTTCAGTGTTCTCTCTTAAGGAGGAACTGCCAAAATGGCTTTATTTAGATTCCTATAGGCCTCAACCACGAAAAGGATAAATACTGATATCACAAGCAGGATAAAGATAGATGAGTCAACTTGATAGGCCACTTGTAGAGAGTTTAGGGTGTCAAGGCTGACAATGTAATATCTTCTTATTATGCATTGTATTTCTTCAGTTATCTCCAAATACACCTTCCATGGTGGACAATGGAGGAATTCAAAATTGTGTACAAGCAAGTGTCTTCCAGGTACTGTAGCATAGCTTGTACTGACTTCACTGCTGTAGAAAACATATGTGGATTTTCACCCTGTACAGATATTATTTCACAGTTGTCTCTTTAGAGGAAATGACAAACACCATTCCTTTGGATAGCTAGAGGCCTCAACTAGGAAAAGGCCAAAAATGGATATCACAAGCAGGAAAAAGATAGAAGAGTGAAGTTGATATGAGACTTGCCGACAGCTTAGGGAGGCAGTGTTGACAATGTAACATCTTCTTAGCTTACATGGTATTTGCTGAGTTATCTTCAAATACACCTTCCATTTTGACTAAAGGAGCAATAGACGATGGTGTACTTGCAAGTGTCTTCCAGCTACAATTGCATATCTTGTATTGACTTCACTGCTGCCAAAAACATATGTGGATTTTTTCCTTGTACATAAATAGTTTCAATCTTGTCTCTTAAATAGGAACTGTTAAAATGCCTTTATTTAGATCCCCATAGGCCTCAACAGGGAAATGGCTATACACTGATACCACAAGCAGGATAACGATAGAAGAGCCAAGTTGATAGGATACTTGTAGAGAGTTTAAGGTGTCAGGGATGACAATATAATATCTTCTTAGTATACATTGTATCTCTTGAGTTATTTTCAAGTACACCTTCCAAGTAGGGCAACGGAGCTATTGACAATGGTGTACTTGCAAGCATCATACAGGTAGAGTAGAACACCTGGTATTGTTTTTACTGCTCTGGATAAAATATGTGCATTATCGCCATTTACATACTTTACTTCAGTGTTGTCTCTTAAGGAGCAACTGGCAAAATGCCTTCATTTAGATTCCTATATGCCTGAACAGGGAAAAGGCTAAATAATGATATCACAAGTAGGATAAAGATAGAAGAGGCAAGTAGACAGGATACTTCTAGATAATTTAGGGAGTCAGTGCTGACAATGTAATATCTGCTTAGTATCCAATGTATTTCTTGAGACATGTTCATATACACCTACCATTTTGGTTCAGGGAGGAAGGGACAATTGTGTACTTGCAATTATGTTCAAGGTGCTCTAGCACAGCTTGTACTGACTTCACTGTTGTAGATAAGTTACATGGATTTTTAGCCGTTACATACATTGCTTCAGAGTTGTCTATTTAGGAGAAGTGACAAAATGTGTTTCTTTGGATTTCCATAGGCCTCAACAGGGAAAAGGTTAAAGGCTAGATACTGATATCACAAGCAGGAAAAATATCGAAGAGTCAAATTGATAGAATACTTGTAGTGAGTTTAAGGTGTCAGTGATGACAATATAACATCTTCTTAGTATACATTGTATCTCTTGAGTTATCTTCAAATACACCTTCAAAGTAGGCCAATTAGGCAATTCACAATGGTGGACTTGCAAGTATCTTCCAGGTATACTAGAAGACCTTGTATTGTTTTCACTACTCTCGATAAAGTATGTGGATTTTCACCATTTACATACCTTACTTCAGTGTTGTCTCTTAAGGAGAAACTGCCAAAATGCCTTTATTTGGATTCCTATAGGCCTCAACAGGTAAAAGGCTAAATACTGACATCAAAAGCAGGATAAAGATAAAAGAATCAACTTGATAGGACACTTGTAGAGAGTTTAAGGGTCAGGGCTGACAATGAAATATCTTCTTATTATACATTGTATTTCTTGAGTTATCTCCATATACACTTTCCATGTTGGACAATGGAGGAATGGACAATTGTGTACTAGCAAGTATCTTCCACATACTCTAGCATAACTTGTACTGACTTCACTGCTGTAGAAACCATATGTGGATTTTCACCATTTACATATTTTATTTCACAGTTCTCTCTTTAGAGGAAATGACAAACACCATTCCTTTGGATGTCTAGAGGCCTCAACAAGGAAAAGGCTAAATACTGATATCAGAAGCAGGAAAAAGATAGAAGAGTCAAGTTGATAAGAGACTTGCAGACAGCTTAAGGAGACAGTGTTGTCAATGTAATATCTTCTTAGTATATATGGTATTTCCTTAGTTATCTTTAAATACACCTTCCATTTTTGCCAAAGGAGCAATAGACGATGGTGTACTTGCAGGTGTCTTCAAGCTACAGTCGCATATCTTGTATTGACTTCACTGCTATCGAAAAGATATGAGGATTATTTCCTTTTACATACATGACTCTTAAATAGGAACTGTTAAAATAACTTTATTTAGATCCCCACAGGCCTCAACAGGGACATGTATATATACTGATATCACAAGCAGAATAAAGATAGAAGAGCGAGGTTGATGGGATACTTGTAGAGAGTTTAAAGTGTCAGTGATGACAATATAATATCTTCTTAATATACATTGCTTCTCTTGATTTATCTTCAAATACACCTTCCAAGTAGGCCATTGGAGCAATTGACAATGGTGTATTTGCAAGTATCTGCCAGGTTCCCTGGAACACCTGGTATTGTTTTCACTGCTCTCGATAAAATATGTGGATGTTCAGTATTTACATAACTTACTTCAGTGTTGTCTCTTAAGGAGGAACTGCAAAAATGCCTTTATTTAAATTCCTATAGGCCTCAACCAGGAAAGGATAAATACTGATATCACAAGCAGGAAAAAGATAGAAGAGTCAACTTGATAGGACACTTGTAGAGAGTTTAGGGTGTCAAGGCTGACAATGTAACATCTTCTTATTATACATTGTATTTCTTGAGTTACCTCCAAATACACCTTCCATGTTGGACAATGGAGGAATGGACAATTGTGTACTAGCAAGTGTCTTCCAGATACTCTAGCATAGCTTGTACTGACTTCACTGCTCTAGAAAACATATGTGGATTTTCACCCTTTACATATATTATTTCACAGTTCTCTCTTTAGAGGAAGTGACAAACACCATTCTTTGGATGGCTAGAGGCCTCAACTAGGAAAAGGCAAAATACTGATATCAGAAGCAGGGAAAAGATAGAAGAGTCAAGCTGATATGAGAGTTGCAGAGAGCTTAGGGAGACAGGGGTGACAATGTAGTATCCTCTTAGTATACATGATATTTCCTGAGTTATCTTCATATACACCTTCAATTTTGGCCAAAGAAGCAATAGACGATGGTGTAGTTGCAAGTGTCTTCAAGCTACAGTCGCATATCTTGTATTGACTTCAATGCTGTTGAAAAGATATGTGGACTTTTTCCTTTTACCTACATGAATTTAATCTTGTCTCTTAAATAGGAACTGTTAAAATGCCATTGTTTAGATCCCCATAGGCCTCAACAGGGAAATGGCTATATACTGATATCACAAGCAGGATAAAGATAGAAGAGCCAAGTTGATAGGATACTTGTACAGAGTTTAAGGTGTCAGTGATGACAATATAATATCTTCTTAGTATACATTGTGTCTCTTGAGTTGTCTTCAAATACACCTTCCAAGTAGGACAATGGAGGAATTGACAATGGTGTCCTTGCAAGTATCTTCCAGGTACACTAGAATACCTTGTATTGTTTTCACTGCTCTGGATAAAATATGTGGATTTTCACAATTTGCATACCTTATTTCAGTGTTATCTCTTAAGGAGGAACTGCCAAATGCCTTTATTTCGATTCTGATAGGCCTCAACAAGGAAAAGGATAAATACTGATATCATAAGCAGGATAAAGATAGAAGAGTCAACTTGATAGGACACTTGTATAGAGTTTAGGGTGTCAAGGCTGCACCATTGTGTACTAGCAAGTGTCTTGCAGATACTCTAGCATAGCTTGTACTGACTTCACTGCTGTAGAAACCATATGTGGATTTTCACCCTTTACAGATATTATTTCCCAGTTGACTCTTTAGAGGAAGTGACAAACACCATTCCTTTGAATGACTAGAGGCCTCAACTAGGAAAAGGCAAGGAACGGATATCACAAGCAGGAAAAAGATAGAAGAGTCAAGTTGATATGAGACTTGCAGACAGCTTAGGGAGACAGTGTTAACAATGTAATATCATCTTAATATGCATGGTGTTTCCTGAGTTATCTTCAAATACAGCTTCCAATTTGGCCAAAGGAGCAATATACGATGGTATACTTGCAAGTGTCTTCCAGCTACAATCGCATATCATGTATTGACTTCACTGCTGTCGAAAAGATATGTGGATTTTTTCCTTTAACATACATGATTTCAATCTTGTCTCTTAAATAGGAATTGTTAAAATGACTTTATTTATATCCACATAGGCCTCAACAGGGAAATGGCTATATACTGATATCACAAGCAGGATAATGATAGAAGAGCCAATTTGATAGGATACTTGTTGCAAGGTTAAAGTGTCAGTGGTGACAATATAATATCTTAGTATACATTATATCTCCTTAGTTATCTTCAAATACAATTTCCAAGTAGGCCAATGGAGCAATTGACAATGGTGTACTTGCAAGTATCTTCCAGGTACACTAGAATACCTGGTATTGTTTTCACTGCTCTCGATAAAATATGTGGATTTTCACCATTTACATACCTTACTTCAGTGTTGTCTCTTAAGGAGGAACTGCCAAAATTCCTTTATTTAGATTCCTATAGGCCTCAACCAGGAAAAGCATAAATATTGATATCACAAGCAGGATAAAGATAGAAGAGTCAACTTGACAGGACACTTGTAGAGAGTTTATAGTGTCAAGGATGACAATGTAATATCTTCTTATTACACATTGTATTTCTTGAGTTATCTCCAAATACACCTTCCATGGTGGACAATGGAGGAATGGACAATTGTGTAGTAGCAAGTGTCTTCAAGATACTCTACCATAGCTTGTACTGACTTCACTGCTGTAGAAAACATATGTAGATTTTTTCCTTTTACATACATGATTTCAATCTTGTCTCTTAAATAGGAACTGTTAAAATGCCTTTATTTAGCTCCCCATAGGCCTCAACAGGGTAATTGATATATACTTATATCACAAGCAGGATAAACATAGAAGAGTCAAATGAGACTGGCAGACAGCTTAGGGAGACAGTGTTGACAATGTAATGTCTTCTTAGTATACATTGTATTTCCTGAGTTATCTTCAAATACACCTTCCATGTTGGCCATTGGAGCAATGGACCATGGTGTTCTTGAAATTGTCTTCCAGCTACACTCGCATATGTTGTATTGACTTTACTGCTGTGAAAAGATATGTGGATTTTTACCTTTTACATACATGACTTCAATATTGTCTCTTAAATAGAAATTGTTAAAATGCCTTTATTTAGATCCCCTAGGCCTCAAAAGGGAAATGGCTATATACTGATATCACAAGCAGGATAAAGATAGAACCGCGAAGTTGATAGGATATTGGAGCAAGTTTAAGGTGTCAGTGGTGACAATAAAATATCTTGCTAGTATACATTGTATCTCTTTAGTTATCTTCAAATACACCTTCCAAATAGGCTAATGGAGCAATTGACAATGGTGTACTTAGAAGTATCTTCCATGTACACTAAAATACCTTGTATTTTTTTCACTGCTTTCGATAAATTATGTGGATTTTCAACATTTACATACCTTACTGGAGTGTTGTCTCTTAAGGGGGAACTGCCAAAATGCCTTTATTTAGATTGCTATAGGCCTCAACAAGGAAAAGGATATATACTGATATCACAAGCAGGATAAACATAGAAGACTCAACTTGATAGGACACTTGTACAGAGTTTACGGTGCCAAGGCTGACAATGTAATATCTTCTTATTATACATTATATTTCTTAAGTTATCTCCAAATACACCTTCCATCGTGGTCAATGGAGGTATCCACAATTGTGTACTAGCAAGTGTCTTCCAGATACTCTAGCACAGCTTGTACTGACTTCACTGCTGTAGAAACCATATGTGGATTTTCACCCTTTACAGATTTTATTTCCCAGTTGTCTCTTTAGAGGAAGTGACAAACACCATTCCTTTGGATGGCTAGAAGCCTCAACTAGGAAAAGGCAAGGAACGGATATCTCAAGCAGGAAAAAGATAGAAGAGTCAAGTTGATATGAGAGTTGCAGACAGCTTAGGGAGACAGTGTTGACAATGTAACATCTTCTTAGTATACATGGTTTTTCCTGAGTTATCTTCAAATACACCTTCCATTTTGGCCAAAGTAGCAATAGACGATGGTCTACTTGCAAGCGTCTTCCAGCTACAATCGCCTACCTTGTATTGACTTCACTGCTGTCGAGAAAACGTGTGGATTTTTTCCTTTTACAAACATGATTTCAGTGTTGTCTCTTAAATAGGACCTGTTAAAAGGCCTTTATTCAGATCTCCATAGGCCTCAACAGGGAAATGGCTATATACTGATACCACAAGCAGGATAAAGAGAGAACAGTCAAGTTGATAGGATACTTGTAGCAAGTTTAAGGTGTCAGTGGTGATAATATAAAATCTTCTTAGTATACATTGTATGTCTTGAATTATCTTCAAATACACCTTCCAAATAGGCCAATGGAGCAACTGACAATGGTGTCCTTGCAAGTATCTTCCAGGTACACTAGAATACCTTGTATGGTTTTCAGTGCTCTGGATAAAATATGTGGATTTTCACCATTTGCATACCTTACTTCAGTGTTGTCTCTTAAGGAGGAACTGCCAAAATGCATTTATATAGATTTCTATAGGCCTCCACGAGGAAAAGGATAAATACTGATATCACAAGCATGATAAAGATAGAAGAGTCAACTTGATAGGACACTTGTAGAGAGTTTAGGGTGTCAAGGTTGACAATGGTGGACAATGGATGAATTCAAAATTGTGTACTACCAAGTATCTTCCAAATACTCTAGCACCATTCCTTTGGATGGCTAGAGTCCTCAACTAGCTAAAGGAAAAAAAAAGGATAACACAAGCAGGAAAAAGATAGAAGAGTCAAGTCGATATGAGACTTGCAAACAACTTAGGTAGACAGTGTTGACAATGCAACATCTTCTTAGTATACATGGTATTTCCTGAGTTATCTTCAAATACACCTTCGATTTTGGCCAAAGGAGCAACAGTCGATGGTGTACTTGCAAGTGTCTTCCAGCTACAATCGCATATCTTGTACTGACTTCACTGCTTTCGAAAAGATATGTGGATTTTTTCCTTTTACATACATGATTTCAATCGTGTCTGTTAAATAGAAACTGTGAAAATGCCTTTCTTTAGATCCCCATGGGCCTCAAAAGGGAAATGGCTATATACTGATATCACAAGCAGGATAAAGATAGAACAGTCAAGTTGACAGGATACTTGTTGAGAGTTTAGGGTGTCAGTGGTGACAAATCAATATCTTCTTAGTATACATTGTATCTCTTGAGTTATCTTCAATTACACCTTCCAAGTAGTCCAAAGGAGAAATTGACAATAGTGTACTTGCAAGTAACTTCCAGGTACACTAGCATAGGTTTTACTGACTTCAGTGCTGTGGATAACATATGTGGATTTTTACCCTTTTTTATATATCTATCAATCCATCTATTTATCTATCTATCTATCTATCTATCTATCTATCTATCTATCTATCTCTTTCTCTCTCTCTCTCTCTCTCTCTCTCTCTCTCTCTCTCTATATATATATATATATATATATATATATATATATATATATATATTTACATAATTCTTCACTGTTGTCTATTATGGGGAAAATGCCGAAATGCCTTCATTTAGATTCCTATATGCCTGAATCGGGAAAAGGCTAAATACTGATATCACAGGCAGGATAAAGATAGAAGAGTCAAGTTGATATGCGGCTTGTAGAGAGTTTAGTGTGTCAGTGTTGAAAATTTAATATCTTCTTAATATACATTGTATCTCTTGAGTTATCTTCAAATACACCTCCCAGTAGGCCAATGGAGAAATTGACAATAGTGTACTGGCAAGTATCTTCCAGGTACAATAGCATAGCTTGTACTGACTTCAGTGCTGTACATAATGTATGTTGATTTTTACCCCTTTTTATATATCTATCTGTCTATCCATCCATCCATCCATCCATCTATCATCTATCTATCTATCTATCTATCTATCTATCTATCTATCTATCTATCTATCTATATTTACATATTACTTCACTGTTCTCTGTTATGGAGGAAGTGCCAAAATGCCTTCATTTAGATCCTATATGCCTGAACAGGGAAAAGGCTAAATACTGACATCACAAGCAGGATAAAAATAGAAGAGTCAAGTTGACAGGACACTTGTAGAGAAATTAGGGAGTTAGTGCTAACAATGTAATATGTACTTATTATCCAATGTATTTCTTCAGTTATCTTCATAGATACTTACATTTTGATCAAGGGAGGAAGGGACAATTGTGTACTTGCAATTATGTTCCAGGTACTCTAGCACAGCTTGTAATGACTTTATTGTTGCAGATAAGGTATATTTATTTTTAGCATTTACATACATCACTTCAGAGTTGTCTCTTTAGGGGAAGTGACAAAATGGCTTATTTGGATTTGTACAGGCCTCAAGAGGGAAAATGCTGATATAAAAAGCAAGAAAAAGATCGAAGAGTCAAATTGATAGGATACTTGTAGAGAGTTAAAGGTTTCAGTGATGACAATATAATATCTTCTTTGTATACATTGTATCTCTTGAGTTATCTTAAAATACACCTTCCAAGTAGGCCAATGGAGCAATTGACAATGGTGTACTTCCAAGTATCTTCCAGGTACACTAGAATACCTTGTATTGTTTTCAATGCTCTGGATAAAATATGTGGATTTTCACAATTTGCATACCTTATTTCAGTGTTATCTCTTAAGGGGGAACTGCCAAATGCCTTTATTTCGATTCTGATAGGCCTCAACAAGGAAAAGGATAAATACTGATATCACAAGCAGGATAAAGATAGAAGAGTCAACTTGATAGGACACTTGTATAGAGTTTAGGGTGTCAAGGCTGCACCATTATGTACTAGCAAGTGTCTTGCAGATACTCTAGCATAGACTCTTTAGAGGAAGTGACAAACACCATTCCTTTGAATGTCTAGAGGCCTCAACTAGGAAAAGGCAAGGAATGGATATCACAAGCAGGAAAAAGATAGAAGAGTCAAGTTGATATGAGACTTGCAGACAGCTTAGGGAGACAGTGTTAACAATGTAATATCATCTTAATATGCATGGTGTTTCCTGAGTTATCTTCAAATACAGCTTCCAATTTGGCCAAAGGAGCAATATACGATGGTATACTTGCAAGTGTCTTCCAGCTACAATCGCATATCATGTATTGACTTCACTGCTGTCCAAAAGATATGTGGATTTTTACCGTTAACATACATGATTTCAATCTTGTCTCTTAAATAGGAACTGTTAAAATGCCTTTATTTATATCCGCATAGACCTCAACAGGGAAATGGCTATATACTGATATCACAAGCAGGATAATGATAGAATAGCCCAGTTGATAGGATACTTGTAGCAAGGTTAAAGTGTCAGTGGTGACAATATAATATCTTAGTATACATTATATCTCCTTAGTTATCTTCAAATACACTTTCCAAGTAGGCCAATGGAGCAATTGACAATGGTGTACTTCCAAGTATCTTCCAGGTACACTAGAATACCTTGTATTGTTTTCACTGCTCTCGATAAAATATGTGGATTTTCACCATTTACCTACCTTACTTCAGTGTTGTCTCTTAAGGGGGAACTGCCAAAATGCCTTTTTTTAGATTCCTATGTGCCCAAACAGGGAAAAGGATATATACTGATATCACAAGCAGGATAAAGATAGAAGAGTGAAATTGATAGAATCCTTGTAGAGACTTTAGGGTGTCAGTGGTGGCAATTTAGTATCTTCTTAGTATACATTGTATCTCTTGAGATATCTTCAAATACACCTTCCAAGTAGGCCAATGGAGAAATTGACAATGGTGTACTTCCAAGTATCTTCCAGGTACACTAGCATAGCTTGTACTGACTTCACCGCTGTAGATAATATATGTGGATTTTTAAGTTTTAAATACATGACTTCAATGTTGTCTCTTACATAGGAACTGCTCAAATGCCATTATTTAGATACCCATAGGCCTCAACAGGCAATTGGTTATATAATGATATCACAAGTAGGATAAAGATAGAAGAGCCAAGTTGATAGGCTAATTGTAGAGAGTTTAGGGTGTCAGTGGTGACAATTTAATATCTTCTTAGTATACATTGCATCTCTTGAGTTATCTTCAAATACACCTTCCAAGTCGGCCAATGGAGCAATTGACAATGGTGTCCTTGCAAGTATCTTCCAAGTACACTACAATAATTTCCATTGTTTTCACTGCTCTCCATAAAATATGTGGGTTTTCACCCTTTATATACCTTACTTCAGTGTTGTCTCTTAAGGAGGAACTGCCAAAATGCCTTCATTTAGATTACTATATGTCTGAAAAGGGAAAAGGCTAAATACTGACATTACAAGCAGGATAAAGATAGAAGAGTCAAGTTGACAGTATACTTGTAGAGAATTTAGGGAGTCCGTGCTGACAATGTAATATCTACTTAGTATCCAATGTGTTTCTTCAGTCATCTTCACATATGCTTACCATTTTGGTCAAGGGAGGAAGGGACAATTGTGTACTTGCAATTATGTTCCAGGTACTCTAGCACAGCTTGTAATGACTTCACTGTTGTAGATAAGGTATATGGATTTTTAGCCTTTACATACGTTACTTCACAGTTGTCTCTTTAGGGAAAGTGGCACAATGCGTTTCTTTGGATTTCTATAGGACTCAACAGGGAAAAGGCTAAATACTGATACCACAAGCAGGAAAAAGATTGAAGAGTCAAATTGATAGGATACTTGTAGAGAGTTAAAGATTTCAGTGATGACAATATAATATCTTCTTAGTATACCTTGTATCTCTCGAGTTATCTTCAAATACACCTTCCAAGTAGGCCAATGGAGCAACTGACAATTGTGTACTTGCAAGTATCTTCCAGGTTCACCAGAATACCTTGCATTGTTATCACTGCTCTGGATAAAATATGTGGATTCTCACCATTTATATACCTTATTTCAGTGTTGTCTCTTAAGGTGGAACTGTCAAAATGCCTTTATTTAGATTCCAATATGCGTCAACAGGGAAAAGGCTAAATACTGATATCACAAGCAGGATAAAGATAGAAGAGTCAAGTTCATAGGATACTTGTAGAGACTTTAGGGTGTCAGTGGTGACAATTTAATATGTTCTTAGTATACACTGTATCTCTTCAGTTATCTTCAAATATACCTTCCAAATAGGCCAATGGAGAATTTGACAATAGTGTACTTGCAAGTATCTTCCAGGTACACTAGCATAGCTTGTACTGACTTGACTGCTCTAAATAATATATGTGGATTTTTACCCTTTTTTATCTATCTATCTATCTATCTATCTATCTATCTATCTATCTATGTATCTATCTATGTATCTATCTATGTATCTATCTATGTATCTATGTATCTATCTCTCTATCTATCTATCTATCTTCATATCTCCATATTACGTCATTGTTGTCTCTTAAGGAGGAAATGCCAAAATGCCTTCATTTAGATTCCCGTATGCCTGAACATGGAGAAGGCTAAATACTGATATCACAAGCAGGACAAAGACAGAAGAGTCAAGTTGACAGGTCACTTGTAGAGAATTTAGGGAGTCAGTGCGGACAATGTAATATCTACTTCGTATCCAATGTATTTCTTGAGTCATCTTCATATACATTTAGCATTTTGGTCAAGGGAGGAAGGGACAATTGTGTACTTCTAATTATGTTCCAGGTACTCTATCACACATTGTACTGACTTCACTGTTGCAGATAAGGTATACGGATTTTAGCATTACAGACATTACTTCAGAGAAGTCTCTTTAGGGGAAGTGAAAAAATTCGTTTCTTTGGATGTCTATCAGGCTCAACAGGGAAAAGGCTAAATACTGATATCACAGGCAGGATAAAGATAGAAGACTCAACTTCATGGGACACTTGTGGAGAGTTTAGATTGTCAGGGCTGTCAATGTAATATCTTCTTACTATACATTGTATTTCTTAAGTTATCTTCAAATACACCTTCCATGTTGGCCAATGGAGGAAAGACAATTGTGTACTAGCAAGTATCTTCCAGATACTCTAGCACAGCTTGTATTGACTTTACTGCTGTCGAAAAGATATGTGGATTTTTGCCTTTTACATACATGACTTCAATGTGGACTCCGAAATAGGAACTGTTAAAATGCCTTTATTTTGATCCCCATAAGTCTCAGCAGGGAAATGGCTAAATTCTGATATCACAAGAAGGATTAACATAGAAGAGGCAAGTTGATAGGATACTTGTAGAGAGTTTAGGGTTTCAGTGGTAACAATGTAATATATTCTTAGTATACATTGTATCTCTTGAGTTATCTTCAAATACACGTTCCAAGTAGGCCAATGGAGAAATTGACAATAGTATACTTGCAAGTATTTTCAAGGTACACTGGCATAGCTTGTACTGACTTCCCTGTTGTAGATAATATATGTGGATTTTTACCCTTTACATATATATATATATGTATATGTATATATATATATATATATATATATATATATATATATATATATATATATATATATTTACATATTACTTCAGTGTTGTCTCTTAAGGAGGAGCTGCCAAAATGCCTTCATTTAGATTCCTCTATGCCTGAACAGGGAAAAGGTTACATAATGATATCACAAGCAGGATAAAGATAGAGGAGTCAAGTTGAGAGGACAATGGCAGAGCATTTAGGGAGTCAGTGCTGACAATGTAATATCTACTTAGTATCCAAAGAATTTCTTGAGTCATCTTCATATACACTTACCAATTTGGTCAAGGGAGGAAGGGACAATTGTGTACTTGCAATTATGTTCCAGGTACTCTAGCACAGCTTGTACTGACTTCACTGTTGTAGATAAGTTTTATGGATTTTTAGCCTTTACATACATTACTTCAGAGTTGTCTCTGCAGAGGAAGGGACAAAATGTGTTTCTTTGGATTTCTATAAGCCTCAAAAGGGAAAAGGCTAAATACTGATATCACAAGGAGCAAAAGTATCGAAGAGTGAAATTGATAGTATACTTGTAGAAAGTTTAAGGTGTCAGTGATGACAATATAATATCTTCTTAGTATACATTGTATCTCTTGAGTTACCTTTAAATATACCTTCCAAGTAGGCCAATGGAGCAATTGACAATGGTGTACTTGCAAGTATCTTCCAGGTACACTAGAATTCCTTGTATTATTTTCACTGCTCTCCATAAAATATGTGGATTTTCACCCTTTACATACCTTACTTCAGTGTTGTTTCCTATGGAGGAACTGCCAAAATGCCTTCATGTAGATTCCTATAGGTCTCAACAGGGAAAAGGATAAATACTGATATCACAAGCAGGATAAAGAGAGAAGAGTCAACTTGATAGGACACTTGTATAGATTTTAGGGTGTCAGGGCTGACAAGGTAATATCTTCTTATTATACATTGTATTTTTTGAGTTATCTCCAAATACATCTTCCATTTTGGCCAATGGAGAAATGGACATTTGTGTACTAGTAAGTATCTTCCAGATATCCCAGCATAGCTTTTACTGACTTTACTGCTGTAGAAATGATATGTGGATTTTACCCTTTACATGCATTATTTCACAGTTGTATCTTTAGAGGTAGTGACAAACCCTATTCCTTTGGATGGCTATAGGACTCAACTAGGAAAAAGCAAAATTCTGATATCACAAGCAGGAAAAAGAAGAGTCAAGTTGATAGGGTACTTGTACATTGTTTAGGGTGTCGGTGATTACAATATAATATCTTCTTAATATACATTATATCTCTTGAGTTTTCTTCAAATACATCTACCCAGTAGGCCAATGGAGCAATTGACAATGGTGTACTTGCAAGTATCTTCCAGGTACACTAGAATTCCTGGTATTATTTTCACTGCTCTCCATAAAATATGTGGATTTTCACCCTTTACATACCTTACTTCAGTGTTGTCACTTAAGGAGGAACTGCCACGATGCCTTTATTTAGATTCCTATGTGCTTGAATAGGGAAAAGGCTCAATACTGATATCACAAGCAGAATAAAGATAGAAGAGTCAAGTTCACAGGACACTTGTACAGAATTTAGGGAGTCAGTGTTTACAATGTAATATCTACTTAGTATCCAATGAATTTCGTCAGTCATCTTCATATACACTTACAATTTTGGTCAAGTGAGGAAGGGACAATTGTACACTTGCAATTATGTTCCAGGTACTCTAGCACAGCTTGTACTGACTTCATTTTGTAGATAAGCTATATGGATTTTTGGCCTTTACATACATTACTTCAGAGTTGTATCTTTAGGGGAAGTGACAAAATGCGTTTCTTTGAATTTCTATAGGCCTCAACAGGGAAAAGGCTAAATACTGTTATCACTAGCAGTAAAATATCGAAGAGTCAAATTGATAGGATACTTTTAGAGAGTTTAAGGTGTCAGTGAAGACAATAAAATATATTCTTAGTATACATTTTAGCTCTTGAGTTTTCTTCAAATACATCTTCCCATTAGGCCAATGGAGCAATTGACAATGGTGTACTTGCAAGTATCTTCCAGGTACACTAGAATTCCTCGTATTCTTTTCACTGCTCTTCATAAAATATGTGGATTTTCACCCTTTACATACCTTACTTCAGTGTTCTCTGTTAAGGAGGAACTGCCAAATTGCCTTTATTTAGATTCCTGTATGCCTCAACAGGGAAAAGTCTAAATACTGATATCACAAGAAGGATAAATATAGAAGTGTCAACTTGATAGGACACTTGTAGAGAGTCTAGGGTTTCAGGGCTGACAATGTATTATCTTCTTAGTATACATTGTATTTCCTGAGTTATCTTCTAATACACCTTCCAAGTAGGCCAATGGACAAATTGACAGTAGTGTACTTGCAAGTATCCTCCAGGAACACTAGCATAGGTTGTACTGACTTCACTGCTGTAGATAATATATGTGGATCTTTACCCTTTATATATATATATATATATATATATATATATATATATATATATATACACACACACACACACACACATATATACATATGTACGTATATATGTACATAAATACATATATACATATATATGTATATATATACATTTACATATATATATATATATATATATATATATATACATTTACATATTACTTAAGTGTTGTCTCTTAAGGAGGAATTGCCAAAATGCCTTCATGTAGATTCCTATAGGCCTCAACATGGAAAAGGATAAATACTGATATCACAAGCAGGATAAAGATAGAAGAGTCAACTTGATAGGACACTTGTATAGAGTTTAGGGTGTCAGGGCTGACAAGGTAATATCTTCTTATTATACATTGTATTTCTTGAGTTATCTCCAAATACACCTTCTATTTTGGCCAATGGAGAAATGGACATTTGTGTACTAGTAAGTATCTTCCAGATATCCCAGCATAGCTTTTACTGACTGTACTGCTGTAGAAAAAATATGTGGATTTTCACCCTTTTCATACATTATTTCACAGTTGTCTCTTTAGAGGAAGTGACAAACACTATTCCTTTGGATGGCTATAGGTCTCAACTAGGAAAAAGCAAAATTCTGATATCACAAGCAGGAAAAAGAAGAGTCAAGTTGATACGAGACTTGCTGACCGCTTAGGGAGACAGTGTTGACTATGTAATATCTTCTTAGTATACATTGTAATTCCTGCGTTATCTTCAAATTCACCTTCCATGTTGGCCAATGGAGAAATAGACGATGGTGTACTTCCAAGTGTCTTCCAGCTACACTCGCATATCTTGTATTAGCTTCACTGCGGTCGTAAGGATATGTGGATTTTTAACATTTACATGCATGATTTCAATGTTGACTCTGAAATAGGAACTGTTAAAATGCCTTTATGTAGATCCCCATAGGCCTCAACAGGGAAATGGCTACATACTGATATCAGAAGCAGGATAAAGATAGAAGAGTCAACTTGACAGGACACTTGTAGAGAGTTTAGGGTGTCAAGGCTGACATTGTAATATCTTCTTATTATACATTGTATTTCTTGAGTTATCTCCAAATACACCTTCCATGTTGGACAATGGAGGAATGGACAATTGTGAACTAGCAAGTATCTTCCAGATACTCTAGCATAGCTTGTACTGACTTCACTGCTGTAGAGAAGATATGTGGATTTTCACCCTTTACTTATATTATTTCACAGTTGTCTCTTTAAAGGAAGTGACAAACACCATTCCTTTGGATGGCTATAGGCCTCAACTAGGAATAGGCAAAAAACTGATATCACAAGCAGGAAAAAGGGAAGAGTCAAGTTGATATGAGACTTGCAGACAGCTTAGGGAGACAGTGTTGACAACGTACTATCTTCTTGGTGCGCATTGTATTTCCTGCGTTATCTTCAAATACACCTTCCATGTTGGCCAATGGAGCAGTTGACAATGGGGTACTTGCACGTATCTTCCAGGTACACTATAATACCGTGTATTGTTTTCACTGCTCTCGATAAAATATGTGGATTTTCACTCTTTACATACCTTACTTCACTGTTGTTTCTTAGGGAAGAACTGCCAAATTGCTTTCATGTAGATTGCTATAGGCCTCAGCAGGGAAAAGGCTAAATACTGATATCACATGCAGGATAAAGATAGAAGAGTCAACTTGATAGGGCACTTGTAGAGCGTTTAGTGTGTCAGGGGTGACAATGTAATATCTTCTTATTATACATTGTATTTCTTGACTTATCTTCAAATACACCTTCCCTGTTGGACAATGGAAGAATGGACAATTGTGTACTAGCAAGTATCTTCCAGGTACTCTAGCATAGCTTAACCTGACTTCACTGCTGTAGAAAAGATACGTGGATTTTCACCCTTTACTTATATATATATATATATCTATATATCTATATCTATCTATCTATCTATCTATGTATATGTATATGTATATATATATATATATATATATATATATATATATATATATATATATATATACATATTTACATATTACTTCAGTGTGTCTCTTAAGGAGGAACTGCCAAAATGCCTTCATTTAGATTCCCATATACCTGAAGAGGGAAAAGGCTACATACTGATATCACAAGCAGGATAACGATAGAAGAGTCAAGTTGACAGGACACTTGCAGAGAATTTAGGGAGTCAGTGCTGACAATGTAATATCTACTTACTATCCAATGTATTTCTTGAGTCATCTTCATATACACTTACCATTTTGGTCAAGGGAGGAAGGGACAATTGTGTACTTGAAATTATGTTCCAGGTACTCTAGCACAGCTTGTACTGACTTCACTGTTGTAGATAAGGTATACGGATTTTTACCTTTATATACATTACTTCAGAGCTGTCTCTGTAGGGGAAGTGACAATATGTTTTTCTGTGGATTTCTATAGGCCTCAAGAGGGAAAAGGCTAAATACTGATATCACAAGCAGGAAAAAGATCGAAGAGTGAAATTGATAGGATTCTTGTTGAGAGTTTAAGGTGTTAGTGATGACAATATAATATCTTTTTAGTATACATTGTATCTCTTGAGTTATCTTCAAATAAACCTTCCAACTAGGCCAATGGAGAAATTGACAATAGTGTACTTGCAAGTATTTTCAAGGTACACTAGCATAGCTTGTACTGACTTCCCTGTTGTAGATAATATATGTGGATTTTTACCCTTTACATATATATATATATATATGTGTATATATATATATATATATATGTATATATGTATATATATATATTTACATATTACTTCAGTGTTGTCTCTTAAAGAGGAACTGCCAAAATGCCTTCATTTAGATTCCTCTATGCCTGAACAGGGAAAAGGTTACATAATGATATCACAAGCAGGATAAAGATAGAAGAGTCAAGTTGACATGACAATTGCAGAGCATTTAGGGAGTCAGTGCTGACAATGTAACATCTACTTAGTATCCAAAGAATTTCTTGAGTCATCTTCATATACACTTACCAATTTGGTCAAGGGAGGAAGGGACAATTGTGTACTTGCAATTATGTTCCAGGTACTCTAGCACAGCTTGTACTGACTTCACTGTTGTAGATAAGTTTTATGGATTTTTAGCCTTTACATACATTACTTCAGAGTTGTCTCTGCACAGGAAGGGACAAAATGTGTTTCTTTGGATTTCTATAGGCCTCAAAAGGGAAAAGGCTAAATACTGATATCACAAGGAGGAAAAGGATCGAAGAGTGAAATTGATAGTATACTTGTAGAAAGTTTAAGGTGTCAGTGATGACAATATAATATCTTCTTAGTATACATTGTATCTCTTGAGTTACCTTTAAATATACCTTCCAAGTAGGCCAATGGAGCAATTGACAATGGTGTACTTGCAAGTATCTTCCAGGTACACTAGAATTCCTTGTATTATTTTCACTGCTCTCCATAAAATATGTGGATTTTCACCCTTTACATACCTTACTTCAGTGTTGTTTCCTATGGAAGAACTGCCAAAATGCCTTCATGTAGATTCCTATAGGTCTCAACAGGGAAAAGGATAAATACTGATATCACAAGCAGGATAAAGAGAGAAGAGTCAACTTGATAGGACACTTGTATAGATTTTAGGGTGTCAGGGCTGACAAGGTAATATCTTCTTATTATACATTGTATTTTTTGAGTTATCTCCAAATACATCTTCCATTTTGGCCAATGGAGAAATGGACATTTGTGTACTAGTAAGTATCTTCCAGATATCCCAGCATAGCTTTTACTGACTTTACTGCTGTAGAAATGATATGTGGATTTTACCCTTTACATGCATTATTTCACAGTTGTATCTTTAGAGGTAGTGACAAACCCTATTCCTTTGGATGGCTATAGGACTCAACTAGGAAAAAGCAAAATTCTGATATCACAAGCAGGAAAAAGAAGAGTCAAGTTGATAGGGTACTTGTACATTGTTTAGGGTGTCGGTGATTACAATATAATATCTTCTTAATATACATTATATCTCTTGAGTTTTCTTCAAATACATCTACCCAGTAGGCCAATGGAGCAATTGACAATGGTGTACTTGCAAGTATCTTCCAGGTACACTAGAATTCCTGGTATTATTTTCACTGCTCTCCATAAAATATGTGGATTTTCACCCTTTACATACCTTACTTCAGTGTTGTCACTTAAGGAGGAACTGCCACGATGCCTTTATTTAGATTCCTATGTGCTTGAATAGGGAAAAGGCTCAATACTGATATCACAAGCAGAATAAAGATAGAAGAGTCAAGTTCACAGGACACTTGTACAGAATTTAGGGAGTCAGTGTTTACAATGTAATATCTACTTAGTATCCAATGAATTTCGTCAGTCATCTTCATATACACTTACAATTTTGGTCAAGTGAGGAAGGGACAATTGTACACTTGCAATTATGTTCCAGGTACTCTAGCACAGCTTGTACTGACTTCATTTTGTAGATAAGCTATATGGATTTTTGGCCTTTACATACATTACTTCAGAGTTGTATCTTTAGGGGAAGTGACAAAATGCGTTTCTTTGAATTTCTATAGGCCTCAACAGGGAAAAGGCTAAATACTGTTATCACAAGCAGTAAAATATCGAAGAGTCAAATTGATAGGATACTTTTAGAGAGTTTAAGGTGTCAGTGAAGACAATATAATATATTCTTAGTATACATATTAGCTCTTGAGTTTTCTTCAAATACATCTTCCCATTAGGCCAATGGAGCAATTGACAATGGTGTACTTGGAAATATCTTCCAGGTACACTAGAATTCCTCGTATTCTTTTCACTGCTCTTCATAAAATATGTGGATTTTCACCCTTTACATACCTTACTTCAGTGTTCTCTGTTAAGGAGGAACTGCCAAAATGCCTTTATTTAGATTCCTGTATGCCTCAACAGGGAAAAGTCTAAATACCGATATCACAAGAAGGATAAATATAGAAGTGTCAACTTGATAGGACACTTGTAGAGAGTTTAGGGTTTCAGGGCTGACAATGTATTATCTTCTTAGTATACATTGTATTTCCTGAGTTATCTTCTAATACACCTTCCAAGTAGGCCAATGGACAAATTGACAGTAGTGTACTTGCAAGTATCCTCCAGGAACACTAGCATAGGTTGTACTGACTTCACTGCTGTAGATAATATATGTGGATCTTTACCCTTTATATATATATATATACACACACATATATACATATGTACGTATATATGTACATATATACATATATACATATATGTATATATATACATTTACATATATATATATATATATATATACATTTACATATTACTTAAGTGTTGTCTCTTAAGGAGGAATTGCCAAAATGCCTTCATGTAGATTCCTATAGGCCTCAACATGGAAAAGGATAAATACTGATATCACAAGCAGGATAAAGATAGAAGAGTCAACTTGATAGGACACTTGTATAGAGTTTAGGGTGTCAGGGCTGACAAGGTAATATCTTCTTATTATACATTGTATTTCTTGAGTTATCTCCAAATACACCTTCTATTTTGGCCAATGGAGAAATGGACATTTGTGTACTAGTAAGTATATTCCAGATATCCCAGCATAGCTTTTACTGACTGTACTGCTGTAGAAAAAATATGTGGATTTTCACCCTTTTCATACATTATTTCACAGTTGTCTCTTTAGAGGAAGTGACAAACACTATTCCTATGGATGGCTATAGGTCTCAACCAGGAAAAAGCAAAATTCTGATATCAGAAGCAGGAAAAAGAAGAGTCAAGTTGATACGAGACTTGCTGACCGCTTAGGGAGACAGTGTTGACTATGTAATATCTTCTTAGTATACATTGTAATTCCTGCGTTATCTTCAAATTCACCTTCCATGTTGGCCAATGGAGAAATAGACGATGGTGTACTTCCAAGTGTCTTCCAGCTACACTCGCATATCTTGTATTAGCTTCACTGCGGTCGTAAGGATATGTGGATTTTTAACATTTACATGCATGATTTCAATGTTGACTCTGAAATAGGAACTGTTAAAATGCCTTTATGTAGATCCCCATAGGCCTCAACAGGGAAATGGCTACATACTGATATCAGAAGCAGGATAAACATAGAAGAGTCAAGTTGAAAGTATACTTGTAGAGAGTTTAGGGTGTCAAGGCTGACAATGTAATATCTTCTTATTATGCATTGTATATCTTGAGTTATCTCCAAATACACCTTCCATGTTGGACAAAGGAGGAATGGACAATTGTGAACTAGCAAGTATCTTCCAGATACTCTAGCATAGCTTGTACTGACTTCACTGCTGTAGAGAAGATATGTGGATTTTCACCCTTTACTTATATTATTTCACAGTTGTCTCTTTAAAGGAAGTGACAAACACCATTCCTTTGGATGGCTATAGGCCTCAACTAGGAATAGGCAAAAAACTGATATCACAAGCAGGAAAAAGGGAAGAGTCAAGTTGATATGAGACTTGCAGACAGCTTAGGGAGACAGTGTTGACAACGTACTATCTTCTTGGTGCGCATTGTATTTCCTGCGTTATCTTCAAATACACCTTCCATGTTGGCCAATGGAGCAGTTGACAATGGGGTACTTGCACGTATCTTCCAGGTACACTATAATACCGTGTATTGTTTTCACTGCTCTCGATAAAATATGTGGATTTTCACTCTTTACATACCTTACTTCACTGTTGTTTCTTAGGGAAGAACTGCCAAATTGCTTTCATGTAGATTGCTATAGGCCTCAGCAGGGAAAAGGCTAAATACTGATATCACATGCAGGATAAAGATAGAAGAGTCAACTTGATAGGGCACTTGTAGAGCGTTTAGTGTGTCAGGGGTGACAATGTAATATCTTCTTATTATACATTGTATTTCTTGACTTATCTTCAAATACACCTTCCCTGTTGGACAATGGAAGAATGGACAATTGTGTACTAGCAAGTATCTTCCAGGTACTCTAGCATAACTTAACCTGACTTCACTGCTGTAGAAAAGATACGTGGATTTTCACCCTTTACTTATATATATATATCTATATATCTATATCTATCTATCTATCTATGTATATATATATATATATATATATATATATATACATATTTACATATTACTTCAGTGTGTCTCTTAAGGAGGAACTGCCAAAATGCCTTCATTTAGATTCCCATATACCTGAAGAGGGAAAAGGCTACATACTGATATCACAAGCAGGATAACGATAGAAGAGTCAAGTTGACAGGACACTTGCAGAGAATTTAGGGAGTCAGTGCTGACAATGTAATATCTACTTACTATCCAATGTATTTCTTGAGTCATCTTCATATACACTTACCATTTTGGTCAAGGGAGGAAGGGACAATTGTGTACTTGAAATTATGTTCCAGGTACTCTAGCACAGCTTGTACTGACTTCACTGTTGTAGATAAGGTATACGGATTTTTACCTTTATATACATTACTTCAGAGCTGTCTCTGTAGGGGAAGTGACAATGTGTTTTTCTTTGGATTTCTATAGGCCTCAAGAGGGAAAAGGCTAAATACTGATATCACAAGCAGGAAAAAGATCGAAGAGTGAAATTGATAGGATTCTTGTTGAGAGTTTAAGGTGTTAGTGATGACAATATAATATCTTTTTAGTATACATTGTATCTCTTGAGTTATCTTCAAATAAACCTTCCAACTAGGCCAATGGAGAAATTGACAATAGTGTACTTGCAAGTATTTTCCAGGTACACTAGCATAGCTTGTACTGAATTCCCTGCTGTAGATATTATATGTGGATTTTTACCCTTGACATATATATATATATATATATACATACATACATATTACTTCAGTGTTTTCTCTTAAAGAGGAACTGCCAAAATGCCTTCATTTAGTTTCACATATGCCTGAACAGGGAAAAGGCTACATACTGATATCACAAGCAGGATAAAGATAAAAGAATCAAGTTGACAGGACACTTGCAGAGAATTTAGGGAGTCAGAGCTAACAATGAAATATCTACTTAGTATCCAATGTATTTCTTGAGTCATCTTCATATACACTTACCATGCTAGACAATGGAAGAATGGACAAATGTGTACTAGGAAGTATTTTCAAGATAATCTAGCATAGCTTGTACTTACTTCACTGCTGTAGAAAAGATATGGGGATTTTCACCTTTTACTTATATTATTTCACATTTGTCTCTTTAGAGGAAGTGACAAACACCATTCCTTTAGATGGCTATAGGCCTCAACTAGGAAAAGGCAAAAAACTTATATCACAAGCAGGAAAAAGATAGAAGAGTGAAGTTGATGTGAGACTTGCAGACAGCTTAGGGAGAAAGTGTTGACAATGTAATATCTTCTTAGTATACATTGTATTTCCTGCGTTATCTTCAAATACACCTTCCAGGTTGGCCAGTGGAGCAATGGGCGATGGTGTACTTGCAAGTGTCTTCCAGCTACACTCGAATATCTTGTATTGACTTCACTGCTGTCGTAGAGATATGTGGATTTTTACGTTTTACATGCATGACTTCAGTGTTGACTCTGAAATAGGAACTGTTAAAATGCCTTTATTTAGATCCCCATAGGCCTCAACAGGGAAATGGTTACATTCTGAAATCACAAACAGGATAAACATAGAAGAGTCAACTTGATAGGACACTTGTAGAGAGTTTAGCGTATCAGTGGTGACAATATAATATCTTCTCAGTTTAAATTGTATCTCTTTAGTTATCTTCAAAAACACCTTCAAAGGAGGCCAATGGAGCAATTTACAATGATGTACTTGCAAGTATCTTCCAGGTACACTAGAATACCTTGTATTGTTCTCACTGCTCTCGATAAAATATGTCGATTTTCACCATTTACATATATTATTTCACTGTTGTCTCTTTAGAGGAAGTGACAAACACCAGTGCTTTGGATGGCTAGAGCCCTCAACTAGGAAAAGGCAAAATACTGATATCAGAAGCAGGAAAAAGATTGAAGATTCAAGTTGATATGCGACCTGCAGTCAGCTTGGGGAGACAGTGTTGACAATGTAATATCTTCTTAGTATACATGGTATTTCCTGCGTCATCTTCAAATACACTTTCCATTTTGGCCAATGGAGCAATATACCATGGTGTACTTTCAAGTGTCTTCCAGCTACAATCGCATATCTTGTATTGGCTCACTGTTGTCGAAAAGATATGTGGATTTTTTCCCATTACATACTTGCTTTCAATCTTGTCTCTTAAATAGGAACTTTTAAAGTGCCTTTATTTAGATCCCCATAGGCCTCAACAGGGAAATGGTTATATACTGATATCACAAAAAGGATAAAGATAGAAGAGCCAAGTTGATAGGATACTTGCAGCGAGTTTGAGGTGTCAGTGGTGACAATATAATATCTTCTTAGTATACATTGTATCTCTTTAATTGTCTTCAAATACACCTTCCAAGTAGGCCAATGGAGCAATTGACAATGGTGTACTTGCAAGTATCTTCCAAGTACACCAGAATACCTTGTATTGTTTTCACTGCTCTCGATAAAATTTGTGGATTTTCCCCATTTACATACCTTACTTCAGTGTTGTCTCTTAAGAGGGAACTGCCAAAATTCCTTTATTCAGAATCCTATAGTCCTCAGCAGGGAAAAGGCTAAATACTGACATCACAAGCAGGATAAAGATAGAAGATTCAAGTTGACAGGACACTTGCAGAGAATTTAGGGAGTCAGTGCTGACAAAGTAATATGTAATTCGTATCCATTGTATTCGTATCCATTGTATTTCTTGAATCATCTTCTTATACACCTACCATTTTGGTCAACGGAGGAAGGGACAATTGTGTACTTGCAATTATGTTCCAGGTACTCTAGCACAGCTTGTACTGAACTCACTGTTGTAGATAAGGTATATGGATTTTTAGCCTTTACATAAATTACTTCAGAGTTGTCTCTGTAGGGGAAGTGACAAAATGTCTTTCTTTGTATTTCTATATGCCTCAACAGGGAAAAGGCTAAATACTGATATCACAAGCAGGAAAACGATCGAAGTGTCAAATTGAAAGGATACTTGGAGAGAGTTTAAGGTGTAAGGGATGACAATATAATATCTTCTTAGTATACATTGTATCTCTTGAGTTATCTTGAAGTACATCTTCAAAGTAGGCCAATGGATCAATTGACAATGATGTACTTGCAGGTATCTTCCAGGTACACTGGAATACCTTGTATTGTTTTCCCTGCTCTCGATAAAATTTCTGGATTTTCACCATTTACATACCTTATTCAGTGTTGTCTATTAAGGAGGAACTGCCAAAATACCTTTATTTAGACTCCTATAGGCCTCAACAAGGAAAAGCATAAATACTGATATCACAAGCAGGATAAAGATAGAAGAGTCAACTTGATAGGACACTTGTAGAGAGTTTCGGGTGTCAAGGCTGACAATGTAATATCTTCTTATTATACATTATATTTCTTGAGTTATCTCCAAATACACCTTCCATGTTGGACAATGGAGGAATGGACAATTGTGTACTAGCAAGTGTCTTCCAGATACTCTAGCATAGCTTGTACTGACTTCACTGCTGTAGAAAACATAAGTGGATTTTGAGCCTTTACAGATATTATTTCACAGTTGTCTCTTTAGGGGAAGTGACAAACACCATTCCTTTGGATTGCTATAGGCCTCAACTAGGAAAAGGCAAAAAACTGATATCACAAGGAGGAAAAAGATAGAGGAGTCAAGTTGATATGAGACTTGCAGACAGCTTAGGGAGACAGTGTTGATAATGTAATATCTTCTTAGTATACCTTGTATTTCTAGAGTTATCCTCAAATACACCTTTCATGTTGGGCAGTGTAGCAATGGACGATCGTGTTCTTGCAAGTATCTTCCAGCTACACTAGCATATGTTGTATTGACTTCACTGCTGTCGAAAAGATATGTGAATTTTTACCTTTTACATAAAATGTTGTCTCTTAAATAGGAACTGTTAAAACGCCTTTATTTATATCCCCATAGGCCACAACAGGAAAATGGCTACATACTGATATCACAAGAAGGATAAACATAAAAGAGTCAAGTTGATAGGATACTTGTATAGAGTTTAGGGTGTCAGTGGTGACAATATAATATCTTCTTAGTATAAATTGTAACTCTTGAGTTATCTTCAATTACACCTTCCAAGTAGGCCAATTGAGAAATTGACAGTAGTGTACTTGCAAGTATCTTACAGGTACACTAGCATAACTTGTGCTGGTATCATTGCTGTAGATAATATATGTGGATTTTTACCCTTTATATATATATACATACATATATATATATATATATTTACATATTTCTTCAGTGTTGTCTCTTAAGGAGGAACTGCCAAAATGCCTTCATTTAGATTCCTATAGGCCTCAACAAGGAAAAGGATAAATACTGATTTTTCAAGCAGGATAAAGATAGAAGAGTCAACTTGATAGGACACTTGTAGGGAGTTTAGGGTGTCAAGGCTGACAATGTAATATCATCTTATTTTATCTTGTATTTATTGAGTTATCTCCACATACACCTTCCTTGTTGGACAGTGGAGGAATGGCCAATTGTCCACTAGTAAGTGTCTTCTAGGTACTCTAGCATAGCTTGTACTGACTTCACTTCTTTAGAAAACATATGTGGATTTTGACCCTTTACTGATATTATTTCACAGTTGTCTCTTTAGAGGAAGTGACAAACACCATTTCTGTGAATGGCTGTAGGCCTCAACTAGGAAAGGGCAAAAAACTGACATCACAAACAGGAAAAAGATAGACGAGTTAGGTTGAAATGAGACTTGCCGACACCTTAGGGAGACAGTGTTAACAATGTAACATCTTCTTGGTATACATTGTATTTCCTGAGTTATCTTCAAATACACCTTCAATGTTGGCCAATGGTGCAATGGACGATAGTGTTCTTGGAAGTGTCTTCCAGCTTCACTCGCATATCTTGTATTTACTTCACTGCTGTCGAAAAGATATGTGGATTTTTACCTTTACATACATGACTTCAATGTTGTCTCTTAAATAGGAACTGCTAAAATGCCTTTATTTAGATCCCCATAGGCCTCAACAGGGTAATGGCTACATACTGATATCACAAGTAGGATAAACATAGAAGTGTCAAGTTGATAGGATACTTGTAGAGACTTTAGGGTGTCAGTGAGGACAATATAATATCTTCTTAGTATAAATTGTATCTCTTGAGTTATCTTCAAATACACCTTCCAAGTAGGCCAATGTAGCAGCTGACCATGATGTACTTGCAAGTTTCTTCCACGTACACTAGAATATCTTGCATTGTTTTCACTGGTCTCGATAAAATATGTGGACTTTCACCCTTTATATACCTTACTGCAGGGTTATCTCTTAAGGAGGAACTGCCAAAATGCCTTTGTTTAGATTCCTATATGCCTCAACAGGGAAAACTATAAATACTGATATCACAAGCCGAATAAAGATAGAAGAGTCAACTTGATAGGACACTTGTTGAGAGTTTAGGATGTCAGGGCTGACATTGTAATATCTTCTTATTATACATTGTATTTCTTGAGTTATCTCCATATACACTTTCCATGTTGGACAATGGAGGAATGGACAATTGTGTACTAGCAAGTATATTCCAGATACTCTAGCATAGCTTGTACTGACTTCACTTCTGTAGAAAACATATGTGGATTTTCACCCTTTACAGATATTATTTCCCAGTTGTCTCTTTAGGGGAAGTGACAAACACCATTCCTTTGGATTTCTATAGGCCTCAACTAGGAAAAGGAAAAAAACTGATAGTAAAAGGAAGAAAAAGATAGAGGAGTCAAGTTGATATGAGACTTGCAGACAGCTTAGGGAGACAGTGTTGTCAATGTAATATCTCCTTAGTATAGCTTGTATTTCCTGAGTCATCTTCAAATACACCTTCCATGTTGGCCAAAGTAGCAATAGACAATGGTGTACTTGCAAGTATCTTCCAGCTACACTCGCATATGTTGTATTGCCTTCACTGCTTTCGAAAAAATATGTGCATTTTTAACTCTTACATACATGACTTCAATGTTGTCTCTTAAATAGGAACTTTTAAAACGCCTTTATTTAGATCCCTATAGGCCACAACAGGAAAATGGCTACATACTGATATCAGAAGAAGGATAAACATAAAAGAGTCAAGTTGATAGGATACTTGTATAGAGTTTAAGGTGTCAGTGGTGACAATATAATATCTTCTTAGTATAAATTGCAACTCTTGAGTTATCTTCAAATACACCTTCCAAGTAGGCCAATGGAGAAATTGACAGTAGTGTCCTTGCAAGTATCTTACAGGTACACTAGCATAGCTTGTACTGATTTCACTGCTGTAGATAATATATGTGGATTTTTACCATTTATATATATATATATATATATATATATATATATATATATATATATATATATATATATATATATATATATATATATATATATATATATATATATATATATATATTACTTCAGTGTTGTCTCTTAAGGAAGAACTGCCAGTATGTCTTCATTTAGATTCCTATAGGCCTCAACAAGGACGAGGATAAATACTGATTTTTCAAGCAGGATAAAGATTGAAGCGTAAACTTGATAGGACACTTGTAGAGAGTTTAGGGTGTCAAGGCTGACAATGTAATATAATCTTATTTTATGTTGTATTTCTTGAGTTATCTCCAAATACACCTTCCATGTTGGACAGTGGAGGAATGGCCAATTGTCTACTAGCAAGTGTCTTCCAGATACTCTAGCATAGCTTTTACTGACTTCACTGCTGTAGAAAACATATGTGGATTTTCACCATTTACAGATATTATTTCACAGTTGTCTCTTTAGAGGAAGTGACAAACACCATTCCTTTGGATGGCTATAGGACTCAACTAGGAAAAGGCAAAAAACCTGATATCACAAGCAGGAAAAAGATAGAAGAGTCAAGTTGATATGAGACTTCCCGACAGCTTAGGGAGACAGTGTTAACAATGTAATATCTTCTTGGTATACATTGTATTACCTGAGTTATCTTCAAATACACCTTCTATGTTGGCCAATGGAGCAATGGACGATGGTGTTCTTTGAAGTGTCTTCCAGCTACACTCGCATATCTTGTATTGACTTCACTGCTGTCGAAAAGATATGTAGATTTTTTTCTTTTACATACATGACTTCAATGTTGTCTCTTAAATAGGAACTGTTAAAATGCCTTTATTTACACCCCATAGGCCTCAACAGGGTAATGGCTACATACTGATATCACAAGTAGGACAAATATAGAAGAGTCAAGTTGATAGGATACTTGTAGAGAGTTTAGGGTGTTAGTAGGGACAATATAATATCTTCTTACTATAAATTGTATCTCTTGAGTTATCTTCAAATACACCTTCCAAGTAGGCCAATGGAGAAATTTACAGTAGTGTACTTGGAAGTATCTTCCAGGTACACTGGCATAGCTTGTGCTGATTTCACTGCTGTAGATAATATATGTGGATTTTTACCCTTTATATATATATATATATATATATATATATATATATATATATATATATATATATATATTTACATATTACTTCAGTGTTGTCTCTTAAGGAGGAACGGCCAAAATGCCTTCATTTAAATTCCTATATGCCTGAACAGGGAAAAGGCTAAATACTGATATCACAAGCAGGATAAAGATGGAAGAGTCAAGTTGACATGACACTTCTAGAGGATTTAGGGCGTCGGTGCTGACAATGTTATATCTGCTTAGTATCCATTGTATTTCTTGAATCATCTTCATATACACCTACCATTTTGGTCAACGGAGAAAAGGACATTTGTGTACTTGCAGTTATGTTCCAGGTTCTCTAGCAAAGCTTGTACTGACTTCACTGTTGTAGATAAGGTATATGGATTTTTAGCCTTTACATACATTACTTCAGAGTTGTCTCTGTAGTGGAAGTGAAAAAATGTGTTTCTTTGGATTTCTATAGGGCTCAAGAGGAAAAGGGCTAAATACTGATATCACAAGCAGGATAAACATAGAAGAGTCAAGATGATAGGATACTTGTAGAGAGTTTCGGGTGTCAGTGGTGACAATATAATATCTTCTTAGTGTAAATTGTATCTCTTTATTCATCGTCAAATACACCTTCCAAGTAGGCAAATGGAGCAATTGACAATGGTGTACTTGCAAGTGTCTTCCAGGTACACTAGAATACCTTGTATTGTTTTCTCTGCTCTCGATAAAATATGTGCATTTTCACCATTTACATACATTACTTCAGTGTTGTCTCCTAAGAAGGAACTGCCAAAATGCCTTTATTTATATTCCTATAGGCCTGAACAGGGAAAAGGCTAAATACTCACATCACAAGCAGGATAAAGATAGAAGAGTCAACTTGATAGGACACTTGCAGAGAGTTTAGGGTGTCAGGGCTGACAATGAATTATCTTCTTATTATACGTTGTAGTTCTTGAGTTATCTCCATATACACTTTGCACGTTGGAGAATGGAGGAATGGACAATTGTGTACTAGCAAGCATCTTCCAGATACTCTAGCATAGCTTGTACTGACTTCACTTCTGTAGAAAACATATGTGGATTTTCAACCTTTACAGATATTATTTCACAGTTGTCTCTTTGGAGGAAGAGACAAACACCATTCCTTTGGATGGCTATAGGCCTCAACTAGGAAAAGGCAAAAAACTGATATCACAAGCAGGAAAATGATAGAAGAGTCAAGTTAATATGAGACTTGTCGACAGCTTAGGGAGACAGTGTTAACAATGTAATATCTCCTTGGTATACATTGTGTTACCTGAGTTATCTTCAAATACACCTTCTATGTTGGCCAATGGAGCAATGGAGGATGGTGTTCTTTGAAGTGTCTTCGAGCTACATTCGCATATCTTGTATTGACTTCACTGCTGTCGAAAAGATATGTGGATTTTTTCCTTTTACATTCATGACTTCAATGTTGTCTCTTAAATAGGAACTGTTAAAATGCCTTTATTTACACCCCATAGGCCTCAACAGGGTAATGGCTACATACTGATATCACAAGTAGGACAAACATAGAAGAGTCAAGTTGATAGGATACTTGTAGAGAGTTTAGGGTGTTAGTAGGGACAATATAATATCTTCTTACTATAAATTGTATCTCTTGAGTTATCTTCAAATACACCTTCCAAGTAGGCCAATGGAGAAATTTACAGTAGTGTACTTGCAAGTATCTTCCAGGTACACTGGCATAGCTTGTGCTGATTTCACTGCTGTAGATAATATATGTGGATTTTTACCCTTTATAAATATATATATATATATATATATATATATATATATATATATATATTTACATATTACTTCAGTGTTGTCTCTTAAGGAGGAACGGCCAAAATGCCTTCATTTAGATTCCTATATGCCTGAACAGGGAAAAGGCTAAATACTGATATCACAAGCAGGATAAAGATGGAAGAGTCAAGTTGACAGGACACTTCTAGAGGATTTAGGGCGTCGGTGCTGACAATGTTATATCTGCTTAGTATCCATTGTATTTCTTGAATCATCTTCATATACACCTACCATTTTGGTCAACGGAGGAAAGGACATTTGTGTACTTGCAGTTATGTTCCAGGTTCTCTAGCAAAGCTTGTACTGACTTCACTGTTGTAGATAAGGTATATGGATTTTTAGCCTTTACATACATTACTTCAGAGTTGTCTCTGTAGTGGAAGTGAAAAAATGTGTTTCTTTGGATTTCTATAGGGCTCAAGAGGAAAAGGGCTAAATACTGATATCACAAGCAGGATAAACATAGAAGAGTCAAGATGATAGGATACTTGTAGAGAGTTTCGCGTGTCAGTGGTGACAATATGATATCTTCTTAGTATAAATTGTATCTCTTGAGTTATCTTCAAATACACCTTCTAAGTAGGGAAATGGAGCAGTATACAATGGTGTACTTGCAAATATCTTCCAGGTACACTAGAATATCTTGTATTGTTTTTACTGCTCCTGATAAAATATGTGGATTTTCACCCTTTACATACCTTACTTCAGTGTTGTCTCTTAAGGAGGAACTGCTAAAATGCCTTTATTTAGATTCCTAGAGGCCTCATCAGGGAAAAGAATAAATACTGACATCACAAGCAGGATAAAGATAGAAGAGTCAACTTGATAGGACACTTGTAGAGAGTTTAGGGTTTCAGGGCTGACAAAGAAATATCTTCTTATTATACATTGTATTTCTTGAGTTATCTCCATATACACTTTCCATGTGGGACAATGAAGGAATGGACAATTGTGTACTAGCAAGTATCCTCCAGATTCTCTAGCATAGCTTGTACTGACTTCACTGCGGTAGAAAACACATTTGGATTTTCACCTTTTACATATATTATTTCACAGTTGTCTCTTTAGAGGAAGTTACAAACACCATTCCTTTGGATGGCTATAGGCCTCAACTAGGAAAAGGCAAAATACTGATATCAGAAGCAGGAAAAAGATAGAGGAGTCAAGTTGCTGTGAGACTTCCACACAGCTTAGTGAGACAGTGTTGACAATGCAATATCTTCTTAGTATACATGGTATTTCCTGAGTTATCTTCAAACACACCTCCCATTTTTCCCAAAGGAGCAATAGACGATGGTGAACTTACAAGTGTCTTCCAGCTATAATCGCATATCTTGTATTGATTTCACTACTGTCGAAAAGATATGTGGATTTTTTCCTTTTACATACATGATTTCAATCTTGTCTCTTCAATAGGAACTGTTAAAATGCCTTTATTTAGATCCCCATAGGCCTCAACACGGAAATGGCTACATACTGATATCACAAGCAGGATAAACATAGAAGAGACAAGTTGATAGGACACTTGTAGAGAGTTTAGGGTGTCAGTGGTGACAATATAATATCTTCTTTGTATACATTGCATCTCTTGAGTTATCTTCAAATACACCTTCCAAGTAGACCATTGGAGCAATTGACAATGGTGTACTTGCAAGTGTCTTCCAGACACACCAGAATACCTTGTATTGTTTTCACTGCTCTCGATAAAATATGAGGATTTTCACCATTTACATACATTACTTCAGTGTTGTCTCCTAAGAAGGAACTGCCAAAATGCCTTTATTTAGATTCCTATAGGCCTGAACAGGGAAAAGGCTAAATACTCACATCACAAGCAGGATAAAGATAGAAGAGTCAACTTGATAGGACACTTGCAGAGAGTTTAGGGTGTCAGGGCTGACAATGAAATATCTTCTTATTATACGTTGTATTTCTTGAGTTATCTCCATATACACTTTCCATGTGGGACAATGGAGGAATGGACAATTGTGTACTAGCAAGTATCTTCCAGATACTCTAGCATAGCTTGTACTGATTTCACTGCTATAGAAAACATATGTGGATTTTCACCCTTTACAGATATTGTTTCACAGTTGTCTCTTTAGAGGAAGTGAAAAACACCATTCCTTTGGATGCCTATGTGCCTCAACTATGAAAAGGCAAAATACTGGTATCAGAAGCAGGAAAAAGATAGAAGAGTCAAGTTGATATGAGACTTGCAGACAGCTTAAAGAGACAGTGTTGATAATGTAATATCTTCTTAGTATACGTGGTATTTCCTGAGTTATCTTCAAATACACCTTCCATTTTGGCCAAAGGAGCAATAGACTATGGTGTACTTGCAAGTGTCTTCCAGCTACAATCGCATATCTTGTATTGACTTCACTGCTGTGGAAAGTATATGTGGATTTTTTCCATTTACATACATGATTTCAAACTTGTCTCTTAAATAGGAACTGTTAAAATGCCTTTATTTAGGTCCCCATAGGCCTCAACAGGGAAGTGGGTATATACTGATATCACAAGCGGGATATAGATAGAAGAGTCAACTTGATAGGACACTTGTAGAGAGTTCAGGGTGTCAAGGCTGACAATGTAATATCTTCTTACTATACATTGTATTTCTTCAGTTATTTCCAAATACACCTTCCATGTTGGACAATGGAGGAATGGACAATTGTGTACTAGCAAGTGTCTTCCAAAAACTCTAGCATAGCTTGTACTGACTTCACAAGCAAGAAAAAGTTGAAGAGTAAAGTTGATATCAGACTTGCTGACAACTTAGGGAGACACTGTTGACAATGTAATATCTTCCAAATATACATCGTATTTCCTGCATTATCTTCAAACACACCTTCCATATTGCCCAATGGAGCAATGGACGATGGTGTACTTGCAAGTGTCTTCCAGCTACACACGCATATCTTGTATTGACTTCACTGCTGTCGAAAAGATATGTGAATTTTTACCTTTTTCATACATGATTTCAAAGTTGTCTCTTAAACAGGAACGGTTAAAAAGCCTTTATTTAGATCAACAGGGAAATGGCTACACACTGATATCAAAAGCAGGATAAACAGAGAAGAGTTAAGTTGATAGGATACTTGTGGAGAGTTTAGGGTGTCAGTGGTGACATTGTAATATCTTCTACCTATACATTGTATCTCTTGAATTATCTTCAAATATACCTTCCAAGTTGGGCAAGGGAGAAATGGACAGTAGTGTATTTGCAGGGATCTTCCAGGTACACTAGAATAGATTATACTGACTTCACTGCTGTAGGCAATATATGTTGATATTTACCCTTTATATATATATATATATATATATATATATATATATATATATATATATAATATATATTTACATATTACTTCAGTGTTGTCTCTTAAGGAGGAAATGCCAAAATGCCTTCATTTAGATTCCTGTATGCCTGAAGAGGAAAAAGGCTAAATACTGATATCACAAGCAGTAAAAAGATAGAAGAGTCAAGTTGACAGGACACTTGTAGAGAATTTAGGGAGTCAGTGCTGACAATGTATTATCTACTTAGTATCCAATGTATTTCTTGAGTCATCTTCATATACACTTACCATTTTGGTCAAGGGAGGAGGGGACAATTGTGCACTTGCAATTATGTTCTAGGTACTCTAGAACAGCTTGTACTGACTTCTCTGTTGTAGATAAGTTATATGGATTTTTAGCCTTTACATACATTACTTTAGAGTTGTCTTTTTAGGGGAAGTGACAAAATGTGTGTCTTTGGATTTCTATAGCCCTCAACAGGGAAAAGGCTAAATACTGATATCACAAGCATTAAAAAGATCGAAGAGTCAAATTGATAAGATACTTGTAGAGAGTTTAAGGTGTCAGTGATGACAATATAATATCTTCTTAGTATACATTGTATCTCTTGAGTTTTCTTCAAATACACCTCACAAGTAGGCCAATGGAGAAATTGACAGTAGTGTACTTGCAAGTATCTTCCAGGTACACTAGCATAGCTTGTACTGACTTCACTGCCATAGATAATATATGTGGATTTTTTACCCTTTATATATATATATATATATATATAAATATTATATATATATATATATATATATATAGATAGATAGATAGATAGATAGATAGATAGATAGATAGATAGATATTTACATGTTACTTCAGTGTTGTCTCTTAAGTAGGAACTGCCAAAATACCTTCATTTAGATTCCTATATGCCTAAACAGGAAAAAGGCTAAATGCTGATATCACAAGCAGGATAAATGTAGAAGAGTCAACTTGACAGGACACTTGTGGAGAATTTAAGGAGTCAGTGCTGACAATGTAATAACTACTTGGTACCCAAAGTATTTCTTGAGTCATCTTCATATACACTTAAAATTTGGTGAAGTGAGGAAGGGACAATTGTGTACTTTCAATTATGTTCCAGGTACTCTAGCACAGCTTGTACTGACTTCACTGTTGTAGATAACTTATATGGATTTTTACACTTTACATACATTACTTCAGAGTTGTCTCTCTAGGGAAATGACAAAATGCGTTTCTTTTGATTTCTATAGGCCTCAACATGGAAAAGCCTTAATACTTATATCATAAGCAGGAAGAAGACCGAAGAGTCAAATTCATAGGATACTTGTAGAGAGTTTAAGGTGTCAGTGATGACAATATAATATCTTTTCAGGATACATTGTATCTCATGAGTTATCTTCAAATACACCTTCCAAATAGGGCAATGGAGCAATTGACAATGATGTCCTTGCAAGTATCTTTCAGGTACACTAGAATACCTTGTATTGTTCTTACTCCTCTCGATAAAATTTGTGGATTTTCACCATTTTCGTACCTTACTTCAGTGTTGTCTTTTAGGGAGGAACTGCCAAAATGCCTTTATTTAGATTCCCATATGCTTCAACAGGGAAAAGCTTAAATACTGATATCACAAGGAGGATAAAGAGAGAAGAGTCAACTTGATAGGACACTTGTAGGGTGTTTAGGGTGTCAGGGCTGACAATGTGATATCTTCTTATTATACATTGTATTTCTTGAGTTATCTACAAATAAACCTTCCATGTTGGCCAATGGAGGAATGGACAATTGTGTACTAGCAAGTATCTTGCAGGTACTCTAGCTTAGCTTGTACTGACTTCCCTGCTGTAGAAAAGATATGTGGATTTTCACCCTTTACATATGTTATTTCACAGATGTCTCTTTAGAGGAAGTAATAAACACCATTCCATTGGATGGCTATAGGCACCAACTAGTAAAAGGAAAAATACTGATATCACAAGCAGGAAAAAGATAGAAGAGTCAATTTGATATGAGACTTGCAGATAACTTAGTGAGACAATGTTGACAATGTAATATCTTCTTAGTATACATTGTATTTCCTGAATTATCTTCAAATACACCTTCCATCTTGGACAATGGGCAATGGACGATGATGTACTTCCAAGTGTCTTCCAGCTACACGCCCATAACTTGTATTGACTTCACTGTTGTCGAAAAGATATGTGGAGGTTTACCATTTACATACATGATTTCAATGTTGTGTCTTAAATAGGAACGGTTATAATACTTTTATTTAGATACTCATAGGCCTAATCAGGGAAATGGCTACATACTGGTATCACAAGCAAGATACAGATAGAAGAGGCAAGTTGATAGGATACTTGTAGAGAGTTTAGGGTGTCAGGGCTGACAACGTAATATATTCTTTCTATACATTGTATTTCTTGAGTTATCTCCAAATAAACCTTCCATGTTGGCCAATGAAGGAATGGACAATTTTGTACTAGCAAGTATCTTCCAGATACTCTAGCATAGCTTGTACTGACTTCACTGCTGTAGAAAAGATATGTGGTTTTTCACCCTTTACATATATTATTTCACAGTTGTCTCTTAAGCGGAAGTGACAATCACGATTCCTTTGGATGGCTATCGGCATCAGCTAGGAAAAGGAAAAATACTGATATCACAAGCAAGAAAAAGGCAAAAGAGTCAGGTTGATATGAGATTTGCAGACAGCTTAGGGAGACAGTGTTGACAATGTAATATCTTCTGAGTGTACACTGTATTTCCTGAGTTATCTTCAAATACACCTTCCATGTTGGCCAATGGATCAATGGACGATGATGTACTTACAAGGGTTTTTCAGCTACACTCGCATAACTTGTATTGACTTCATTGTTGTCGAAAAGATATGTGGATGTTTACCATTTACATACATGATTTCAATGTTGTCTCTTAAATAGGAGCGGTTACAATGCTTTTATTTAGATCCACATTGGACTCATCAGGGAAATCACTACATACTGATATCACAACCATGATAAAGATAGAAGAGTCAAGTTGATAGGATACTTGCAGAGAGTTTAGGGTGTCAGTGATGACAATTTAATAACTTCTTAGCATACATTGTTTCTCTTGAGTTATCTTCAAATACACCTCCCAAGTAGGCCAAAGCAGAAATTGACAGTAGTGTACTTGCAAGTATCTTCCAGGTACACTAGCATGGCTTGTACTGACTTCACTGCTGTAGATAATATATGTGGAATTTTACCATTTACATATATATATATATATATATATATATATATATATATATATATATATATATATATATATATATATGTATGTATATATATTTACCTATTACTTCAGTGTTGTCTCTTAAGGAGGCACTGCCAAAATGAGTTCATTTAGATTCCTATATGCCTGAACAGGAAAAAGGCTATACATTAATATCACAAGCAGGATAAAGGTAGAAGAGTCATGTTGACAGGACACTTGTAGAGAATTTAGGGCGTCAGTGCTGACAATGTAATATCTACTTAGTATCCAAAGTGTTTCTTGAGTCATCTTCATATACACTTACTATTTTGGTCAAGGGAGGAAGGGACAATTGTGTACTTCCAATTATGATCCAGGTACTCTAGCACAGCTTCTGCTGACTTCAGTGTTGTAGATAAGTTATATGGATTTTTAGCCTTTACATACATTACATCAGAATTGTCTCTTTATGGTAATTGAAAAAATGCGTTTCTCTGGATTTCTATAGGTCTCAACAGGGAAAATACTAAATACTGATATCACAAGGAGGAAGAAGTTGGAAGAGTCAAATTGATAGGATACTTGTAGAGAGATTAAGGTGTCAGTGATGACAATATAATATCTTCTTAGTATACATTGTATCTTTTGAGTTATCTTCAAATACACCTTCCACGTCGGCCAATGGAGCAACTGACAATGGTGTAGTTGCAAGTATCTTCCAGGTACACTAGAATACCTTGTATTGTTTGCACTGCTCTTGATAATATGTGGATTTTCACCGTTTTCGTACCTTACTTCAGTGTAGTGTGTTAAGGAGGAACTGCCAAAATGCCTTTATTTAGATTCCCTTATGCTTCAACATAGAAAAGGCTAAATACTGATATAACAAGGAGGATAAGGAAAGAAGAGTCAACTTGATCTGACACTTGTGGAGAGTTTAGGGTGTCAGCGCTGACAATGTAATATCTTCTTATTATACATTGTATTTCTTGAGTTATCTCCAAATAAACCTTCAATGTTGGCCGATGAAGGAATGGATAATTTTGTACTAGCAAGTAATTTCCAGATTCTCTAGCATAGCTTGAACTGACTTCACTGTTGTCGAAAAGATATGTGAAGGTTTACCTTTTACATACATAATTTCAATGTTGTTTCTTAAGTAGGAACAGTTACAGTGCTTTTATTTAGATCCCGATATGCCTCATCAGGGAAATCGCTACATACTTATACCAGAAGGAGGATATAGATAGAAGATTCAAGTTGATAGGATACTTGTAGAGAGTTTAGGGAGTCAGTGGTGACAATTTAATATCTTCTTAGTATACATTGTATCTCTTGAGTTATCTTCAAATACACCTCCCAAGTAGGCCAATAGAGGAATTGACAGTAGTGTACATGCAAGTATCTTCCAGGCACACTAGCATAGCTTGCAATGATTTCACTGGTGTAGATAATATATGTGGATTTTTACACTATCTATCTATCTATCTATCTATCTATCTATGTATATATATATATATATATATATATATATATATATATATATATATATATATATATTTACATATTACTTCAGTGTTGTCTCTGAATAGGAACTGCCAAAATGCCTTCATTTAGATTCCTATATGCCTGAACAGGAAAAAGGCTAAATACTGATATCACAAGCAGGATAAAGGTAGAAGAGTCAACTTGACAGGACACTTGTGGAGAAATTAAGGAGTCAGTGCTGACAATGTAATAACTACTTAGTATCCGAAGTATTTCTTGAGTCATCTTCATATACACTTACCATTTTGGTCAAGGGAAGAAGGGAAAATTGTGTACTTGCAATTATATTCCAGGTACTCTAGCACAGCTTGTACTGACTTCACTGTTGTAGATAACTTATATGGATTTTTACCCTTTACATACATTACTTCAGAGTTGTCTCTCTAGGGAAATGACAAAATGCGTTTCTTTTGATTTCTATAGGCCTCAACATGGAAAAGCCTAAATACTTATATCATAAGCAGGAAGAAGATCGAAGAGTCAAATTGATAGGATACTAGTAGAGAGTTTAAGGTGTCAGTGATGACAATGTAATATCTTCTTAGTATACATTGTGTCTCTAAAGATATCTTCAAATACACCTTCTGAGTAGGGCAATGGAGCAACTGACAATGGTGTACTTGCAAGTATCTTCCAGGTACACTAGAATACCTTGTATTGTTTGCACTGCTCTCGATAAAATATGTGGATTTTCACCGTTTTCGTACGTTACTTCAGTGATGTCTGTTAGGGAGGAACTGCCAAAATGCCTTTATTTAGATTCCCATATGCTTCAACAGGGAAAAGGCTAAATACTGATATCACACGGAGGATAAAGACAGAAGAGTCAACTGGATAGGACACTTGTAGAGAGTTTAGGGTGTCAAGGCTGACAATGTGATATCTTCTTATTATACATTGTATTTCTTGAGTTATCTCCAAATAAACCTTCCATGTTGGCCAATGGAGGAATCGACAATTTTGTACTAGCAAGTAACTTCCAGATACTCTAGCATAGCTAGTACTGACTTCACTGCTGTAGAAAAGATATGTGGATTTTCACCCTTTACATATGTTATTTCACAGATGTCTCTTTAGAGGAAGTGATAAACACCATCCCTTTGGATGGCTATAGGCATCAACTAGGAAAAGGAAAAATACTGATATCAGAAGCAGGAAAAAATGGAAGAGTCAATTTTATATGAGACTTGCAGACAACTTAGTGAGACAGTGTTGACAATGTAATATCTTCTTAGTATACATTGTGTTTCCTGAGTTATCTTAAAATACACCTTCCATGTTGGCCAATGGAGCAATGGACGATGGTGTACTTCCAAGTGTCTTCCAGCTACACGCGCATAACTTGTATTGACTTCACTGTTGTCGAAAAGATAGGTAGATGTTTGCCATTTACATACATGTTTTCAATGTTGTCTCTTCAATAGGAACGGTTACAATGCTTTTATTTAGATCCCAATAGGCCTCATCAGGGAAATTGCTGCATACTGATATCACAAGCAGGATACAGATAGAAGAGTCAAGTTGACAGGACACTTGTAGAGAATTTAGGGTGTCAGTGGTGAAAATTTAATAACTTCTAAGCATTCATTGTGTCTCTTGAATTATCTTCAAATACACCTCCCAAGTAGGTCAAAGGAGAAATTGACAGTAGTGTACTTGCAAGTATCTTCCAGGTACACTAGCATAGCTTGAACTGACTTCACTGCTGTAGACAATATATATGGATTTTTGCCCTTCATATATATATATATATATATATATATATATATATATATATATATATATATATATATATATATATATATATATATATATATATATGATTAATACTTCAGTGTTTTCTCATAAGGAAGAACTGCCAAAATGCCTTCATTCAGATTCCTATATGCCGGAACAGGAAAAAAGTTAATATTGATATCACAAGCAGGATAAAGATAGAAGAGTCTTGTTGACAGGACACTTGTAGAGACTTTAGGGAGTCATTGCTGACAATGTAATATCTACTTAGTATCCAATGTATTTCTTCAGTCATCTACATATACACCTACCATTTTGGTCAAGGGAGGAAGGGAAAATTGTGTACTTCCAATTATGTTCCAGGTACTCTAGCACAGCTTCTACTGACTTCACAGTTGTAGATAAGTTATATGGATTTTTAGCCTTTACATACCTTACTTCAGAGTTTTCTGTTAAGGGGGATCGACAAAATGCATTTCTTTGGATTTCTATAGGCCTCAACATGGAAAAGGCTAAATACTGATAACACAAGGTGGATAAAGAAAGAGGAGTCAACTTGATGTGATACTTTTAGAGAGTTTAGGGTGTCAGGCCTGACAATGTAATATCTTCTTATTATACATTGTATTTCTTGAGTTATCTCCAAATAAACCTTCCATGTTGGTCAATGGAGGAATGGACAATTGTGTACTAGCAAGTATCTTCCAGATACTCTAGCATAGCTTGTACTGACTTCACTGCTGTAGATAATATATGTGGATTTTTACCCTTTATATATATATATATATATATATATATATATATATGTATATATATATATATATATATATATATATATTTACATATTACTTCAGTGTTGTCTCATAAGGAGGAACTGCCAAAATGCCTTCATTTAGATTCCTATATGCCTGAGCACGAAAAAGGCTAAATACTGATATCACAAGCACGATAAAGGTAGAAGAGTGAAGTTGACAGGACACGTGTAGAGAATTTAGGGTGTCAGTGGTGACAATTTAATAACTTCTAAGCATTCATTGTGTCTCTTGAATTATCTTCAAATACACCTCCCAAGTAGTCCAAAGGAGAAATTGACAGTAGTGTACTTGCAAGTATCTTCCAGGTACACTAGCATAGCTTGTACTGACTTCACTCCTGTAGAGAATATATGTGGATTTTTAACCTTTATATATATATATATATATATATATATATATATATATATATATATATATATATATATATATTTAAATATTACTTCAGTGTTGTCTCTTAAGGAGGAACTACCAAAATGCCTTCTTTTAGATTCCTATATGCCTGAACAGGAAAAAGGCTATACATTAATATTACAAGCAGGATAAAGGTAGATGAGTCAAGGTGACAGGACACTTGCAGAGAATTTAGGGAGTCAGTACTGACAATGTAATATCTACTTAGTATCCAAAGTATTTCTTGAGTCATCTTCATAGACACTTACCATTTTGGTCAAGGGAGGAAGGGACAATTGTGTACTTGCAATTATGTTCCATGTACTCTAGCACAGCTTCTACTGACCTCACTGTTGTAGATAAGTTATATGGATTTTTAGCCTTTACATACATTACTTCAAAGTTGTCTCTTTAGGGGAAGTGACACAATGCGTTTCTTTGGATTTCTATAGGCCTCAACAGGGAAAAGGGTAAATACTGATATCACAAGCAGGAAGAAGATCGAAAAGTCAAATTGATGGGATACTTGTAGAGAGTTTAAGGTGTCAGTGAGGACAATATAGTATCTTCTGAGTATACATTGTATCTCTTGAGTTATCTTCAAATACACCTTCCAAGTAGGCCAAGGGAGCAATTGACAATGGTGTACTTGCAAGTATCTTCCAGGTACACTAGAATACCTTGTATTGTTTTCACTCCTCTCGATAAAATATGTGGATTTTCACCATTTTCGTACCTTACTTTAGTGTTGTCTGTTAAGGAGAATCTGCCAAAATGCCTTTATTTGGATTCCCTAATGCTTCAACAGGGAAAAGGTTAAATACTGATATCACAAGGAGGATAAAGAGAGAAGAGTGAACTTGATAGGGCACTTGTAGAGAGTTTAGGTTGTCAGGGCTGACAAAGTAATATCTTCTTCTTATACATTGTATTTCTTGAGTTATCTTCAAATACACCTTCGGTGTTGGCCAATGGAGGAATGGACAATTGTGTACTAGCAAGTATCTTCCAGATACTCTAGGATAGCTTGTACTGACTTCACTGCTGTAGAAAAGATATGTGGATTTTCACCCTTTACATATATTATTTCACAGTTGTCTCTTAAATAGGAACTGTTACAATGCTTTTAATTAGATCCCCATAGTCCTCATCAGGGAAATCGCTACATACTTATAGCACAAGCAGGATAAACATAGAAGAGTCAAGTTGATAGGGAACGTGTAGAGAGTTTAGGTTGTCAGTGATGACAATATAATATCTTCTTAGTATAAATTGTATCTCTTGAGTTATCTTCAAATACACCTCCCAAGTAGGCCAATGGAGAAATTGACAGTAGTGTACTTGCAGGTATCTTCCAGGTACACTAGCATAGCTTGAACTGACTTCACTGCTGTAGATAATATATGTGGATTTTTACCAATTATGTATATATATATATATATATATATATATATTTACATGTTACTTAAGTGTTGTCTCTTATGGGGGAAATGCCAAAATGCCTTCATTTAGATTCTTATATGCCTGAAGAGGAAAAAGGCTAAATATTGATATCACAAGCAGGATAAAGATAGAAGAGTCTTGTTGACAGGACACTTGTAGAGACTTGAGGGAGTCATTGCTGACAATGTAATATCTACTTAGTATCCAATGTATTTCTTCAGTCATCTTCATATACACTTACCATTTTGGTCAAGGGAGGAAGCAAAAATTGTGTACTTCCAATTATGTTCCAGGTACTCTCGCAGAGCTTCTACTGACTTCACTGTTGTAGATAAGTTATATAGATTTTTAGCCTTTACATACATTACTTTAGAGTTTTCTGTTTAGGAGAATTGACAAAATGCATTTCTTTGGATTTCTACAGGCCTCAACTTGGAAAAGTTTAAATACTGACATCACAAGCAGTAAGAAGATCGAAGAGTCAAATTGATAGGATACTTGTAGAGAGTTTAAGGTGTCAGTGATGACAATATAATATCTTCTTTTTATACATTGTATCTCTTGAGTTATCTTCAAATACACCTTCCAAGTAGGCCAATGCTTTTAATTAGATCCCCATAGGCCTCATCAGGGAAATCGCTACATACTTATATCACAAGAAGTATAAACATAGAAGAGTCAAGTTGATAGGGAACGTGTAGAGAGTTTAGGTTGTCAGTGATGACAAAATAATATCTTCTTAGTATAAATTGTATCTCTTGAGTTATCTTCAAATACACCTCCCAAGTAGGCCGAAGGAGAAATTGACAGTAGTGTACTTGCAAGTATCTTCCATATACACTAGCATAGCTTGTACTGACTTCACTGCTGTAGATAATAGATGTGGATTTTTACCCTTTATGCATATATATATATATATATATATATATATATATATATATATATATATATATATATATATATATATATATATATATATATATTTAGATATTACTTCAGTGTTGTCTCTTAAGGAGGAACTGCCAAAATGCCTTCATTTAGATTCTTATATGCCTGAACAGGAAAAAGGCTAAATACAAAAATCACAAGCAGTAAGAAGATGGAAGAGTCAAATTGACAGGATACTTGTAGAGATTTTAAGGTGTCAGTGATGACAATATAATATCTTCTTTGTATACATTGTATCTCTTGAGTTATCTTCAAATGCACCTTCCAAGTAGGCCAATGGAGCAACTGACAATGGTGTACCTGCAAGTATCTTCCAGGTATACTAGAATACCTTGTATTGTTTTCACTGCTTTCAATAACATATGCGGATTTTCACCGTTTTTGTACATTACTTCAGTGTTGTCTGTTAAGGAGGAACTGCCAAAATGCCTTTATTTAGATTCCCATATGCTTCAACAGGCAAAAGGCTAAATATTGATATCACAAGGAGGATAAATACAGAAGAGTCAACTTCATGTGACACAGGTAGAGAGTTTAGGGTGTCAGGGCTGACAATGTAATATCTTCTTATTATACATTGTATTTCTTGAGTTATCTCCAAATAAGCCTTCCTTTTTGGCCAATGGAGGAATGGACAATTTTGTACTAGCAAGTATCTTCCAAATACTCTAGCATAGCTGGTATTGACTTCACTGCTTTAGAAAAGATATGTGGATTTTCACCCTTTACGTATATTATTGCACAGTTGTCTCTTTAGAGGAAGTGACAAACACCACTCCTGTGGATGGCTATAGGCATCAACTAGGAAAAGAAAAAATACCGATATCCCAAGTATGTAAAAGATGGAAGAGTCAAGTTGATATGAGACTTGCAGACAACTTAGTGAGACAGTGTTGAAAATGTAATATCTTCTTAATATACACTGTATTTCCTGAGTTATCTTGAAATACACCTTCCATGTTGGCCAATGGAGCAATGGACGATGGTGTACTTGAAAGTGTCTTCCAGCTACACTCGCATAACTTGTATTAACTTCACTGTTGTCGAAAAGATATGTGGATATTTACCATTTACGTACATGATTTCAATGTTGTCTCTTAAATAGGAACGGTTACAATGCTTTTATTTAGATCCCAATAGGCCTCATCAGGGAAATTGCTGCATACTGATATCACAAGCAGGATACAGATAGAAGAGTCAAGTTGACAGGACACTTGTAGAGAATTTAGGGTGTCAGTGGTGACAATTTAATAACTTCTAAGCATTCATTGTGTCTCTTGAATTATCTTCAAATACACCTCCCAAGTAGTCCAAAGAAGAAATTGACAGTAGTGTACTTGCAAGTATCTTCCAGGTACACTAGCATAGCTTGTACTGACTTCACTCCTGCAGATAATATACGTGGATTTTTACCCTTTATATACATATATACATATATATACATTTAAATATTACTTCAGTGTTGTCTCTTAAGGAGGAACTACCAAAATGCCTTCTTTTAGATTCCTATATGCCTGAACAGGAAAAAGGCTAAATACTGATATCACAAGCAGGATAAAGGTAGAAGAGTCAAGGTGACAGGACACTTGTAGAGAATTTAGGGAGTCAGTACTGACAATGTAATATCTACTTAGTATCCAAAGTATTTCTTGAGTCATCTTCATAGACACTTATCATTTTGGCCAAGGGAGGAAGGGACAATTGTGTACTTGCAATTATGTTCCATGTACTCTAGCACAGCTTCTACTGACCTCACTGTTGTAGATAAGTTATATGGATTTTTAGCCTTTACATACATTACTTCAAAGTTGTCTCTTTAGGGGAAGTGACACAATGCGTTACTTTGGATTTCTATAGGCCTCAACAGGGAAAAGGGTAAATACTGACATCACAAGCAGGAAGAAGATCGAAAAGTCAAATTGATGGGATACTTGTAGAGCGTTTAAGGTGTCAGTGAGGACAATATAGTATCTTCTGAGTATACATTGTATCTCTTGAGTTATATTCAAATACACCTTCCAAGTAGGCCAAGGGAGCAATTGACAATGGTGTACTTGCAAGTATCTTCCAGGTACACTAGAATACCTTGTATTGTTTTCACTCCTCTCGATAAAATATGTGGATTTTCACCATTTTCGTACCTTACTTCAGTGTTGTTTGTTAAGGAGGATCTGTCAAAATGCCTTTATTTAGATTCCCTAATGCTTCAACAGGGAAAAGGATAAATACTGATATCACAAGGAGGATAAAGAGGGAAGAGTGAACTTGATAAGGCACTTGTAGAGAGTTTAGGGTGTCAGGGCTGACAATGTAATATCTTCTTGTTATACATTGTATTTCTTGAGTTATCTCCAAGTAAACCTTCCATGTTGGCCAATGGAGCAATTGACAATGGTGTACTTGCAAGTATCTTCCTGATACACTAGAATACCTTGTGTTCTTTTCACTGCTCTCGATAAAATATGTGGATTTTCACCATTTTTGTACCTTACTTCAGTGTTATCTGTTAAGGAGGAACTGCCAAAACGCCTTTATTTAGATTCCCATATGCTTCAACAGGGAGAAGGCTAAATACTCATATCACAAGGAGGATTAATACAGAAGAGTCAACGTGATGTGACACTTCTAGAGAGTTTAGGGTGTCAGGGCTGACAATGTAATATCTTCTTATAATACATTGTATTTCTTGAGTTATCTCCAAATAAGCCTTCCTTGTTAGCCAATGGAGGAATGGACAATTTTGTACTAGCAAGTAACTTCCAGATATGCTAGCATAGCTAGTACTGACTTCACTGCTGTAGAATAGATCTGTGGATTTTCACCCTTTACATATATTTTTTCACAGTTGTCTCTTTAGAGGAAGTGAAAAACACCACTCCTGTGGATGGCTATGGGCATCAACTAGGAAAAGGAACAATACAGATATCACAAGCAGGAAAAAGATAGAAGAGTCAAGTTGATATGAGACTTGCAGACAACTTAGTGAGACAGTGTTGACAATATAATATCTTCTTAGTATACACTGTATTTCCTGAGTTATCTTGAAATACACCTTCCATGTTGGCCAATGGAGCAATGGACGATGGTGTACTGGCAAGTGTCTTCCAGCTACACTCGCATTACTTGTATTGACTTCACTGTTGTCGAAAAGATATGTGGATGTTTACCATTTACGTACATGATTTCAATGTTGTCTCTTAAATAGGAACGGTTACAATGCATTTATTTAGATCCCAATAGGCCTCATCAGGGAAACTGCTGCATACTGATATCACAAGCAGGATACAGATAGAAGAGCCAAGTTGACAGGACACTTGTAGAGAATTTAGGGTGTCAGTGGTGACAATTTAATAACTTCTAAGCATTCATTGTGTCTCTTGAATTATCTTCAAATACACCTCCCAAGTAGTCCAAAGGAGAAACTGACAGTAGTGTACTTGCATGTATCTTCCAGGTACACTAGCATAGCTTGTACTGACTTCACTGCTGTAGATAATAGATGTGGATTTTTACCCTTTATATATATATATTTACATATTACTTTAGTGTTGTCTCATAAGGAGGAACTGCCAAAATGCCTTCATTTAGATTCCTATATGCCTGAACAGGAAAAAGGCTAAATACTGATATCACAAGCAGGATAAAGGTAGAAGAGTCAAGGTGACAGGACTCTTGTAGAGAATTTAGGGAGTCAGTGCTGACAGTGTAATATCTACTTAGTATCCAAAGAATTTCTTGAGTCACCTTCATATACACTTACCATTTTGGTCAAGGGAGGAAGGGAAAATTGTGTACTTCCAAATATGTTCCAGGTACTCCAGCAGAGCTTCTAACTACTTCACTGTTGTAGATAAGTTATATGGATTTTTAGCCTTTACATACATTACTTCAGAGTTGTCTCTTTAGGGGAACTGACAAAATGCATTTCTTTGGATTTCTATAGGCCTCAAAAGGGAAAGGCTAAATTCTGATATCACAAGCAGGAAAAAGATAGAAGAGTCAAGTTGATATGAGACTTGCAGACAACTTAGTGAGACAGTGTTGACAATGTTATATCTTCTTAGTATACACTGTATTTCCTGAGTTATCTTAAAATACACCTCCCATTTTGGCCAAAGAAGCAATGGACAATGGTGTACTCGCAAGTCTCTTCCAGCTACACTCGCATATCTTGTATTGACTTCACTGTTGTCGAAAACATATGTGGATTTTTACCTGTTACATACGAGACTTGAATGTTGTCTCTTAAATAGGAATTGTTATAATGCCTTTATTTAGATTCCCCATAGGCCTCAACAGGGAATTGGCTACATACTGGTATCACAAGCAGGATAAAGATAGAATAATCAAGTTGATAGGATACTTGTAGAGAGAGTTTAGGGTGTCAGTGGTGACAACTTAATATCTTCTTAGTATACATTGTATCTCTTCAGTTATCTTCAAATACACCTTTGAAGTAGGCAAATGGAGAATTTGACAGTAGTGTTCTTGCAAGTATCTACCAGGTACACTAGCATAGCTTGTACTGAATACTGCTGTAGATAATATATGTGGACTTTTACCATATATATATATATATATATATATATATATATATATACATACATATATATATATATATTTATATTTACATATTACTTCAGTGTAATCTCTTAAGGAACAACTGTCAAAATTCCTTCATTTAGATTTCTATGTGCCTGAACAGGAAAAAGGTTAAATACTGATATCACAAGCAGGATAAAGATAGAACAGTCGCGTTGACAGGACACTTGTAGAAAATTTAGGGAGTCAGTGCTGACAATTCAGTATCTACTTAGTATCCAATGTATTTCTTGATTCATCTTCATATACACTTCCCATTTTGGTCAAGGGAGGATGGGACAATTGTGTACTTCCAATTATATTCAAGGTACTCTAGCACAGAACCTACTGACTTCACTGATGTAGATAAGTTATATGGATTTTTGGCCTTTACATACATTACTTTACAGTTGTCTCTTTAGGGGAAGTGAAAAAATTTGTTTCTTTGTATTTCTATAGGCCTCAACAGGTAAAAGGCTAAATACTTATATCACAAGCAGGAAAAAGATTGAAGAGTCAAATTGATAGGATACTTGTAGACAGTTTAAGGTGTCAGTGATGACAATATAATATCTTCTTTGTATACATTGCATCTCTTGACTTATCGTCAAATACACCTTCCAAGTAGACCAATGGAGCAATTGACAATGGTGTACTTGGAAGTATCTTCCAGGTACACTAGAATACCTTGTATTGTTTTTACTGCTCTCGATAAAATATGTGGATTTTCTCACTTTACATACCTTACAGTAGTGTTGTCTGTTAAGTAGGACCTGCCAAAATGCCTTTATTTAGATTACTATATGCCTCAACACGGAAAAGGATAAATACTGATATCAAAAGCAGGATAAAGATAGAAGAATGAAGTTGACAGGACACTTGTAGAAAATTTAGGGGGTCAGTGCTGACAATGTAATATCTACTTGGTATCCAAAGTATTTCTTGAGTCATATTCATATACACTTACCATTTTGCTCAAGGGAGGAAGGGACAATTTTGTAATTGCAATTATGTTCCAGGTACTGTAGCAGAGCTTGTACTGACTTCACTGTTGTAGAAAAGTTATATTGATTTCTAGCCTTTACACACATTACTTCAGAGTTGTCTCTTTAGGGGAAGTGACAAAATGCGTTTCTTTGGATTTGTATAGGCCTCAACAGGGCAAAGGCTAAATCTGATATCACAAGCAGGAAAAAGTTCGAGGGGTCAAATTGATAGGATACTTGTAGAGAGTTTAAGGTGTCAGTGATGACAATATAATATATTCTTAGTATACATTGTATCCCTTGAGTTATCTTCAAATAAACCCTACAAGTAGGCCAATGGAGCAATTGATAATGGTGTACTTGCAAGGGTCTTCCCGGTACACTAGAATACCTTGTATTGTTTTCACTGCTCTCGATAAAATATGTGGATTTTCCCACGTTACATACCTTATTTCAGTGTTGTCTCTTAAAGAAGAACTGCCAAAATGCCTTTATTTAGATTCCTATGCGCCTCAACAGCGAAAAGGTTAAATACTGATATCACAAGCAGGATAAAAATAGAAAAGTCAAGTTGATATGAGAAATGCAGACGGCTTAGGGAGACAGTGTTGACAATGTAATATCTTCTTAGTATACATTGTATTTCCTGAGTCATCTTCAAATACACCTTCTATGTTGGCCAATGGAGCAATGGACGATGGAGTACTTGAAGTGACTTCCAGCTACACTCGCATATCTTGTATTGACTTCACTGTTTTCGAAAAGATATGTGGATTTTTACCTTTTACATGCAAGACTTCAATGTTGTCTGTTTAATAGGCACTGTTAAAATCCCTTCATTTATAACACCATAGTCCTCAACAGGGAAATGGCTATATACTGAAATCACAAATAGGGTAAAGATAGAAGAGTCAAGTGGATAGGATACTTTTAGAGAGTTTAGGGTGTCAGTGGTGACAATTTAATATCTTCTTAGTATACGTTGTATCTCTTGAGTTATCTTCAAATACACCTTCCACGTAGGTCAATGGAGAAATTGACAGTAGTGTAGTTGCATGTATCTTCCAGGTACACTAGCATAGCTTGTACTGACTTCACTGCTACAGATAATATATGTGGATTTTTACATTTTTTTATACATACATACATATATATATATATATATATATATATATATATATATATATATATATATATATATATATATATATATTCACATATTACTTCAGTGTTTTCTCTTAAGGACGAACTGCCAAAATGCCTTCATTCAAATTCCTATATGCCTGAAACGGAAAAAGGAAAAATACTGATATCACAAGCAGGATAAAGATGGAAGAGTCAAGTTGATATGAGACTTGCAGAGAGCTTGGGGAGATAGTGTTGACAATATAATACCTTCTTAGTATACATTGTATTTCCTGACTTATCTTCAAATGCAACTTCCATGTTGGCAAAAGGAGCAATGGACGATGGTTTACTTCCAAGTGTTTTCCAGCTACACTCGCATATCTTGTATTGACTTCACTGTTGTCGAAAAGATATGTGGATGTTTACCATTTACGTACATGATTTCAATGTTGTCTCTTAAATAGAAACTGTTAAAATGCCTTTATTTAGATCCCCATAGGCCTCAACAGGGAAATGGCTACATACTGATATCACAAGCAGGATAAAGATAGAAGAGTCAAGTTGATAGGATACTTGTACATAGGATACTTAGGCAGTCAATGCTGACAATGTAATATCTACTTAGGATCCGATGTATTTCTTGAGTCATCTTCATATACACTTACCATTTTGGTCAAGGGAGGAAGGGACAATTGTGTACTTGCAATTATGTTCCAGGTACTCTCGCACAGCTTGCACTGACTTCACTGTTGTGGATAAGTTATTGGATTTTTATCCTTTACATACATTACTTCAGAGTTGTCTATTTAGGGGAAGTGACCAAATGCGTTTCTTTGGATTTCTATAGTTCTCAACAGGGAAAAGGCTAAATACTGATATCACAAGCAGGAAAAAGATCGAAGAGTCAAATTGATAGGATACTTGTAGAGAGTTTAAGGTGTCAGTGACGACAATATAATATCTTCTTTGTATACGTTGTATCTCTTGAGTTATCTTCAAATACACCTCCGAAGTAGGCCAGTGGAGAAATTGACAATAGTGTAATTGCAAGTATCTTCCAGGTACACTAGCATAGCTTCTACTGACTTCACTCCTGCAGATAATATATGTAGATTTTTATTCTTTATATATATATATATGTATATATTTACATATTACTTCAGTATTGTCTCTTAAGGACCAACTGCCAAAATGCCTCCATTTAGGTTCCTAAATGCCTGTACAGAAAAAAAGCTAAATACTGATATCAAAAGCAGGATAAAGATAGAAGAGTCAAGTTGACAGGACACTTGTACAGAATTTAGGCAGTCAATGCTGACAATGTATAATCTACTTAGGATCCAATGTATTTCTTGAGTCATCTTCATATACACTTACCATTTTGGTCAAGGGAGCAAGGCACAATTGTGTACTTGCAATTATGTTCCAAGTACAATCGCACAGCTTGTACTGACTTCACTGTTGTAGATAAGTTATATGGATTTTTATCCTTTACATACATTACTTCAGAGTTGTCACTTTAGGGGAAGTGACAAAATGCGTTTCTTTGGATTTCTATAGGCCTCTACAGGGAAAAGGCTAAATACGGATATCACAAGCAGGAAAAAGATAGAAGAGTCAAATTGATAGGATACGTGTAGAGAGTTAAAGGTGTCAGTGATGACAATATAATATCTTCTTTGTATACATTGTATCTCTTGAGTTATCTTCAAATACCCCTTCCAAGTAGGCCAATGGAGAAATTGACAATAGTGTACTTGCAAGTATCTTCCAGGTACACTAGCATAGCTTGTAATGATTTCACTACTGTAGATAATATATGTGGATTTTTACCCTTTATATATATATATATATATATAATATATATATATATATATTTATATTATATATATATATACTATATATATATATATATATATATATATATATCAGTGTTGTCTCTTAAGGACGAACTGGCAATATGCCTTCATTTAGATTCCTTTATGCCTGTACAGGAAAAAGGCTAAATACTGATATCACAAGCAGGACAAAAATAGAAGAGTCAAGCTGACAGGACACATGTAGAGAATTTAGGCAGTCAATGCTGACAATGTAATAATCTACTTAGGATCCAATGTATTTCTTGAGTCATCTTCATATACACTTACCATTTTGGTCCAGGGACGAAGGGACAATTGTGTACTTGCAATTGTGTTCTAGGTACTCTCGCACAGCTTGCACTTACTTCACTTTTGTAGATAAGTTATATGGATTTTTAGCCTTTACATATACTACTTCAGAATTGTCTCTTTAGGGGAAGGGAAAAAATGCGTTTCTTTGGATTTCTATAGGCCTCAACAGGGAAAAGGCTAAATGCTGATATCACAAGCAGGATAAAAATAGAAGAGTCAAGTTTACAGGACACTTGTAGAGAATTTAGGCAGTCAATGCTGACAATGTAATATCTACTTAGGATCCAATGTATTTCTTGAGTCATCTTCATATACATTTACCATTTTGGTCAAGGGAGGAAGGGACAATTGTGTACTTGCAATTTTGTTCCAGGTACTCTCGCACAGCTTGCACTGACTTCACTGTTGTAGATAAGTTATATGGATTTTTAGCCTTTACATACGTTACTTCAGCGTCGCCTCTTTAGAGTAAGTGACAAAATGCGCTTTTTGGATTTCTATAGGCCTCAACAGGGAAAAGGTTAAATACTGATATCACAAGCAGGAAGAAGATCGAAGAGTCAAATTGATAGGATACTTGTAGAGAGTTTAAGGTTTCAGTCATGACAATATAATATCTTCTTAGTATACCTTCTATCCCTTGAGTTATCTTCAAATACACCTTCCAAGTAGGCCAAGGGAGCAATTGACAATGGTGAACTTGCTAGTATTTTCCAGGTGCACTAGAATACCTTGTATTGTTTTCACTGCTCTCGATAAAATATGTAGATTTTTTCCCTTTACATACATTACTTTAGTGTTGTCTGTTAAGTAGGACCTGCCAAAATCCCGTTATTTAGATACCTATATGCCTCAACAAGGAAAAGGATAAATACTGATATCACAAGGATAAAGATAGAAGAGTCAAGTTGACATTACACTTGTAGAGAATTTAGGGAGTCAGTGCTGACAATGTAATATCTACTTGGTATCCACTGTATTTGTTGGGTCATATTCATATTCATATTCATATTCATATTCACTTACCATTTTGTTTAAGGGAGGAAGGGACAATTTTGTACTTGCAATTATGTTCCAGGTACTCTAACACAGCTTCTACTGACTTCACTGTTGTAGATAAATTATATGGATTTTTAGCCTTTACAGACATTACTTCAGAGTTGTCTCTTTAGGGGAAGTGAAAAAATGCGTTTCTTTGGATTTTTATAGGCCTGAACAGGGATAAGGCTAAATACTGATATCACAAGCAGGAAAAAGATCGAAGAGTCAAATTGATAGGATACTTGTAGAGAGTTTAAGGTGTCAGTGATGACAATATAATATCTTCCTTGTATACATTGTATCTCTTGATTTATCTTCAAATACACCTTCGAAGTAGACCAATGGAGAAATTGACAATAGTGTACTTGCAAGTAACTTCCAGGTACACTATCATACCTTGTAATGACTTCACTGCTGTAGATGACATATGTGGATTTTTACCCTACATATATAAATATATATATATATATATATATATATATATATATATATATATATATATATATATATATATATATATATATATATATTTACATATTACTTCAGTGTTATCTCTTAAGGACGAACTGCCAAAATGCCTTCATTTAGATTCCTATATGACTGTACAGGAAAAAGGGTAAATACTGATATCACAAGCAGGATAAAGATAGAAGAGTCAAGTTGACAGGACACTTGTAGGCAGTCAATGCTGACAATGTAATATCTCCTTAGGATCAAATGTACTTCTTGAGTCATCTTCATGAATATTTACCAATTTGGTCAAGGGACAAAGGGACAATTGTGTACTTGCAATTATGTTCCAGGTACTCTCACACAGCTTGTACTGACTTCACTGTTGTAGATAAGTTATATGGATTTTTAGCCTTTACATATATTACTTCAGAGTTGTCTCTTTAGGGGAAGTGAAAAAATGCGTTTCTTTGGATTTCTTTAGGCCTCAACAGGGAAAAGGCTAAATGCTGATATCACAAGCAGGAAAAAGTTCGAGGGGTCAAATTGATAGGATACTTGTAGAGAGTTTAAGGTGTCAGTGATGACAATATGATATCTTCTTTGTATACATTGTATCTCTTGAGTTATCTTCAAATACACGATCCAAGTAGGACAATGGAGCAATTGACAATGGTGTACTTGCAAGTATCGTCCAGGTACACTAGAATACCTTGTATTGTTTTCACTGCTCTCGATAAAAAATGTGGATTTTCTCACTTTAAATACCTTACTTCAGTGTTGTCTGTTAAATAGGACCTGCCAACATGCCTTTATTTAGATTCCTATATGCCTCAACAGGGAAAAGGCTAAATACTGATATCCCAAGAAGGATAAAGATAGAAGAGTCAACTTCATAGGACACATGTAGAGAGTTTAGGGTGTCAGGGTTGACAATCTAATATCTTCTTATTGTACATTGTATTTCTTGAGTTATCTCCAAATACACCTTCCATGTTGGCCAGTGGAGGAATGGGCAATTGTGTACTAGCAAGTATCTTCCAGATACTCGAGCATAGCTTGTACTGACTTCACTGCTGTTGAAAAGATATGTGGATTTTCACCCTTTACATATATTACTTCACAGTTTTCTCTTTAGAGGAAGTGACAAACACCATTCCTTCGGGTGGCTATATGCCCCAACTAGGCAAAGGCAAAACAATGATATCACAAGCAGGAAAAAGATAGAAGAGTCAAGTTGATATGAGACGTGCAGACAGCTTAGGGAGACAGTGTTGACAATGTAATATCTTCTTAGTATACATTGTATTTCCTGAGTTATCTTCAAATACACCTTCCATGTTGGCCAACGGAGCAATGGACGATGGTGTACTTGCAAGTGTCTTCCAGCTACACTCGCATATCTTGTATTGACTTCACTATTGTTGAAAGATATGTGGATTTTTACCTTTTACATACATGACTTCAAGGTTGTCTCTTAAATAGGAACTGTTAAAATGCGTTTATTTAGATCCCCAAGGGCCTCAACAGAAAAATGGCTACATACTGATATCACAAGCAGGATAAAGATAGAAGAGACCAGTTGATAGGATACTTGTAGGGAGTTTAGGGTGTCAGTGGTGACAATTTATTATCTTCTTCATATACATTGTACATCTTGAGTTATCTTCAAATTAATCTTCCAAGGGGGCCAATGGACAAATTAACAGTAGTGTACTTGGAAGCATCTTCCAGGTATACTAGCATAGCTTGTACTGACTTCATTGCTGTAGATAATATATCTGGCTTTTTACCCTTTACATATAAATGTGTGTATATATATATATGTTTACATATTACTTCAGTGTTGTCTCTTAAGGGCGAACAGCCAAATGCCTTCATTGAGATTCCTATATGCCTGTACAGGAAAACGGCTAAATAGTGATATCAAAAGCAGGATAAAGATAGAAGAGTCAAGTTGACAGGACACTTGTAAAGAATTTAAGGAGTCAATGCTGGCAATGTAATATCTACTTAAGATCCAATGTATTTCTTGAATCATCTCCATATATACTTACCATTTTGGTCAAGGGAGGAAGGGACAACTGTGTACTTGCAATTATGTTCCAGGTACTCTAGCACAGCATGTACTGACTTCACTGTTGTAGATAAGTTACATGGATTTTTAGCCTTTACATATATTACTACCGAGTAGTCTCTTTAGGGGAAGTGAAAAAATGCGTTTCTTTGGATTTCTATAGGCCTCAACATGGAAAAGGGTAAATACTGATATCACAAGCAGGAAAAAGTGCGAAGAGTCAAATTGATAGTATACTTTTAGAGATTTTAAGGTGTCAGTGATGACGATATAATATCTTCTTTGTATACATTGTATCTCTTGAATTATCTTCAAATACACCTTCCAAGTAGGCCAATGGAGCAATTGACAGTAGTATCTTCCAGATACACTAGATATCTTCCAGGTACACTAGAATACCTTGTATTGATTTCACTGCTCTCAATAAAACATGTGGATTATCTCCCTTTACATACCTTACTTCAGTGTTGTCTATTAAGTAGGACCTGCCAAAATGCCTTTATTTAGATTCCTATATGCCTCAACAGGGATAAGGCTAAATACTGATACCACAAGCTAGATAAAGACATAAGACTCAACTAGATAGAACACTTGAGGAAAGTTTAGGGTGTCAAGGCTGACAATGTAATATCTTCTTATTATACATTGTATTTCTTAAGTTATCTCGAAATACACCTTGCATGTTGGCCAATGGAGGAATGGACAATTGTGTACTAGCAAGAATCTTGCAGATACTCTAGCATAACTTGTATTGACTTCACTGCTGTAGAAAAGATATGTGGATTTTAACCCTTTACATATATTACTTCACAGTTGTCTCTTTAGAGGAAGTGACAAACACCATTCCTTTGGATGGCTATAGGCCTCGACTAGGAAAATGCAAAACATTGATATCACAAGCAGGAAAAAGATAGAAGAGTCAAGTGGATATGAGACTTGCAGACAGCATAGGGAGACAGTGTTTACAATGTAATATCTTCTTAGTATACATTGTATTTCCTGAGTTATCTTCAAATTCACCTTCCAAATAGACTAATGGAGCAATTGACAATGGTGTACTTGCAAGTATCTTCCAGGTGCACTAGAATACCTCGTATTGTTTTCACTGCTCTCGATAAAATATGTGGATTTTCACCCTTTACATACCTTATTTCAGTATTGTCTCTTAAGGAGGACTTACCAAAATGCCTTTATTTAGATTCTTATATGCCTCAACAGGGAAAAGGCTAATTACTGATATCACAAGGAGGATAATGATAGAGGATTCAACTTGATAGGACACTTGTAGAGAGTTTAGGGTGTCAGGGCTGACAATATAATATCTTCTTAGTGTACATTGTATTTCCTGAGTTATCTTCAAATACACCTTCCATTTTGGCCAATTTAGCAATGGACGATGGTGTACTTGCAAGTGTCTTCAAGGTACAATCGCATATCTTGTACTGACTTCACTGTTGTTGAAAAGATATGTGGATTTTTACCTTTTACATGCTTGACTTTAAGGTTGTCTCTTAAATGGGAACTGCTAAAATGCCTTCATTTAGATCCCCATAGGCCTCAACAGGGAAATGGCCACGTATTGATATCACAATCAGAATGAAGATAGAAGAGAAAAGTTGATAGGATCCTTGTAGAGAGTTTAGGGTGTCAGTGGTGGCAATTTATTATTATCTTAGTATACGTTGAATGTCTTGAGTTATCTTCAAATACACCTTCCAAATAGGCGAATGGAGCAATTGACAATGGTGTACTTGCAAGTATCTTCCAGGTACACTAGAATACCTTGTATTATTTTCACTGCTCTCGATAAAATATGTGGATTTTCTCCCTTTACATATCTTACTTCACTGTTGTCTGTTAAGTTGGACCTGCCAAAATTCCTTTATTTAGATTCCTATATGCCTCAACAGGGAAAAGGCTAAATACTGATATCACAAGCAGGATAAATACAGAAGAGTCAAGTTGACAGGACACTTGTAGAGAATTTAGGCAATCAATGCTACCAATGTAATATGTACTTAGGATCCAAAGTATTTCTTGAGTCATCTCCATATACACTTATCATTTTGGTGAAGGGAGGAAGGGAAAATTGTGTACTTGCAATTATGTTCCAGGTACTCTAGCACAGCTTGTACTGACTTCACTGCGGTAGAAAAGATATGTGGATTTTCTCCATTTACATATATTACTTCACAGTTGTCTCTTTAGAGGAAGTGACAAACACCATTCCTTTGGATGGCTATAGGCCTCAACTAGGAAAGGCAAAATACTGATATCACAAGCAGGAAAATGATAGAAGAGTCAAGTTGATATGAGACTTGCAGACAGCTTCGGGAGACAGTGTTGACAATGTAATATCTTCGTAGTATACATTGTATTTCCTGAGTTATCTTCAAATACACCCTCCATGTTGGCCAATGGAGTAATGGACGATGGTGTACTTGCAAGTGTCTTCCAGCTACGCTCGCATATCTTGTATTGACTTCACTGCTGTTGAAAAAATATATGGATTTTTACCTTTTACATACATGACTTCAAGATTGTCTCTTAAAGAGGAACTGTTAAAATACCTTTATTTAGATCCCCATAGGCCTCAATAGGGAAATGGCTACATAGTGATATCACAAGCAGGACATAGATAGAAGAGTCAAGTTGGTAGGATAGTTGTAGCGATTTTAGGGAGTCAGCAGTGACAATTTATTATCTTCTTAGTATACATTGTATCTCTTGAGTTTTCTTGAAATACAACTTCCAAGTAGGCCAATGGAGAAATTGACCTTAGTGTATTGCAAGTATCTTCCAGGTACACTAGCATAGTTTGTACTGACTTCATTGCTGTAGATCATATATGTGGATTTTTACTATATATATATATATATATATATATATATATATATATATATATATATTTACATATTACTTCAGTGTTTTCTCTTAATTAGGAACTGCCAAAATGCCTTCACTTAGATTCCTATATGCCTGTAAAGGGAAAAGTTTAAATACTAATATCACAAGCAGGGTAAAGACAGAAGAGTCAAGTTGACAGGACACTTGTAGAGAATTTGGAGAGTCAATGCTTACAATGTAATACATATTTAGTATCGAATGTATTTCTTGGGTCATCTTAACTTGTATTTACCATTTTGTTCAAAGGAGGAAGGGACAATTGTGTACTAGCAAGAATCTTCCAGATACTCTAGCGTAGCTTGTACTGACTTCACTGCTGTAGAAAATATATGTGGATTTTCACCCTTTACATATATTATTTCACAGTTGTCTCTTTAGAGGAAGTGACAAACACCATTCCTTTGGATGGCTATAGGCCTCAACTACGCAAAGGTAAAATACTGATATCACAAGCAGGAAAAAGATAGAAGAGTCAAGTGGATATGAGACTTGCAGACAGCTTAGGGAGACGGTGTTGAAAATGTAATATATTCTTAGTATACATTGTATTTCCTGAGTTATCTTCAAATACACCTTCCATGTTGGCCAATGGAGCAATGGACGATGGTGTACTTGCAAGTGTTTTCCTGCTACACTCGCATATCTTGTATTGATTTCACTGTTGTTGAAAAGATATGTGGATTGTTACCTTTGACATACATGACTTCAGGGTTGTCTCTTAAATAGGAACTGTTAAAATGCCTTTATTAAGATCCCCATAGATCTCAACAGGGAAATGGCTACATACTGATATCACACGCAGGATAAACATAGAAGAGTCATGTTGAGAGGATACTTGTAGAGAGTTTAGGTTGTCAGTGGTGACAATTTATTTTCTTCTTAGTATACATTGTATCTCTTGAGTTATCTACACCTTCCAAGTAGGCCAATGGAGAAATTGACCGTAGTGTATTGCAAGTGTCTTCCAGGTACAGTAGCATAGCTTGTAGTGACTTCAGTGCTGTAGAAAATATATATGGATTATTACCCTTTACATATATATACATATTACTTCAGTGTTGTCTCTTAAGGACGAGCTGCCCAAATGCCTTCATTTAGATTCCTATATGTCTGTACAGGAAAAAGGCTAAATACACATATCACAAACAGGATAAAGATAGAAGAGTCAAGTTGACAGGACTCTTGTAGAGAATTTAAGGAGTCAATGCTGACAATGTAATATCTACTTAGCATCCAATGTATTTCTTGACTCATCTTCATATACACTTACCATTTTGGTCAAGGGAGGAAGGGACAATTGTGTACTTGCAATTATGTTCCAGGTACTCTAGCACAGCATGTATTGACTTCACTGCTGTAGATAAGTTATATGGATTTTTAGCCTTTACATATATTACTTCAGAGTTGTCTCTTTAGGGGAGGTGACAAAATGCCTTTCTTTGGATTTCTATAGGCCTCAACAGGGAAAAGGGTAAATACAGATATCACCAGCAGGAAAAAGATCGAAGAGTCAAATTGATAGGATACTTGTAGAGAGTTTAAGGTGTCAGTGATGACAATATAATATCTTCTTTGTATACATTGTATCTCTTTAGTTAACTTCAAATACACCTTCCATGTTGGCCAATAGAGGAATGGACAATTGTGTAATAGCAAGTATCTTCCAGATACCCTAGCATAGCTTGTACGGACTTCACGTCTGTAGATAATATATGAGTATTTTTACCATTTATATATACATATATATATAATATATATATATACATATATATATATATATATATATATATATATATATTTACGTATTACTTCAGTGTTGACTCTTAAGGAGGAACTGCCAAATTGAATTCATTTAGATTCCTGTATACCTGAACAGGAAAAAGGCTAAATACTGATATCACAAGAAGGATTAAGAGAGAAGAGTCAAGTTGACAGGACACCTGTAAAGAATTTAGGGAGTCAGTGATGGCAATGTAGTATCTACTTAGTACCCAATGTATTTCTTGAGTCATCTTCATATACACTTACGATTTTTGTCCAGGGAGGAAGGGACAATTGTGTACTTGCTATTATATTCCAGGTACTCGAGCACAGCTTGTACTGACTTCACTCTTGTAGATAAGTTATATGGATTTTTAGCCTTTACATACCTTACATCAGAGTTGTATCTGCAGGGGAAGTGAAAAAATGTGTTTCTTTGGATTTCTATAGGCCTGAATTGGGAAAAGGTTAAATACTGATATCACAAGCAGGAGAAAGATCGAAGAGTCCAATTGATTGGATACTTGAAGAGAGCTTAACGTGTCAGTGGTGAAAATATAATATCTTCTTTGTATACATTGTATCTCTTGAGTTATCTTCAAATACACCTTTCAAGGAAGCCAATGAAGCAATTGACAATGGTGTACTTGCAAGTATATTCCAGGTACACTACAATACCATGTATTGTTTTCACTTCTCTTCATAAAATATATGGATTTTTTCACTTTACATACCTTCTTCAGTGTTGTTTCTTAAGTGGGACCTGCCAAAATGCCTTTATTTAGATTCCTATATGCCTCAACAGGGAAAAGGCTAAATACTTATATCACAAGCAGCATAAAGATATAAGAGTCAACTTGATAGGACCCTTGTAGAGAGTTTAGTGTGTCAGGGCTGACAAGGTAATATCTTCTTATTATATATTGTATTTCTTGAGTTATCTCCAAATACAACTTCCATGTTGGACAATGGAGGAATGGAGAATTGTGTACTAGCAAGTATCTTCCAGATAGTCTAGCATAGCTTATACTGATTTCACTGCTGTGGAAAACATATGTGGATTTTCATCCTTTCCATATAATATTTCAGAGTTGTGTCTTTAGAGGAAGTGGCAAACACCATTGCTTTTGATGGCTATAGGCCTCAACCTGGGAAAGGAAAAAACTGATATCACAACGAGGAAAAAGATAGAAGAGTCAAGTTGATATGAGACTTGCAGACAGGTTAGGGAGAGAGTGTTGACATTGTCATATCTTCTTAGTATACATTGTATTTCCTGAGTTATCTTCAAATACACCTTCCATATTGGTCAATGGAGGAATGGATAATTGTGTACTAGCAAGTATCTTCCAGATACTCTAGCATATCTTGAATTGACTTCACTGCTGTCGAAAATATATGTGGATTTTTACCTTTTACATACAGGACTTCAATGTTGACTCTGAAATAGGAACTGTTAAAATGCCTTTCGTTAGATCCCCAAAGGCTTCATCAAGGAAATGGCTATATACTGAAATCACAAGCAGGATTAAGATGAAAGAGTCAAATTGATAGGATACTTGGAGAGAGTTTAGGGTGGCAGTGGTGACAATTTAATATCTTGTTAGTATACATTGTATCTCTTGAGTTTACTTCAAATACACTTTCCAAGTAGGCCAAAGGAGAAATTGACGATAGTGTACTTGCAAGTATCTTCCAGGTACACTAGCATAGCTTGTACTGACTTGACTGCTGTAGATAATACATGTGGAGTTTTATCCATTAAATATATATATATATATATATATATATATATATATATATATATATATATGTATATATATATATATATATATATATATATATATATATATATATATATATATATATATATATATATATATATATATTTACACATTACTTCAGTGTTCTCTCTTAAGGACGAACTGCCAAAATGCCTTCGTTTAGATTCCTATATACCTGAATAGGGAAAAGGCTAAATATTGATATCACAAGCAGGATAAAGATAGAGGAGTCAATTTGACAGGATACTTGTAGAGAATTTAGGGAGTCAGTGCTGAGAATGTAATATCTACTTAGTATCCAATGTATTTCTTAAGTTATCTTCATATACACTTCCCATTTTCATCAACGGAGGAATTGACAATTGTGTACTTCCAATTATGTTGCAGGTAATCTAGCACAGCTTCTACTGACTTCACTCTTGTAGATAAGGTGTGTGGATTTTTACCATTAAAAGACATTACTTCAGAGTTGTGTCTTTAGTGGAAGTAACAAAATGTGTTTCTTTGGATTTCTATAGGCCTCAATAGGGAAAAGGCTAAATACTGATATCACAAGCAGGAAAAAGATCGAAGAGTCAAATTGATAGGATACTTGTAGAGAGTTTAAGGTGTCAGTGATGACAATACAATATCTTCTTAGTACACTTCGTATCTCTTGAGTTATCTTTAACTACACCTTCCAAGTAGGACAATGGAGCAATTGACAATGGTGTACTTGCAAGTATCCTGCAGGTACACTAGAATACCTTGTATTGTCTTCACTGCTCTCGATAAAATATGTGGATTTTCACCATTTACATACCTTACTTCAGTGTTGTCTCTTAAAGTGGAACTGCCAAAATGCCACTCAGTTTTATGCAATGCAATTTCTCTTACCCTATACCAAATTCCCCTGTGAATTTTACACTATAATTATGCCTCATTCCAATTATGTCTTAGTATTATGAATTATACTTTCAAATACCAAATGCCAATTCATGTTTCAAATGCGAAATTTATACTCATAGTGCAATACAAAATGAAAACTGACATCCACATCATAATTGCGTTCACATACTCTAACATTAAACAACCATTTCAAACTACTCTATCGAACTGTTATACCAAAATCTGGGTTCCTATAACATGTTTCACGCTAATACTACACAACAACATTGCATGTCCAACTTTTAACCGTAATGTTTTACCAAGAATTCTAATAAAATATTCCATGTTTAATGGTGCTTCATATGTACGTCGAAGCTCACACTTCTATTCCAAGTTAAGACAAAATTTCCAATTACAATATCTTCTTCAATAGTCTAATTCTAAATTCCAGTTTTTCATTCAAATTTCACATCTCAGTTCCATGTTCCAAATCTAAATTCTTATTCTAAATTCCACTTTCACTTTCTAAATCTAAAGTCCACTTCTAAATTCCAGGTCCAATATCCAACTATAAATTCCACTAACAAGCGCGAGTTCCAAATTCTATTTCGAAATTCCAGTTGGACCTTAGAGTTCTAAATTCCTCTTCCAATTTCCAATTCTGAATTCCACTTCTAAATTCCTTTTCCAGATTCCCATTCTAAATTCCAGTTCCAAATTCCATTGCTAAGGTCCACTTCCATGTTCCAGTTCCAAATTCTAATTCCAAGTTCTAGTTCCACTTTCTGGTTCTAAATTGCACCTCGAAAATACAGATCCAAAAGCATGTTTGAATTCTTATTCAAAATGCGCTTTCCGAAATGCTACTCGGTAAATCACATTTTACTTCCAAACTTAAATTGGGAACACAAAATCCAATTATAACTTATCAATCCCAATTCTTTTTTCTAAACACAACACTAAATGTGCTCATTTCTCTCACTCTATTCTGAATCTAACCATAACCCTAAGCAATGATTATGACCATAGATGTGGCTGATTATTAACCAAATGCTTCAGGCAAACCCTCACTCTTGACTCTAACTCTAACCCCAACTCCACTCTATTTCATGCAATGCAATTGCTATAACCCTATCCCAAATTGCACATGAGAATTCTACACTAAAATTATGTCTCATTCCAATTATGTCTTAGTAGCAGGAATTATACTTTCAAATGCCGAATGCCAATTCACGTTTCAAATTCCAACTCTATACTCATATTGCAATACAAATGAAAACTGACATCCACATCATAATTACTATGACATACTCTAACACCAGAGAACCATTTCAAAATACTCGATCAAACTCCTATACCAAAATCTAGGATACTATAACATGTTTCACGCTAATACTGCACACTAACATTGCATGTTCAACTTTTAACCGTAAAGTTTTACCAACAATTCTAATAACCAATTCCATGTATAATGGTGCTACATATCCACGTCGAAGCTGACACCTCTATTCCAAGTTAAGACAAAATTTCTAATTAAAATATCTTCTTCAATAGTCTAATTCTAAATTCTAGTTCTTCATTCAAATTCCACATCTCAGTTCCACGTTCCAAATCTAAATTCTAATTCTAAATTCCACTTCCAAATTCCAAATCTAAATTCCACTTCTAAATTCCAGTTCCAAATTCCAACTCTAATTTCCACTAAGAAGCTCGAGTTCCAAATTCGAAGTCGAAATTCCAGTTCCACATTAGAGTTCTAAATTCCTCTTCCAAATTTCAATTCTGAATTCCACTTCGAAATTCCTCTTCCAGATACCATTGCGAAGGTCCACTTCCATGTTCCAGTTCCAAATTCTAATTCCAAATTCTAGTTCCACATTCTAGTTCTAAATTCCACTGCGAAATTACAGATCAAAGACCAAGTTTCATTTCTTATTGCAAATTCCCTTTTCGAAATGCTGCTCCGTATATCACATTTCACTTCCAAAATAAAATTGGGAGCAAAACATCCAATTATTACTTATCAATCACAATTCTGTCTTCTCAACTTCACACGAAATGTGCTCATTTCTCTCACTCTATTCTAAATCTAATCATAACCCTAAGCAATGATTATGACCATAGACGTGGGTCATTATTAACAACATGCTCGAGTGAAGACCTCACTCTTGACCCTAACATTAACCCCAAATCCACTCAGTTTCATGCAAGCCAATTTCTATAACCCCATACCAAATTTCACCTGTGAATTCTATCCTAAAATTATGCCTAATTCCAATTAAGTCTTAGTAGTAGCAATTATACTTTTAGATACCAAATGCGAATTCTTGCTTCAAAGGCCAACTCTATACTCATATTGCAATACAAAATGAAAACTGACATCCACATCATAATTGCTTTCACATACTCTAACACCAGACAACCATTTCAAACTAATCTATCAAACTGTTATACCAAAATCTAGGTTCCTATAACATGTTTCACGCTAATACTACACACAAACGTTGCATGTCCAACTTTTCACCGTAAAGTTTTACCAACAATTCTAACAAAAAATTCCATGTTTAATGGTGCTTCATATCGACGTCGAAGCTCACACTTCTATTTCAAGTTACGACAAAATTTCAATTACAAAATATTCTTCAATAGGCTAATTCTAAATTCCACTTCTTCATTCAAATTCCACATCTCAGTTCCACTTTCCAAATTCTAATTCTAATTCTAAATTCTACTTCCATATTCCAATTCTATATTCCACTTCCTAATTCCTGTTCCAAATTCCAACTCTAATTTCCGCTTCCAAGCTCCAGGTCCAAATTCTAATTCAAAATTCCCGTTCCAACTTAGAGTTCTAAATTCCTCTTACAAATTCCAATCCTGAACTCCACTTCAAAATTGCACTTCCAAAATCCAATTCTAAATTTCACTTCTAAATTCCAGTTCCAAATTCCATTTCTAAGTTCCACTTCCATGTTCCAGTGCCAAATTCTAATTCCAAATTCCAGTGCCACATTCTAGTTCTAAATTCCACTTCGAAATTGCTGATGCAAGAGAAAGTTTCATTTCTTACTCGAAATTATCTTCCCAAAATGCTGCTCTGTAAATATCATTTCACTTCCAAAATGCAGTTGGGAACACCAAAGCCAATTAAAACTTCTCAATAACAATTCTGTCTTCTAAACCAAACACTAAATGTCCTCATTTCTCTCACTTTATTCTAAATCTAACCATAACCCTAAGCCTTGAATATGACCATAGACCTGCGTGATTATTTACAACAGGCTCGAGTCAAGCCCTCACTCTTGACTCTAAGAGTAAACCCAAATCAACTCAGTTTCCTGCAATGCAATTTCTATAACCCTATACAAAATTTCATCTGTGAATTCTACACTAAAATTATGCCCCATTCCATTTATGTCTTAGTAGTAGGAATTATGCTTTCAAATACCAAATGCCAATTCATGATTCAAATGCCAACTCCATACTCATATTTCAATACAAAATGAAAACTGACATCCACATCATAATTCCTTTCACATACTCTAACACCAGACAACCATTTGTAAGTACTCTATGAAACTGTAATACAAAAATCTATTTTCCTATAAAATGTTTCCCGCTAAAACTACACACTAACATTGCATATCCAACTTTTAACCGTAAAGTTTTACAAACAATTCCAATAACGAATTTCTTGTTAAAGGTGCTGCATATCAACGTCAAAGGTCATATTTCTATTCCAAGTTAAGACAAAATTTCCAATTACAATCTCTTCTTCAATAGTCCTATTCTAAATTCCAGTTCTTCATTCAAATTCCACATCTCAGATCCACGTTCTAAATCTAAATTCTAATTGTAAATTTCACTTCCAAATCTAAATTCCACTTCTAAATTCCAGTTCCAAATTCCAACTCTAATTTCCACTAACAAGCTCCAGTTTCAAATTCTAAGTCGAAATTCCAGTTCCAAATTAGAGTTCTAAATTCATCTTCCAAATTCCAATTCTGAATTCCACTTCTAAATGCCTCTTCCAGATTCCAAATCGAAATTCCACTTCTAAATTCCAGTTCCAAATTCCATTGCGAAGGTCCAATTCCATGTTCCAGTTCCAAATTCTAATTCCAAATTCTAGTTCCACATTCTAGTTCTAAATTCCACTACGAAATTACAGATCCAAAGCAAGTTTCATTTCTTATTCCAAATTCCCTTTCCGAAATACAGCTTGGTAAATCACATTTCACTTCCAAAATAAAATTAGTAACACAAAATCCTATTATTACTTATCAATCAAAATTATGTCTTCTAAACCTAACACGAAATATGCTCATTTCTCTCACTCTATACTACATCTAATCATAACCCTAAGCAGTGATTATGACCGTAGACGTGGGTGATTATTTACAACATGCTCGAGTCAAGGCCTCCATCGTGACTCTAACTGTAACCCCAACTCCACTCAGTTTCATGCAATGCAATTTCTATAACCCTATACCAAATTTCACCTGTGAATTCTACACTAAAATTATGCCTGATTCCAATTTTGTCTTAGTAGTAGGAATTATACTTTCAAATACCAAATGCCAATTTATGTTTCAAATGCCAAGTCTATACTCATATTGCAACACAAATGATAACTGATATTCACATCATAATACCTTTCATATACTCTATCACCAGACAACCATTTCAAACTACTCTATCAAACTATTATACCAAAATCGAGGATCCTATAACAAGTTTCACGCTAATACTATAAGCTGACATTGAATGTCCAACTTTTAACCGTAGAGTTTTACCAACAATTCTAAAAACAAATACCATGTGTAATGGTGATTCATATCTACGTCGAAGCTCACACTTCTATTCCAAGTTAAGACAAAATCTCCAGTTACAATATCTTCTTCAATAGTCTAATTCTAAATTCCAGCTCTTCATTCAAATTACACATCTCAGTTCCACGTTCCAAATCCAAATTCTAATTCTAAATTCCACTTCCACATTCCAAATCTAAATTCCATTTCTAAATTCCAGTTCTAATTTCCGACTCTAATTTCCACTAACAAGCTCAGGTTCCAAATTCTAATTCCAAATTCCAGTTCCACATTCTAGTTCTAAATTTCACTTCGAAATTGCCGATCCAAAAGAAAGTTTCATTTTTTACTCCAAATTCTCTTTCGAAAATGCTGCTCTGTAAATCACATTTCACTTCCAAAATACAATTGAGAACACAAAATCCAATTATAACTTCTCACTCCCATTTCTGTCTTCTAAACCAAACACTAAATGTGCTGATTTCTCTCACTTTATTCTAAATCTATCCATAACCCTAAGCCTTGATTATGATCATAGACATGGGTGATTATTAACCACATGCTCGAGTCAAGCCCTCACTCTGGACTCTAACTATAATCCCAACTCAACTCAGTTTTGTGCAATGCAATTTTTATAACCATATTAGAAATTGTACATGTGAATTCTCCACTACAATTATGCCTCATTCTAATTATGTCTTAGTAGTAGGAATTATACTTTCAAATACCAAATGCCAATTCATGTTTCAAATGCCAACTCTATACTCATATTGCAATACAAAATGAAAACTGACATCCACATCATAATTTCTTTCACATACTCTAACAACAGACAACCATTTCAAACTAATCTATTAAACTGATGTACCAAAATCTAGGTTCCCATAACATGTGTCATGCTAATACTACACAATAACATTACATTTCCAAATTTAACCATAACGTTTTACCAACAATTCTAATAACAAATTGCAGGTGGAATGGTGCTGCATATTCACGTCGAAGCTCACATTTCTATTCAAAGTTAAGACAAAATTTCCAATTACAATATCTTATTCAATAGTCGAATTCTAAATTCCAGTTCTTCATTCAAATTCCACATCTCAGTTCCAGGTTCCAAATCTAAATTCTAATTGTAAATTTCACTTCTAAATTCTACTTCTAAATTCTAGTTCCAAATTCCAACTCTAATTTCCACTAAAAAGCTTGAGTTCCAAATTCCAAGTCGAAATTCCAGTTCCACATTAGAGTTCTAAATTCATCTTCCAAATTCCAATTCTGAATTCCACTTCTAAATTCCTCTTCCACAGTCCAGTCCTAAATTTCAATTCTAAATTCCAGTTCCAAATTCCATGGAAAAGGTCCACTTCCATGTTCCAGTTCCAAATTCTAATTCCAAATTCAAGTTCCACATTCTAGTTCTAAACTGCACTCCGAAATTACAGATCCAAAAGCAAGTTTCATTTCTTATTCCAAATTACCTTTCGGAAATGCTGCTCGGTAATTCACATTTAACTTCTAAAATAAAATTGGGAACACAAAATTCAATTATTACCTATCAATCAAAATGATTTCTTCTAAACCTAACACGAAATATGCTCATTTCTCTCACTCTATACTAAATCTAATCCTAACCCTAAGCAATGGTAATGACCCTAGACGTGGGTGATTATTAACAACATGCTCGAGTCAAGGCCTCCATCGTGACTCTAACTGTAACCCCAACTCCACTCATTTCATCGAATGCAATTTCTATAACCCTACACCAAATTTCACCTGTGAATTCTACACTAAAATTATGCCTCGTTCCAATTATGTCTTAGTAGTAGGAATTATACTTTCAAATACCTAATGCCAATTGATGTTTCAAATGCCAACTCTGTACTCATATTGCAATACAAATGGAATCTGACATCCACATCATAATAGCTTTCACATACTCTATCACCAGACAACCATTTCAAACTACTCTATCAAACTATTATACCAAAATCTAGGTTCCTATAACATGTTTCACGCTAATACTACACACTAACATTGCATTTCCAACTTTAAACTGTAAAGTTTTACCAACAATTCTAATAACAAATTCCATGTTTAACGGTGCTGCTTATCCACGCCGAAGCTCACACTTCTATTCCAATTTAAGACAAAATTTCCAGTTACTATATCTTCATCAATAGTCTAATTCTAAATTCCAGTTCTTCATTCAAATTCCACCTCTGAATTCCACGTTACGAATCCAAATTCTAATTCTAAATTGCCCTTCCAAACTCCAAATCTAAATTCCACTTCTAAATTTCAGTTTCAAATTCCTTCTCTAATTTCCACTAACAAGCTCCAGTTCTAAATTCTAAGTCGAAATTCCAGTTCCACATTAGAGTACTAAATTCCTGTTCCAAATTCTAATTCTCAATTCCACTTCCAAATTCCAATTCTAAATTCCACTTCCTAATTCCGGTTCCAAATTCCAAATCAAATTTCCACTTCCAAGCTCCAGTTCCAAATTCTAGGAAGAAATTCCAGTTCCACCTTCGAGTTCTAAATTCCTCTTGCAAATTCCAACGCTGAACTCCACTTCTCAATTACACTTCCAAAACCCAATTGTAAATTCTCCTTCTAAATTCCAGTTCCAAATTCTATTTCTATGTTCCACTTCCCTCTTCCAGTTCCAAATTCTAATTCCAAATTCCAGTTCCACATTCTAGTTGTAAATTCCACTTCGAAATTGCAGATCCAAAAGAAAGTTTCATTTCTTACTCTAAATTCTCTTTCCAAAGTGCTGCTCCGTAAATCACATTTCACTTCGAAAATACAATTGGGAACACAAAATCCAATTGTAACTTCTCAATTCCAATTCTGTTTTCTAAAGCTAACCCTAAATGTGCTCATTTCTCTCACTCTATTCTAAATCTAAACATAACCCTAAGCCTTGATTATGACCATAGAATATGGTGCTTATTAACCACATGCTGAAGTCAAGTCATCACACTGTATTCTAACTGTAACCCCAACTCCACTCATTTCATCGAGTGCAATTTCTATAATCCTATCCCAAATTTCACCTGTGAATTCTACACGAAAATTACGCCTCATTCCAATTATGTCTTAGTAGTAGGAATTACAGTTTCAGATACCAAATGCCAATTCATGTTTCAAATGCCAAATCTATACTCATATTGCAATGCAAAATGAAAACTGACATCCACATCATAATTTCTTTCACGTACTCTAAAACCAGACAACCATTTCACACTACTCTATCAAACTGTTATACCAAAATCTAGGATCCTATATCATATTTCACGCTAATACAACACACTAACATTGCATTTCCAACTTTTAACCGTAAAGTTTTACCAACAATACTAATAAAAATTTCCATGTGTAATGATCCTGAATATCAACGTCGAAGGTCACACTTCTATTCCAAGTTAAGGCACAATTTCCATTTACAACATCTGCTTCAATAATCTAATTCTAAATTCCAGTTCTTCATTGAAATTCCACATCTCAGTTCCATGTTCCATATCCAAATTTTAATTCTAAATTCCACTTAAAAATTCCAAATTTAAATTCCACGTCTAAATTCCAGTTCCAAATTACCACTCTAATTTCCATTAACAAGCTCCGGTTTCAAATTCTAAGTCGACATTCCAGTTCCATATTACAGTTCTAAATTCCTCTTCCTAATTCCAGTTCTGAATTCCACTTCTAATATCCACTTCACAATATCAGTTCTAAATTCCACTTCTATATTCCAGTGCCAAATTCCATTTCTAAGTTCCACTTCCATGTTCTAGTCCCAAATTCTAATTCCAAATTCTAGTTCCACATTCTAGTTTTAAATTGCACTTCAAAATTGCAGATCCCAAAGAAAGTTTCATTTCTTACTCTAAATTATCTTTCCAAAATGCTACTCCGTAAAATACATTTCACTTCCAAAATATAATTGAGAACACAAAATCCAATTATAACATCTCAATTCCAATTCTGTCTTCTAAACCTAACACTAAATGTGCTCATTTCTCTCACTATATTCTAAATCTAACTATATCCCTAAGCCTTCATTATGATAATAGACGAGGGTGATTATCAACCACATGATCGAGTCAAGCCCTCACTCTGGGCTCTAACTATAACCCCAACTCCACTCAGTTTCATCGAATGCAATTTCTGTAACCCTATCCCAAATTGCACCTGTGAATTCTACCCTAAAATTATACCTCAATCCAATTATGTCTTAGTAGTCGGATTTATATATTCAAACCCCAAATGCCAATTAATGTTTCAAATGCCAATTCCATATTCATATTGCAATACAAAATGAAAACTGACATCCACATCATAATTTCTTTCACATACTCTAACACCAGACAACCATTTCAAACTACTCTATCAAACTGTTATTCCAAAATCTAGGTTCCTATAACATGTTTCACGCTAATACTACACACTAACATTGCATTTCCAACTATTAACCGTAAGGTTTTACCAACAATTCTAATAACAAATTCCATGTTTAATGGTGCTGCACATCCACGTCGAAGCTCACACTTCTATTCCAAGTTCAGACAAAATTTCCAGTTACAATATCTTCTTCAATAGTCTAATTCTAAATTCCAGTTTCAAAATCCATTTTTAAGTTCCACTTCCATGTTCCAGTTCCAAGTTCTAATTCCAAATTCCAGTTCCACATTCTAGTTTTAAATTCCACTTCGAAATTGCAGATCCAAAAGAAAGTTTCATTTCTTACTCTAAATTCTCTTTCCAAAATGCTGTTCCGTAAATCACATTTCAATTCCAAAATACAATTGGGAGCACGAAATCCAATTATAACTTCCCAATTCCAATTCTGTCTTCTAAACCTCACACTAAATGTGCTCATTTCTCTCACTCTATTCTAAATCTAAACATAACCCTAAGCCTTGATTATGACCATAGACGAGGGTGATTACTAACAACATGCTCGAGTCAAATCCTCATTCTGGACTCTAACTGTAACCCCAACTCCACTCAGTTTCACCCAATGCAATTTCTATAACCCTATCCGAAATTGAACATGTGTATTCTACACGGAAATTATGCCTCATTCCCACTATGTCTTCGTAGTAGGTATTATACTTTCAACAACCGAATGCCAATTCATGTTTCATACGCCAACTCTATATTCATATTGCAATACAAAATGAAAACTGACATCCACATCATAATTCCATTCACATACTCCCAAACAGACAACCACTGAAAACTACTCAATCAAACTGTAATACCAAAATCCAGGTTCCTATAACATGTTTTACGATAATACTACACATTATCATTGCATTTCCAAATTTTAACCATAAAGTTTTACCAACAATTCTAATAAAAAATTCCATGTCTAATGGTGCTGCATATCCACATCGAAGCTCACATTTCTATTCCAAGTTTAGGCCAAATATCCAATTACAATATCTTCTTCAATAGTCTAATTCTAAATTCCAGTTCTTCATTCAAATTGCACATCTCATTTCCACGTTCCAAATTCAAATTCTAATTCTAAATTCCACTATTAAATTCCAAATCTAAATTCCACTTCTAAATTCCAGTTCCAAATTCCAACTGTAATTTCAACTAACAACTTCCAGTTCCAAACTCTAAGTCGAAATTCCAGTTCCACCTTAGAGTTCTAAATGCCTCTTCCAAATTTCAATGCTGAACTCCACTTCTAAATTACATTTCCAAAATCCAATTCTAAATTCCACTTCTAAATTCCAGTTCCAAATTCCATTTATAAGTTCCACTTCCATGTTCCAGTTCCAAATTCAAATTACAAATTCCAGCTCCTCATTCTAATTTTAAATTCCAATTCGAAATTGCAGATCCAAAAGAACGTTTTATTTCTAACGCTAAATTCTCTTTTCAAAATGCTGCTCTGTAAATCACATTTCACTTCCAAAATACATTTGGGAACACAAAATCCAATTATAACTTCTCAATTCAAAATCTGTCTTCTAAACCTAACACTAAATGTACTCTTTTCTCTCACTGTATTTTTAATCTAACCATAACCGTAAGCCTTGATTATGACCATAGACTAGGGTGATTATTAACCACATGCTCGAATCAAACCCTCACTCTGGACTCTAACTCTAACCCCAACTCCACTCATTTCATCGAATGCAATTTCTATAACTCTATCCCAAATTTCACCTGTGAATTCTACACTAAAATTATGCCTCATTCCAATTATGTCTTAGTAGTAGGTATTACACTTTCAGATACGAAATGCCAATTCATGTTTAAAATGCCAAATCTGTACTCATATTGCAATACAAAATGAAAACTGACATCCACATCATAATTTCTTTCACGTACTCTAACACCAGACAACCATTTCACACTACTCTATCAAACTGTTATACCAAAATCTAGGTTCCTATAACATGTTTCACGCTAATACTACACACTAACACTGCATTTCCAACTTTTAATCCTAAAGTTTTACCAACAATTCTAATAACAAATTCCATGTTTAATGGTGCTGCACATCCACGTCGAAGGTCACACTTCTATTGCAAGTTAAGACACAATTTCCATTTACAACATCTGCTTCAATAGTCTAATTCTAAATTCCAGTTCTTCATTGAAATTCCACATCTCAGTTCCACCTTCCAAATCCAAATTCTAATTCTAAATTCCACTTAAAAATTCCAAATCTAAATTCAACGTCTAAATTCCAGTTCCAAATTACCACTCTAATTTCCATTAACAAGCTCCGGTTTCAAACTCTAAGTCGACATTCCAGGTCCATATTAGAGTTCTGAATTCCTCTTCCAAATTCCAGTTCTGAATTCCACTTCTAATATCCACTTCCCAATATCAGTTCTAAATTCCACTTCTATATTCCAGTTCCAAATTCCATTTCTAAGTTCCACTTCAATGTTCTAGTCCCAAATTCTAATTCCAAATTCTACTTCCACATTCTAGTTCTAAATTCCACTTCGAAATTGCAGATCCCAAAGAAAGTTTCATTTCTTACTCTAAATTCTCTTTCCAAAATGCTACTCTGTAAATCACATTTCACTTCCAAAATACAATTGAGAACACAAAATCCAGTTATAACATCTCAACTCCAATTCTGTCTTCTAAACCTAACACTAAATGTGCTCATTTCTTTCACTATATCTAAATCTAACTATAACACTACGCCGTGATTATGATAATAGACGAGTGTGATTATTAACCACATGCTCGAGTCTAGCCCTCACTCTGGACTCTATCTGTAACCCCAACTCCACTTAGTTTCATCGAATGCAATTTCTGTAACCCTATCCCAAATTTCACCTGTGAATTCTACACTAAAATTATGCCTCATTCCAATTATGTCTTAGTAGTAGGAATTACACTTTCAGATACCAAATGCCAATTCATGTTTCAAATGCCAAATCTGTACTCATATTGCAATACAAAATGAAAACTGACATCCACATCATAATTTCTTTCACGTACTCTAACACCAGACAACCATTTCACACTACTCTATCAAACTGTTATACCAAAATCTAGGTTCCTATAACATGTTTCATGCTAATACTACACACTAACATTGCATTTCCAACTTTTAATCCTAAAGTTTTACCAACAATTCTAATAACAAATTCCATGTTTAATGGTGCTGCACATCCACGTCACACTTCTATTCCAAGTTCAGACAAAATTTCCAGTTACAATATCTTCTTCAATAGTCTATTTCTAAATTCCAGTTCCAAAATCCATTTTTAAGTTCCACTGCCATGTTCCAGTTCCAAGTTCTAATTCCAAATTCCAGTTCCACATTCTAGTTTTAAATTTCACTTCGAAATTGCAGATCCAAAAGAAAGTTTCATTTCTTACTCTAAATTCTCTTTCCAAAATGCTGCTCCGTAAATCACATTTCACTTCCAAAATACAATTCGGAGCACAAAATCCAATTATAACTTCCCAATTCCAATTCTCTCTTCTAAACCTCACACTAAATGTGCTCATTTCTCTCACTCTGTTCTAAATCTAAAAATAACCCTAAGCCTTGATTATGACCATAGACGAGGGTGATTATTAACAACATGCTCGAGTCAAACCCTCATTCTGGACTCTAACTGTAACCCCAACTCCACTCAGTTTCACCCAATGCAATTTCTACAACTCTATCCGAAATTGAACATGGGTATTCTACACGAAAATTATGCCTCATTCCCAGTATGTCTTCGTAGTAGGAATTATACTTTCAAAAACCGAATGCCAATTCATGTTTCATATGCCAACTCTATATTCATATTGCAATACAAAATGAAAACTGGCATTCACATCATAGTTCCGTTCACATACTCCAAAACCGACAACCACTGAAAACTACTCAATCAAACTGTAATACCAAAATCTAGGTTCCTATAACATGTATTACGATAATACTACACACTATCATTGCATTTCCAACTTTTAACCATATAGTTTTACCAACAATTCTAACAACAAATTCCATGATTAATGGTGCTGCATATCCACGTCGAAGCTCACACTTCTTTTCCAAGTTTAGACCAAATATCCAATTACATTATCTTCTTCAATACTCTAATTCTAAATTCCAGTTCTTCATTCAAATCCCACATCTCAGTTCCACGTTCCAAATTCAAATTCTAATTCTAAATTCCACTACTAAATTCCAAATCTAAATTCCACTTCTAAATTCCTGTTCCGAATTCCAACTGTAATTTCAACTAACAACTTCCAGTTCCACATTCTAAGTCGAAATTCCAGTTCCATCTTAGAGTTCTAAATGTCTCTTCCAAATTTCAATGCTGAACTCCACTTCTAAATTACACTTCCAAAATCCAATTCTAAATATTACTTCTAAATTCCAGTTCCAAATTCCATTTCTAAGTTCCACTTCCATGTTCCAGTTCCAAATTCTAATTACAAATTCCAGCTCCCCATTCTAGTTTTAAATTCCACTTCGAAATTGCAGATCCAAAAGAAAGTTTTATTTCTAACGCTAAATTCTCTTTCCAAAATGCTGCTCTGTAAATCACATTTCACTTCCAAAATACATTTGGGAACACAAAATCCAATTATAACTTCTCAATTCCAAATCTGTCTTCTAAACCTAACACTAAATGTGCTTATTTCTCTCACTGTATTTTAAATCTAACCATAACCGTAAGCCTCGATTATGACCATAGACGAGGGTGATTATTAACCACATGCTCGAATCAAACCCTCACTCTGGACTCTAACTGTAACCTCAACTCCACTCATTTCATCGAATGCAATTTCTATAACCCTATCCCAAATTTCACCTGTGAATTCTACACGAAAATTATGCCTCATTCCAATTATGTCTTAGTAGTAGGAATTACACTTTCAGATACCAAATGCCAATTCATGTTTCAAATGCCAATTCTATACTCATATTGCAATACAAAATGAAAACTGACATCCACATCATAATTTCTTTCACGTACTCTAACACCAGACAACCATTTCACACTACTCTATCAAACTGTTATACCAAAATCTAGGTTCCTATAACATATTTCACGCTAATACAACACACTAACATTGCATTTCCAACTTTTAACCGTAAAGTTTTACCAACAATTCTAATAACAAATTCCATGTTTAATGGTCCTGCATATCCACGTCAAAGGTCACACTTCTATTGCAAGTTAAGACACAATTTCCATTTACAACATCTGCTTCAATCGTCTAATTCTAAATTCCAGTTCTTCATTGAAATTCCACATCTCAGTTCCACCTTCCAAATCCAAATTCTAATTCTAAATTCCACTTAAAAATTCCAAATCTATATTCCACGTCTAAATTCCAGTTCCAAATTACCACTCTAATTTCCATTAACAAGCTCCTGTTTCAAACTCTAAGTCGACATTCCAGTTCCATATTAGAGTTCTAAATTCCTCTTCCAAATTCCAGTTCTGAATTCCACTTCTAATATCCACTTACCAATATCAGTTCTAAATTCCACTTCTATATTCCAGTTCCAAATTCCATTTCTAAGTTCCACTTCCATGTTCTAGTCCCAAATTCTAATTCCAAATTCTACTTCCACATTCTAGTTCTAAATTCCACTTCGAAATTGCAGATCCAAAAGAAAGTTTCATTTCTTACTCTAAACTCTCTTTCCAAAATGCTACTCCGTAAATCACATTTCACTTCCAAAATACAATTGAGAACACAAAATCCAGTTATAACATCTCAACTCCAATTCTGTCTTCTAAACCTAACACTAAATGTGCTCATTTCTTTCACTATATTCTAAATCTAACTATAACCCTAAGCCTTGATTATGATAATGGACGAGGGTGATTATTAACCACATGTTCGAGTAAAGCCCTCACTCTGGACTCTAACTCTAACCCCAACTCCACTCAGTTTCGTCGAATGCAATTTCTGTAACCCTATCCCAAATTGCACCTGTGAATTCTACCCTAAAATTATACCTCAATCCAATTATGTCTTAGTAGTCGGATTTATATATTCAAATACCAAATGCCAATTCATGTTTCTAATGCCAACTCCATACTCATATTGCAATACAAAATGAAAACTGACATCCACATCATCATTTCTTTCCCATACTCTAACACCAGACAACCATTTCAAACTACTCTATCAAACTGTTATACCAAAATCTAGGTTCCAATAACATGTTTCACGCTAATACTACACACTAACATTGCATTTCCAACTTTTAACCCTAAAGTTTTACCAACAATTCTAATAACAAATTCCATGTTTAATGGTGCTGCATATCCACGTCGAAGCTCACACTTCTATTCCAAGTTTAGACCAAATATCCAATTACAATACCTTCTTCAATACTCTAATTCTAAATTCCTGTTCTTCATTCAAATCCCACATCTCAGTTCCACGTTCCAAATTCAAATTCTAATTCTAAATTCCACTACTAAATTCCAAATCTAAATTCCACTTCTAAATTCCTGTTCCAAATTCCAACTGTAATTTCAACTAACAACTTCCAGTTCCAAATTCTAAGTCGAAATTCCAGTTCCACATTAGAGTTCTAAATTCCTCTTCCAAATTCCAGTTCTGAATTCCACTTCCAATATCCACTTCCCAATATCAGTTCTAAATTCCACTTCTATATTCCAGTTCCAAATTCCATTTCTAAGTTCCCCTTCCATGTTCTAGTCCGAAATTCTAATTCCAAATTCTACTTCCACATTCTAGTTCTAAATTCCACTTCGAAATTGCAGATCCCAAAGAAAGTTTCATTTCTTACTCTAAATTCTCTTTCCAAAATGCTACTCCGTAAATCACATTTCACTTCCAAAATACAATTGAGAACACAAAATCCAATTATAACATCTCAACTCCAATTCTGTCTTCTAAACCTGACACTAAATGTGCTCATTTCTTTCACTATATTCTAAATCTAACTATAACACTACGCCTTGATTATGATAATAGACGAGTGTGATTATTAACCACATGCTCGAGTCAAGCCCTCACTCTGGACTCTAACTCTAACCCCAACTCCACTCAGTTTCATCGAATGCAATTTCTGTAACCCTATCCCAAATTGCACCTGTGAATTCTACCCTAAAATTATACCTCAATCCAATTATGTCTTAGTAGTCGGATTTATATATTCAAATACCAAATGCCAATTCATGTTTCTAATGCCAACTCCATACTCATATTGCAATACAAAATGAAAACTGACATCCACATCATCATTTCTTTCCCATACTCTAACACCAGACAACCATTTCAAACTACTCTATCAAACTGTTATACCAAAATCTAGGTTCCAATAACATGTTTCACGCTAATACTACACACTAACATTGCATTTCCAACTTTTAACCCTAAAGTTTTACCAACAATTCTAATAACAAATTCCATGTTTAATGGTGCTGCACATCCACGTCGAAGCTCACACTTCTATTCCAAGTTCAGACAAAATTTCCAGTTACAATATCTTCTTCAATAGTCTAATTCTAAATTCCAGTTCTTCATTCAAATTCCACATCTCAGTTCCGCGTTCCGAATCCAAATTCTTATTCTAAATTCCACTTGCAAATTCCAAATATAAATTCCACTTCTCAATTCCACTTCCAAATTCCAATTCTAAATTCCACTTCAAAATTGCTGTTCCAAATTCCAATTATAAATTCCAATTCACAATTCCTGTTCCAAATTCCAAATCTAATTTCCACTCCCAAGCTCCAGGTCCAAACTCTACGTCGAAATTCCAGTTCCACCTTAGAGTTCTAAATGTCTCTTCCAAATTCCTATGCTGAACTCCACTTCTAAATTACACTTCCAAAATCCAATTCTAAATTCCACTTCTAAACTCCAGTTCCAAATTACATTTCTAAGTTCCACTTCCATGTTCCAGTTCCAAATTCTAATTCCAAATTCCAGCTCCCCATTCTAGTTCTAAATTCCACTTCCTAATTGCAGATCCAAAGGAAAGTTCTATTTCTATCTCTACATTCTCTTTCCAAAATGCTGCTCTGTAAATCACATTTCGCTTCCAAAATACAATTGAGAACACAAAATCCAATTATAACTTCTCAATTCCAAATCTGTCTTCTAAACCTAATACTAAATGTGCTCATTTCTCTCACTGTATTTTAAATCTAACCATAACCCTAAGCCTTGATTATGGCCATAGACGAGGGTGATTATTAACCACATGCTCGAATCAAACCCTCACTCTGGACTCTAACTGTAACCCCAACTCCACTCATTTCATCGAATGCAATTTCTATAACCCTATCCCAAATTTCACCTGTGAATTCTACACGAAAATTATGCCTCATTCCAATTATGTCTTAGTAGTAGGAATTACACTTTCAGATACCAAATGCCAATTCATGTTTCAAATGCCAATTCTATACTCATATTGCAATACAAAATGAAAACTGACATCCACATCATAATTTCTTTCACGTACTCTAACACCAGACAACCATTTCACACTAATCTATCAAACTGTTATACCAAAATCTAGGTTCCTATAACATATGTCACGCTAATACAACACACTAACATTGCATTTCCAACTTTCAACCGTAAAGTTTTACCAACAATTCTAATAACAAATTCCATGTTTAATGATCGTGCATATCCACGTCGAAGGTCACACTGCTATTCCAAGTTAAGACACAATTTCCATTTACAACATCTGCTTCAATAGTCTAATTCTAAATTCCAGTTCTTCATTGAAATTCCACATCTCAGTTCCACCTTCCAAATCCAAATTCCATTCTAAATTCCACTTAAAAATTCCAAATCTATATTCCACGTCTAAATTCCAGTTCCAAATTACCACTCTAATTTCCATTAACAAGCTCCGGTTTCAAATTCTAAGTCGACATTCCAGTTCCATATTAGAGTTCTAAATTCCTCTTCCAAATTCCAGTTCTGAATTCCACTTCTAATATCCACTTCCCAATATCAGTTCTAAATTCCACTTCTATATTAAAGTTCCAAATTCCATTTCTAAGTTCCACTTCCATGTTCTAGTCGCAAATTCTAATTACAAATTCTAGTTCCACATTCTAGTTCTAAATTCCACTTCGAAATTGCAGATCCCAAAGAAAGTTTCATTTCTTACTCTAAATTCTCTTTCCAAAATGCTACTCCGTAAACCACATTTCACTTCCAAATTACAATTGAGAACACAAAATCCAATTATAACATCTCAATTCCAATTCTGTCTTCTAAACCTAACACTAAATGTACTCATTTCTCTCACTGTATTCTGAATCTAACTATAACCCTAAGCCTTGATTATGATAATAGACGAGTGTGATTATTAACCACATGCTCGAGTCAAGCCCTCACTCTGGACTCTAACTGTAACCCCAACTCCACTCAGTTTCATCGAATGCAATTTCTGTAACCCTATCCCAAATTGCACCTGTGAATTCTACCCTAAAATTATACCTCAATCCAATTATGTCTTAGTAGTCGGATTTATATATTCAAATACCAAATGCCAATTCATGTTTCAAATGCCAACTCCATACACATATTGCAATACAAAATGAAAACTGACATCCACATCATAATTCCTTTCACATACTCTACCACCAGACAACCATTTCAAACTACTCTATAAAACTGTTATACCAAAATCTAGGTTCCTATAACATGTTTCACGCTAATACTACACAATAACATTGCATTTCCAACTTTTAACCGTAAAGTTTTACCAACAATTCTAATTACAACTTCCATGTTTAATGGTGCTGCACATCCACGTCGAAGCTCACACTTCTATTCCATGTTCAGTCAAAATTTCCAGTTACAATATCTTCTTCAATAGTCTAATTCTAAATTCCAGTTCTTCATTCAAATTCCACATTTCAGTTCCGAGTTCCGAATCCAAATTCTTATTCTAAATTCCACTTGCAAATTCCAAATATAAATTTCACTTCTAAACTCCACTTCCAAATTCCAATTATAAAATCCACTTCCAAATTCCTGTTCCAAATTCCAAATCTAATTTCCACTTCCAAGCTCCAGTTCCAAATTCTAAGAAGCAATTCCAGTTCCACCTTCGAGTTCTAAATTCCTCTTTCAAATTCCACTTCTAAATTCCACTTCTAAATTCCAGTTCCAAATTCCATTTTTAAGTTCCACTTCCATGTTCCAGTTCCAAGTTCTAATTCCAAATTCCAGTTCCACATTCCAGTTCTAAATTCCACTTCGAAATTGCAGATCCAAAAGAAAGTTTCATTTCTTACTCTAAATTCTCCTTCCAAAATGCTGCTCCGTAAATCACATTTCACTTCCAAATTACAATTGGGAGCACAAAATCCAATTATAACTTCCAAATTCCAATTCTGTCTTCTAAACCTCACACTAAATGTGCTCATTTCTCTCACTCTATTCTAAATCTAAAAATAACCCTAAGCCTTGATTATGACCATAGACGAGGGTGATTATTAACAACATGCTTGAGTCAAACCCTCATTCTGGACTCTAACTGTAACCCCAACTCCACTCAGTTTCACCCAATGCAATTTCTATAACCCTATCCGAAATTGAACATGTGTATTCTACACGAAAATTATGCCTCATTCCCACTATGTCTTCGTAGTAGGAATTATACTTTCAAATACCGAATGCCAATTCATGTTTCATATGCCAACTCTATATTCATATTGCAATACAAAATGAAAACTTACATCCACATCATAATTTCTTTCACATACTCTAACACCAGACAACCATTTCAAACTACTCTATCATACTGTTATACCAAAATCTAGGTTCCTATAACATGTTTCACGCTAATACTACACACTAACATTGCATTAACAAGTTTTAACCGTAAAGTTTTACCAACAATTCTAATAACAAATTAGATTTTTAATGGTGCTGCACATCCACGTCGAAGCTCACACTTCTATTCCAAGTTCAGACAAAATTTCCAGTTACAATATCTTCTTCAATAGTCTAATTCTAAATTCCAATTCTTCATTCAAATTCCACATCTCAGTTCCGTGTTCCGAATCCAAATTCTTATTCTAAATTCCACTTGCAAATTCCAAATATAAATTCCACTTCTCAATTCCACTTCTAAATTCCAATTCTAAATTCCACTTCAAAATTCCTGTTCCAAATTCCAATTATGAATTCCAATTCACAATTCCTGTTCCAAATTCCAAATCTAATTTCCACTCCCAAGCTCCAGGTCCAAACTCTAAGTCGAAATTCCAGTTCCACCTTAGAGTTCTAAATGTCTCTTCCAAATTCCTAAGCTGAACTCCACTTCTAAATTACACTTCCAAAATCCAATTCTAAATTCCACTTCTAAACTCCAGTTCCAAATTACATTTCTAAGTTCCACTTCCATGTTCCAGTTCCAAATTCTAATTCCAAATTCCAGCTCCCCATTCTAGTTCTAAATTCCACTTCCTAATTGCAGATCCAAAGGAAAGTTCTATTTCTATCTCTACATTCTCTTTCCAAAATGCTGCTCTGTAAATCACATTTCGCTTCCAAAATACAATTGGGAACAAAAAATCCAATTATAACTTCTCAATCCCAAATCAGTCTTCTAAACCTAACACTAAATGTGCTCATTTCTCTCACTATATTCTAAAATTAACTATAACTCTAAGCCTTAATTATGATAATAGACGAGGGTGATTATTAACCACATGCTCGAGTCAAGCCCTCACTCTGGACTATAACTGTAACCCCAACTCCACACAGTTTCATCGAATGCAATTTATATAACCCTATGCCAAATTGCACCTATGAATTATACCCTAAAATTATGCCTCAATTGATTTATATCTTATTAGTCGTATTTATATATTCAAATACCAAATGCCAATTCATGTTTCAAATGCCAAATCTATACTCATATTGCAATATAAATTGAAAACTGACATTTAAATCATAATTGCTTGCACATACTCCAACACCAGCCAACCATTTCAAACTACTCCATCAAACTGTTATACCAAAATCTAGGTTCCTATAACATGTTACACGGTAATACTACACAATAACATTACATTTCCAACTTTTAACCGTAAAGTTTTACCAACAATTCTAATAACAAATTCCGTGTTTAATGGTGCTGCACATTCACGTCGAAGCTCACACTTCTATTCCAAGTTCAGACAAAATTTCCAGTTACAATATATTCTTCAATAGTCTAATTCTAAATTCCAGTTCTTCATTCAAATTCCACATCTCAGTTCCACGTTCCGAATCCAAATTCTAATTCTAAATTCCACTTCCAAAATCCAAATATAAACTGCACTTCTAAATTCCAGTTCCAAATTCCAATTCTAAATTCCACTTCCAAATTCCTGTTCCAAATTCCAACTCTAATTTCCACTTCCAAGCTCCAGTTCCAAATTCTAAGTCCAAATTCCAGTTCCACCTTAGAGTTCTAAATGCCTCTTCCAAATTCCAACGCTGAAATCCACTTCTAAATTACACTTCCAAAATCCATTTCTAAATTCCACTTCTAAATTCCAGTTCCAAATTCCATTTCTAAGTTCCACTTCCATGTTCCAGTCCCAAATTCTAATTCCAAATTCCAATTCCACATTCTAGTTCTAAATTCCACTTCGAAATTGCAGATCCAAAAGAAAGTTTCATTTCTTACTCTAAATTCTCTTTCCAAAATGCTGCTCCGTAGATCACATTTCACTCCCAAAATACAATTCGGAGCACAAAATCCAATTATAACTTCTCAATTCCAAATCTGTCTTCTAAACCTCACACTAAATGTGCTCATTTCTCTCACTATCTACTAAATCTAAATATAACCCTAAGCCTTGATTATGACCATAGACGAGGGTGATTATTAACCACATGCTCGAGTCTAGCCCACACTCTGGACTCTAACTGTAACCCCAACTCCACTCAGTTTCATTGAATGCAATTTCTATAACCCTACCCCAAATTGCACCTGTGAATTCTACACTGAAATTATGTCTCAATCCCATTATGTCTTAGTAGTTGCATATATATATATTCAAATACCAAATGCCAATTCATGTTTCAAATGCCAACTCTATACTCATATTGCAATACAAAATGAAAACTGCAATCCACATCATAATTTCTTTCACATACTCTAACACCAGACAACCATTTCAAACTACTCTATCAAACTGTTATACCAAAATCTAGGTTCCTATAACATGTTTAACGATAATACTACACAGGAACATTGCATTTCCAACATTTAAACGTAAAATATTACCAACAATTCTAATAAAAAATTCCATGTTTAATGGTGCTGCACATCCACGTCGAAGCTCACACTTCTATTCCAAGTTCAGACAAAATTTCCAGTTACAATATCTTCTTCAATAGTCTAATTCTAAATTCCAGTTCTTCATTCAAATTCCACGTCTCAGTTCCACGTTCCTAATCCAAATTCTAATTCTAAATTCCATTTCCAAATTCCAAATATAAATTCCACTTCCAAATTCCAATTCTAAATTCCACTTCCAAATTCCTGTTCCAAATTCCAAATCTAATTTCCACTTCCAAGCTCCAGTTCCAAATTCTAAGTAGCAATTCCAGTTCCACCTTCGAGTTCTAAATTCCTCTTCCAAATTCCCATGCTGAACCCCACTTCTAAATTACATTTACAAATTCCAATTCTAAATTCCACTTCTAAATTCCAGGTCCAAATTCCATTTCTAAGTTCCACTTCCATGTTCCAGTTCCAAGTTCTAATTCCAAATTCCAGGTCCACATTCTAGTTTTAAATTTCACTTCAAAATTGCAGATCCAAAAGAAAGTTTCATTTCTTTCTCTAAATTCTCTTTCCAAAATGCTGCTCCGTAAATCACATTTCACTTCCAAAATACAATTGGAAGCACAAAATCCAATTATAACTTCCCAATTCCAATTCTGTCTTCCAAACCTCACACTAAATGTGCTCATTTCTCTCAATCTATTCTAAATCTAAACATAACCCTAATCCTTGATTATGACCATAGTCGAGGGTGATTATTAACAACATACTCGAGTCAAGCCCTCACTCGGACTCTAACTGTAACCCCAACTCCACTCAGTTTCACCCAATGAAATTTCTATAACCCTATCCGAAATTGAACATGTGTATTTTACACGAAAATTATGCCTCATTCCCACTATGTCTTAATAGTAGGAATTATACTTTCAAATACCGAATGCCAATTCATGTTTCATATGCCAACTCTATATTCATATTGCAATACAAGATGAAAACTGACATCCACATCATAATTCCTCTCACATACTCTAACACCGACAACCATTGAAAACTACTCAATCAAACTGTAATACCAAAATCTAGGTTCCTATAACATGTTTTACGATAATACTACACACTATCATTGCATTTAAAAACTTTTAACCATAAAGTTTTACCAACAATTCTAATAACAAATTACATGTTTAACGGTGCTGCATATCCACGTCGAAGCTCACATTTCTATTCCAAGTTTAGACCAAATATCCAATTACAATATCTTCTTCAATAGTCTAATTTTAAATTCCTGCTCTTCATTCAAATCCCACATCTCAGTTCCACGTTCCAAATTGAAATTCTAAATCTAAATTCCACTACTAAATTCCAAATCTAAATTCCACTTCTAAATTCCAGTTCCAAATTCAAACTGTAAGTTCCACTCCCAAGCTCCTGTTCCAAATTCTAAGTCGAAATTCCACTTCCACCATAGAGTTCTAAATGCCTTTTCCAAATTCCTATGCTGAACTCCACTTCTAAATTACACTTCCAAAATCCAATTCTAAATTCCACTTCTAAATTCCAGTTCCAACTTCCATTTCTAAGTTCCACTTCCATGTTCCAGTTCCAAATTCTAATTCCAAATTCCAGCTCCCCATTCTAGTTCTAAATTCCACTTCCTAATTGCAGATCCAAAGGAAAGTTCTATTTCTATCTCTACATTCTCTTTCCAAAATGCTGCTCTGTAAATCACATTTCGCTTCCAAAATACAATTGGGAACAAAAAATCCAAGTATAACTTCTCAATCCCAAATCTGCCTTCTAAACCTAACACTAAATGTGCTCATTTCTCTCACTATATTCTTAAACTAACTATAACCCTAAGCCTTGATTATGGTAATAGACGAGGGTGATTATTAACCACATGCTCGAGTCAAGCCCTCACTCTGGACTATAATTGTAGCCCCAACTCCACTCAGTTTCATCGAATGCAATTTGTATAACCCTATGCCAAATTGCACCTATGAATTCTATCCTAAAATTTTGCCTCAATTGATTTATGTCTTATTAGTCGTATTTATATATTCAAATACCAAATGCCAATTCATGTTTCAAATGCCAAATCTATACTCATATTGAAATATAAAATGAAAACTTACATCGACATCATAATTTCTTGCACATACTCCAAAACCAGACAACCATTTCAAACTACTCCATCAAACTGTTACACCAAAATCTAGGTTCCTATAACATCTTTCACGGTAATACTACACACTAACATTACATTTCCAACTTTTAACCGTAAAGTTTTACCAACAAATCTAATAACAAATTCCGTGTTTAATGGTGCTGCACATTCACGTCGAAGCTCACACTTCTATTCCAAGTTCAGACAAAATTTCCAGTTACAATATCTTCTTCAATAGTCTAATTCTAAATTCCAGTTCTTCATTCAAATTCCACATCTGAGTTCCGTTTCCGAATCCAAATTCTAATTCTAAATTCCACTTCCAAAATCCAAATATAAATTGCACTTCTAAATTCCAGTTCCAAATTCCAATTCTAAATTCCACTTCCAAATTCCTGTTCCAAATTCCAACTCTAATTTCCACTTCCAAGCTCCAGTTCCAAATTCTAAGTCCAAATTCCAGTTCCACCTTAGAGTTCTAAATGCCTCTTCCAAATTCCAATGCTGAAATCCACTTCTAAATTCCACTTCCAAAATCCAGTTCTAAATTCCAATTCTAAATTCCAGTTCCAAATTCCATTTCTAAGTTCCACTTCCATGTTCCAGTCCCAAATTCTAATTCCAAATTCCAATTCCACATTCTAGTTCTAAATTCCACTTCGAAATTGCAGATCCAAAAGAAAGTTTCATTTCTTACTCTAAATTCTCTTTCCAAAATGCTGCTTCGTAAATCACATTTCACTTCCAAAATACAATTGGAAGCACAAAATCCAATTATAACTTCTCAATGCCAAATCTGTCTTCTAAACCTAAGACTAAATGTGCTCATTTCTCTCACTCTCTTCTAAATCTAAATATAACCCTAACCCTTAGTTATGACCATAGACGAGCGTGATTATTAACCACATGCTCGAGTCAAGCCCTCACTCTGGACTCTAACTGTAACCCCAACTCCACTCAGTTTCATCGAATGCAATTTCTATAACCCTATCCCAAATTGCACCTGTGAATTCTACACTGAAATTATGCCTCAATCCCATTATGTCTTAGTAGTTGGATATATATATATATATATATATATATATATATATATATATATATATATATATATTCAAATAGCAAATGCCAATTCATGTTTCAAATGCCAACTCTATACTCATATTGCAATACAAAATGAAAACCGCCATCCACATCATAATTTCTTTCACACACTCTAACACCAGACAACCATTTCAAACTACTCTATCAAACTGTTATACCAAAGTCTAGGTTCCTATAACATGTTTAACGATAATACTACACAGGAACTTTGCATTTCCAACATTTAACCGTAAAATTTTACCAACAATTCTAATAACAAATACCATGTTTAATGGTGCTGCACATCCACGTCGAAGCTCACACTTCTATTCCAAGGTAAGACAAAATTTCCATTTACAATATCTTCTTCAATAGTCTAATTCTAAATTCCAGTTCTTCATTCAAATTGCACATCTCAGTTCTACGTTCCGAATCCAAATTCTAATTCTAAATTCCATTTCCAAATTCCAAATATATATTCCACTTCCAAATTCCTGTTCCAAATTCCAAATCTAATTTCCACTTCCAAGCTCCAGTTCCAAATTCTAAGTAGCAATTCCAGTTCCACCTTCGAGTTCTAAATTCCTCTTCCAAATTCCAATGCTGAAGCCCACTTCTAAATTACATTTACAAATTCCAATTCTAAATTCCACTTCTAAATTCCAGGTCCAAATTCCATTTCTAAGTTCCACTTCCATGTTCCAGTTCCAAGTTATAATTCCAAATTCCAGTTCCACATTCTAGTTCTAATTTCCATTTCAAAATTGGAGATCCAAAAGAAATTTTCATTTCTTACTCTAAATTCTCTTTCGAAAATGCTGCTCCGTAAATCACATTTCACTTCCAAAATACAGTTGGAAGCAGAAAATCCAATTATAACTTCCCAATTCCAATTTTGTCTTCTAAACCTCACACTAAATGTGCTCATTGCTCTCAATGTATTCTAAATCTAAACATAACCCTAATCCTTGATTATGACCATAGACGAGGGTGATTATTAACAACATACTCGAGTCAAGCCCTCACTCGGACTTTAACTGTAACCCCAACTCCACTCAGTTTCACCTAATGCAATTACTATAACCCTATCCGAAATTGAACATGTGTATTTTACACGAAAATTATGTCTCATTCCCACTATGTCTTAATAGTAGGAATTATACATTCAAATACCGAATGGCAATTCATGTTTCATATGCTAACTCTGTATTCATATTGCAATACAAAATGAAAACTGACATCCACATCATAATTCCTCTCACATACTCTAACATCGACAACCATTGAAAACTACTCAATCAAACTGTAATACCAAAATCTAGGTTCCTATAACATGTTTTACGATAATACTACACACTATCATTGCTTTTCCAACTTTTAACCATAAAGTTTTACCAACAATTCTAATATCAAATTCCATGTTTAATGGTGCTGCATATCCACGTCGAAGCTCACACTTTTATTCTAAGTTTAGACCAAATATCCAATTTCAATATCTTCTTCAATAGTCAAATTCTAAATTCCTGTTCTTCATACAAATCCCACATCTCAGTTCCACGTTCCAAATTCAAATTCTAATTCTAAATTCCACTACTAAATTCCACTTCTAAATTCCTGTTCCAAATTCCAACTGTAATTTCAACTAACAACTTCCAGTTCCAAATTCTAAGTTGAAATTCCAGTTCCACATTAGAGTTCTAAATTCCTCTTCCAAATTCCAATTCTAAATTCCACTTCCAAATTCCTGTTCCAAATTCCAACTCTAATTTCCACTCCCAAGCTCCAGGTCCAAACTCTAAGTCGAAATTCCAGTTCCACCTTAGAGTTCTAAATGTCTCTTCCAAATTTCTATGCTGAACTCCACTTCTAAATTACACTTCCAAAATCCAATTCTAAATTCCACTTCTAAACTCCAGTTCCAAATTACATTTCTAAGTTCCACTTCCATGTTCCAGTTCCAAATTCTAATTCCAAATTCCAGCTCCCCATTCTAGTTCTAAATTCCACTTCCTAATTGCAGATCCAAAGGAAAGTTCTATTTCTATCTCTACATTCTCTTTCCAAAATGCTGCTCTGTAAATCACATTTCGCTTCCAAAATACTATTGAGAACAAACAATCCAATTATAACTTCTCAATCCCAAATCTGTCTTCTAAACCTAACACTAAATGTGCGCATTTCTCTCACTATATTCTAAAACTAACTATAACTCTAAGCCTTGATTATGATAATAGACGAGGGTGATTATTAATCACATGCTCGAGTCAAGCCCTCACTCTTGGCTATAACTGTAACCCCAAAACCACTCAGTTTCATGGAATGCAATTTATATAACCCTATGCCAAATTGCACCTATGAATTATACCCTAAAATTATGCCTCAATTGATTTATATCTTATTAGTCGTATTTATATATTCAAATACCAAATGCCAATTCATGTTTCAAATGCCAAATCTATACTCATATTGCAATATAAAATGAAAACTGACATCCACATCATAATTTCTTGCACATACTCCAACACCAGACAACCATTTCAAACTACTCCATCAAACTGTTATACCAAAATCTAGGTTCCTATAACATGTTTCACGCTAATACTACACACTAACATTACATTTCCAACTTTTAACCGTAAAGTTTTACCAACAATTCTAATAACAAATTCCATGTTAATGGTGCTGCACATCCACGTCGAAGCTCACACTTCTATTCCAAGTTCAGACAAAATTTCCAGTTACAATATCTTCTTCAATAGTCTAATTCTAAATTCCAGTTCTTCATTCAAATTCCACATCTCAGTTCCGCGTTCCAAATCCAAATTCTAATTCTAAATTCCACTTCCAAAATCCAAATATAAATTGCACTTCTAAATTCCAGTTCCAAATTCCAATTCTAAATTCCACTTCCAAATTCCTGTTCCAAATTCCAACTCTAATTTCCACTTCCAAGCTCCAGTTCCAAATTCTAAGTCCAAATTCCAGTTCCACCTTGGAGTTCTAAATGCCTCTTCCAAATTTCAACGCTGAAATCCACTTCTAAATTACACTTCCAAAATCCATTTCTAAATTCCACTTCTAAATTCCAGTTCCAAATTCCATTTCTAAGCTCCACTTCCATATTCCAGTCCCAAATTCTAATTCCAAATTCCAATTCCACATTCTAGTTCTAAATTCCACTTCGAAATTGGAGATTCAAAAGAAAGTTTCATTTCTTACTCTAAATTCTCTTTCCAAAATGCTGTTCCGTAGATCACATTTCACTTCCAAAATACAATTGGGAGCACAAAACCCAATTATAACTTCCCAGTTCCAATTCTGTCTTCTAAACCTCACACTAAATGTGCTCATTTCTCTCACTCTATTCTAAATCTAAACATAACCCTAAGCCTTCATTATGACCATAGACGAGGGGGATTATTAACAACATGCTCGAGTCAAGCCCACACTCTGGACTCTAACTGTAACCCCAACTCCACTCAGTTTCATCGAATGCAATTTCTATAACCCTACCCCAAATTGCACCTGTGAATTCTACACTGAAATTATGTCTCAATCCTATTATGTCTTAGTAGTTGCATATATATATTCAAATACCAAATGTCAATTCATGTTTCAAATGCCAACTCTATACTCATATTGCAATACAAAATGAAAACTGCAATCCACATCATAATTTCTTTCACATACTCTAACACCAGACAACCATTTCAAACTACTCTATCAAACTGTTATACCAAAATCTAGGTTCCTATAACATGTTTAACGATAATACTACACAGGAACATTGCATTTCCAACATTTAACCGTAAAATTTTACCAACAATTCTAATAACAAATTCCATGTTTAATGGTGCTGCACATCCACGTCGAAGCTCACACTTCTATTCCAAGTTCAGACAAAATTTCCAGTTACAATATCTTCTTCAATAGTCTAATTCTAAATTCCAGTTCTTCATTCAAATTCCACATCTCAGTTCCACGTTCCGAATCCAAATTCTAATTCTAAATTCCATTTCCAAATTCCAAATATAAATTCCACTTCCAAATTCCAATTCTAAATTCCACTTCCAAATTCCTGTTCCAAATTCCATTATCTAATTTCCACTTCCAAGCTCCAGTTCCAAATTCTAAGTAGCAATTCCAGTTCCACCTTCGAGTTCTAAATTCCTCTTCCAAATTCCCATGCTGAACCCCACTTCTAAATTACATTTACAAATTCCAATTCTAAATTCCACTTCTAAATTCCAGTTCCAAATTCCATTTCTAAGTTCCACTTCCATGTTCCAGTCCCAAATTCTAATTACAAATTCTAGTTCCACATTCTAGTTCTAAATTCCACTAAGAAATTGCAGATCCCAAAGAAAGTTTCATTTATTACTCTAAATTCTCTTTCCAAAATGCTGCTACCTAAACGATATTTCATTTCCAAAATACAATTGGGAACACAAAATCCAATTATAACTCATCAATTCCAATTCTGTCTTCTAAACCTAACACTAAATGTGCTCATTCATCTCACTCTATTCTAAGTGTAACCCTAACCCTAAGCCTTGATTATGAAGATGGACGTGGGTGATTATTAACCACATGCTCGAGTCTAGCCCTCACTCTTCACTCTAACTTTAACCCCAACTCCACTCGGTTTCTTCTAATGCAATTGCTATAACGCTATTCCAAATTGCACCTGTGAATTCTACATTAAATGAAGACTCATTCCAATTATGTCTTGGTAGTAGGAATTATACCTTCAAATGCCAAAAGCCAATTCATGTTTCAAATGCCAACTCCATACTCATATTGCAATACAAAATGAAAACTGACATCCACATCAAAATTCCTTTTACATACTCTAACACCAGTCAACCATTTCAAAGTACTCTCTCAAACTGTAATACCAAAACCTAGGTTCCTATAACAGGTTTCACGCTAATACTACACACTAACATTGCATTTCCAAATTTTAACCATAACGTTTTACCAACAATTTTAACAACATATTGAATATTTAATGGTGCTGCATATCCAGGTCGAAGCTCACACTACTATTCCAAGTTAAGACAAAATTGACAATTACAATATCTTCTTCAGTAGTCTAATTCTATATTCCAGTTCTTCATTCAAATTCCACATCTCAGTTCCACGTTGCAAATACAAAATCTAATTCTAAATTCCACTTCCAAATTCCAAATCTAAATTCCACTTCTAAATTGAGTTTCAAATTCCAACTCTAATTTTCACTTCCAAGATTCAGTTCCAAATTCTAAGTCGAAATTACAGTTCCACATTAGAGTTCTTAATTCCTCTTCCAAATTCCAAATCTGAATTCCAATTCTAAATTCCACTTCCAAATTCCTGTTCCAAACTGCAACTGTAATTTCCACTTCCAAGCTCCAGTTCCAAATTCTAAGTCGAAATTCCAATTCCACATTAGAGTTCTAAATTCCTATTCCAAATTCAAATTCTGAATTCCACATCTAAATTCCACTTCCATATTTCAATTCTAAATTCCCCTTCTAAATTCCAGTTGCAAATTCCCACTCTAATTTTCACTTTCAATCTCCAGTAACAATTTCTAATTCCAAATTCCAGTTCCACATTCTAGTTCTAAATTCCATATCGAAATTACAGATCCAAAGGAAAATTTCATTTCTTACTCCTAATTCTCTTTCGAAAATGCTGCTCCGTAAACCATATTTCATTTCCAAAATACAATTGGGAACACAAAATCCAGTTATAACTTATCAATTCCAATTCATGTTTCAAATGCCAACTCCATACACATATTTACATGAATTGGCATTTGGTATTTGAAAGTATAATTCCTACTACCAAGACATAATAGGAATGAGGCTTAATTTAATGTAGAATTCACAGGTGCAATTAGGAATTGGGTTCTAGAAATTGCACTGGATGGAACTGAGTGGAGTTTGGGTCAGAGTTAGAGCCAAGAGTGAGGGCTAGACTCGAGCATATGGTTAAAAATCAGCCACGTCTATGGTCATAATCAAGGCTTAGGGTTACGGTTACATTTAGAATAGAGTGAGAGAAATGAGCACATTTAGTGTTAGGTTTGGAAGACAGAATTGGAATTGATAAGTTATAACTGGATTTTGTGTTCCCAATTGTATTTTGGAAATGAAATATGGGTTATGGAGCAGTATATTGGAAACAGAATTTGGAGTAAGAAATGAAACTTTCTTTTGGATCTGTAATTTCGAAATGGAATTTAGAAGTAGAATGTGGAACTGGAATTTGGAATTAGAAATTGGACCTGGAGCTTGGAAGTGGAAATTAAAGTGGGAATTTCGAACTGAAATTTGGAAGTGGAATTTAGAATTGGAGTTTGGAAGTGGAATTCAGAAGTGGAATTCAAAATTTGAATTTGGAATGGGAATTTTGAACCCTAATGTGGAACTGGGATTTCGACTTAGAATTTAGATCGGGAGCTTGGAAGTGAAAATTAGAGATGCAGTTTGGAACAGGAATTTGGAAGTGGAATTTAGAAGTGGAATACAGAATTCGGATTTGGAAGAGGAATTTAGAACTCTAATGTGGAACTGGAATTTCCACTTTGAATTTGGAGAGGAGGATATTCCACTTGGAATTTGGAATTAGAATTTAGAAGTGGAATTGAGATTTGGAATTTGGAAGTGGAATTTACAATTAGAATTTTTAATTGGATCGTGGAGCTGACATGTGGAATTTGAATGAAGAACTGGAATATAGAATTAGGTTATTGAAAAAGATATTGTAATTGGAAATTTTGATTTAACTTGGAATAGAAGTGTAAGCATCGACGTGGATATGCAGCACCATTAAACATGCAATTTGTTATTAGAATTGTTGGTAAAATTTTATGGTTAAAAGTTGGACATGCAATCTTAGTGGGTAGTATTAGCGTGAAACTTGTTATAGGAACCTAGATTTTGGTATTACACTTTGAGAGAGTAGTTTGAAATGGTTGTCTGGTGTTAGAGTATGTGAAAGGAGTTATGATGTGGATGTCAGTTTACATTGTGTATTGCAATATGAGTATAGAGTTGGCATTTGAAACATGAATTGGCATTTGGTATTTGAAAGTATAATTCCTACTACCAAGACATAATTGGAATGAGGCTTAATTTAATGTAGAATTCACAGGAGCAATTTGGAATAGTGTTATAGTAATTACATTGTGTGAAACTGAGTGGAGTTGGGGTTAGAGTTAGAGTGAAGAGTGAGGGCTAGACTCGAGAATGTGGTTAATAATCACCCACTTCTATCTTCATAATCAAGACTTAGGGTTATGGTTACACTTAGAATAGAGTGAGAGGACTGAGCACATTTAGTGTTAGGTTTAGAGGACAGAATTGGGATTGATAAGTTATAATTGGATTTTATGTTGCCAATTGTATTTTGGAAATGAAATATGGTTTAGGCAGCAGCATTTTGGAAAGAGAATTTGGAGTCAGAAATGAAACTTTCTTTTGGATCAGTAATTGCGAAATGAAATTTAGACCTTGAATGTGGAAATGGAATTTGGAATTAGAAATTGGGACTGGAGCTTGGAAGTGGAAATTAGAGTGGGAATTTGGAACTGAAATTTAGAAGTGGAATTTAGAATTGGAATATGGAAGTGAAATTTAGATGTGGAATTCAAAATTTGAATTTGGAATAGGAATATAGAACTCTAATATGGAATTGGAATTTCGACTTAGAACTTGGAACTGAAGCTTGGAAGTGGAAATTAAAGTTGCAGGTTGGAACAGGAATTTGAAAGTAGCATTTAGAATTGGAATTTGGCAGTGGAATTTAGAAGTGGAATTCAGAATTGGAATTTGGAAGAGGAATTAAGAACTCTAATGTGGAAGTGTATTTTCGTCTTAGAATTTGGAACTGAAGCTTGGAATTGGAAATTAGAGTTGGAATTTGGAACTGGAATTTAGAAGGGAGTTTAGATTTGGAATTTGGAAGTGGAATTTAGAATTAGAATTTCGATTTGCATCGTGGAATTGATATGTGGGATTTGAATGAGGAACTGTAATCTAGAATTAGACTATTGAGGAAGATATTGTAATTGTAAATTTTGTCTTAACTTGGAATAGTAGTGTGAGCTTCGACCTGAATATGCAGCATCATTAAACATGGAATTTTTTATGAGAATTGTTGGTAAAACTTGTGGTTAAAATTTGGAAATGCAATCTTAGTGTGTAATATTATCGTGAAACATTTTATAGGGACCTCGACTTTGGTATTAACGTTTGATAGATTAGTTTTAAATGGTTTTCTGGTGTTAGAGTATGTGATAGGAATTATGATGTGTATGTCAGTTTTCATTGTGTATTCCAATATGAGTATAGAGTTGGCATTTGAAACATGAATTGGCATTTGGTATTTGAAAGTATAATTCCTACTACCACGACATATTTGGAGTGAGGCTTAATTTTTCTGTAGAATTCACAGTTGCAATTTGGAATTCGGTTCTTTAAATTGCATTGCCTGAAACTGAGTGGAGTTGAGGTTAGAGTTAGAGTGAAGAGTGAGGGCTAGACTTGAGCGTTTGGTTAATAATCACCCACGTCTATGGTCATAATCAAGGCTTAGGGTTATGGTTACATTTAGAATAGCGTGATAGAAATGGGCACATTTACAGTTAGGTTTAGAAGACAGAATTGGGATTGATAAGTTAAAATTGGATTTTGTGTTCCCAATTTTATTTTGCAAATGAAATGTGGTTTACGCAGCAGCATTTTGTAGAGAGAATTTGGAGTAAGAAATGAAACTTACTTTTGGATCTGTAATTTTCGAAATGGGATTTACAACTAGGATGTGGAACTGGAATTTGCAATTAGAAATTGGAACTGGAGCTTGTAAGTGGAAATTAGAGTGGGAATTTCGAACTGGAATTTAGAAGTGGAATTTAGAATTGGAGTTGGGAAGTGGAATGCAGAAGTGGAACTCAAAATTTGAATTTGGAATAGAATTTGAGCCCTAATGTGGAACTGGAATTTCGAATTAGAATTTAGAACTGGAGGTTGGAAGTGGAAATTAGAGATGCGGTTTGGAACAGGAATTTGGAAGTGGAATTTAGAAGTGGAATTCAGAATTGGGATTCAGAAGAGGATTTTAGAACTCTAAAGTGGCACTGGAATTACCACTTTGAATTTGGAGAGGAGGATATTACAGTTGGAATTTGGAATTAGAATATAGAAGTGGAATGGAGATTTCGAATTTGGAAGTGGAATTTACAATTAGAATTTGTAATTGGAACGTGGAACTGACATGTGGAATTTGAATGAAGAACTCGAATATAGAAGTAGGCTATTGAAGAAGATATTCTAATTTGAAATTTTGTCTTAACTTGGAAGAGAAGTTTAAGCTTCGACCTGGATATGCAGCGCCATTAAACATGGAATGTGTTCTTAGAATTGTGGATAAAACGTTATGGTTAAAAGTTGGAAATGCAATCTTAGTGTGTAGTATTAGCGTGAAACATGTTATAGGAACCAGGATTTTGGTATTATAGTTTGAGAGAGCAGTGTGAAATGGTTGTCTGGTGTTAGAGTATGTGAAAGGAATTATGATGTGGATGTCAGTTTTCATTGTATATTGCAATATGAGTATAGAGTTGGCATTTGAAATATGAATTGGCATTTTGTATTTGAAACTATAATTCCTACTACCAAGACATAGTTGGAATGAGGCTTAATTTAATGTAGAATTCAGAGGTGCAATTTGGAATTGGGTTCTAGAAATTGCATTGGATGGAACAGAGTGGAGTTGGGGTCAGAGTAAGAGTGAAGAGTGAGGGCTAGACTGGAGCATATGGTTAATAATCAGCCACGTCCATGGTCATAATCAAGGCTTAGGGTTACAGTTACATTTAGAATAGAGTGAGAGAAATGAGCACATTTAGTGTTAGGTTTAGAAGACAGAATTGGAATTGATAAGTTATAACTGGATTTTGCGTTCCCAATTGTATTTTGGAAATGAAATATGGGTTATGGAGCAGTATTTTGGAAACAGAATTTGGAGTAAGAAAGGAAACTTTCTTTTGGATCTGTAATTTCGAAATGGAATTTAGAAGTAGAATGTGGAACTGGAATTTGGAATTAGAAATTGGACCTGGAGCTTGGAAGTGGAAATTAGAGCGGGAATTTCGAACTGGAATTTAGAAGTGGAATTTAGAATTGGAGTTTGGAAGTGAAATTCAGAAGTGGAATTCAAAATTTGAATTTGGAACAGGAATTTTAAACCCTAATATGGAAATGGGATTTCGACTTAGAATTTAGAACTGGAGCTTGGAAGTGAAAATTAGAGTTGCAGTTTGGAACAGGAATTTGGAAGTGGAATTTAGAAGTGGAATTCAGAATTCGGATTTGGAAGAGGAATTTAGAACTCTAATGTGGAACTGGAATTTCCACTTTGAATTTGGAAAGGAGTATATTACAGTTGGAATTTGGAATTAGAATTTAGAAGTGGAATAGAAATTTGGAATTTGGAAGTGGAATTTACAATTAGAATTTTTAATTGGATCGTGGAACTGACATGTGGAATTTGAATGAAGAACTGGAATATAGAATTAGCCTATTGAAGAAGATATTCTAATTTGAAATTTTGTCTTAACTTGGAATAGAAATGTAAGCTTCGACCTGGATATGCAGCGCCATTAAACATGGAATCTGTTCTTAGAATTGTTGGTAAAAATTTATGTTTAAAAGTTGGACATGCAATCTTAGTGTGTAGTATTAGCGTGAAACTTGTTATACGAACCTAGATTTTGGTATTACAGTTCCAGAGAGAAGTTTGAAATGGTTGTCTGGTGTTAGAGTACGTGAAAGGAATTATGATGTGGATGTCAGTTTTCATTGTGTATTGCAATATGAGTATAGAGTTGGCATTTGAAATATGAATTGGCATTTGGTATTTGAAAGTATAATTCCTACTACGAAGACATAATTGGAATGAGGCTTAATTTAATGTAGAATTCACAGGTGCAATTTGGAATAGAGTTACAGTAATTGAATTGGGTGAAACTGAGTGGAGTTGGGGTTAGAATTAGAGTGAAGAGTGAGGGCTAGACTCGAGAATGTGGTTAATAATCACCCACTTCTCTCTTCATAATCAAGACTTAGGGTTATGGTTACACTTAGAATGGAGTGAGAGGAATGAGCACATTTAGTGTTAGGTTTAGAGGACAGAATTGGGATTGATAAGCTATAATTGGATTGTGTGTTGCCAATTGTATTTTGGAAATGAAATATGGTTTAGGGAGCAGCATTTTGGAAAGAGAATTTGGAGTAAGAAATGAAACTTTCTATTGGATCTGTAATTTCGAAATGAAATTTAGAACTAGAATATGGAACTGGAATTTGGAATTAGAAATTGGGACGGGAGCTTGGAAGTGGGAATTAGAGTGGGAATTTGGAACTGAAATTTACAAGTGGAATTTAGAATTGGAATATGGAAGTGAAATTTAGATGGGGAATTCAGAATTTGAATTTGGAATAGGAATATAGAACTCTAATGTGGAATTGGAATTTCGACTTCGAACTTGGAACTGAAGCTTGGATGTGGAAATTAGAGTTGCAGTTTGGAACAGGAATTTGGAAGTGGAATTTAGAATTGGAATTTGGCATTGGAATTTAGAAGTGGAATTCAGAATTGGAATTTGGAAGAGAAATTAAGAACTCTAATTCGGAAGTGTATTTTCGTCTTAGAATTTGGATCTGAAGTTTGGAAGTGGAAATTAGAGTTGGAATTTGGAACTGGAATTTAGAAGGGGAACTTAGATTTGGAATTTGGAAGTGGAATTTCGAATTAGAATTTGGATTTGCATCGTGGAATTGAGATGTGGGATTTGAATGAAGAACTGTAATTTAGAATTAGACTATTGAGGAAGATATTGTAATTGGAAATTTTGTCTTCACTTGGAATAGCAGTGTAAGCTTCGACCTGAATATGCAGCGCCATTAAACATGGAATCTGTTCTCGGAATTGTTGGTAAAAATTTATGGTTAAAAGTTGGACATGCAATCTTAGTGTGTAGTATTAGCGTGAAACATGTTATAGGAACCTAGATTGTGGTATTATAGTTGGAGAGAGTAGTTTGAAATGGTTGTCTGGTGTTAGAGTATGTGAAAGGGATTATGATGTGGATGTCAGTTTTCATTGTGTATTGTAATATGAGTATAGATTTGGCATTTGAAACATGAATTGGCATTTGGTATTTGAAAGTATAATTCTTACTAGCAAGACATAATAGGAATGAGGCTTAATTTAATGTAGAATTCACAGGTGCAATTTCAAATAGAGTTATAGAAATTGCATTGGGTGAAACTGAGTGGAGTTGGGGTTAGAGTTAGAGTGAAGAGTGAGGGCTAGACTCGAGCATGTGGTTAATAATCACCCACGTCTATCTTCATAATCAAGGCTTAGGGTTATGGTTACACTTAGAATAGAGTGAGAGGAATGAGCACATTTAGTGTTAGGTTTAGAAGACAGAATTGGGATTGATAAGCTATAATTGGATTTTGTGTTCCCAATTGTATTGTGGAAATGAAATATGGTTTAGGGAGCAGCATTTTGGAAAGCGAATTTGGAGTAAGAAATGAAACTTTCTTTTGGATCTGTAAATTCGAAATGAAATTTAGACCTAGAATGTGGAACTGGAATTTGGAATTAGAAATTGGGACTGGAGCTTGGAAGTGGAAATTAGAGTGTGAATTTGGAACTGGAATTTAGAAGTGGAATTTTGAATTGGAATATGGAAGTGAAATTTAGATGTGGAATTCAGAATTTGAATTTGGAATAGGAATTTAGAACTCTTATGTGGAATTGGAATTTCGACTTAGAACTTGGAACTGAGCTTGGAAGTGGAAATTAGAGTTGCAGTTTGGAACAGGAATTTGGAAGTGGAATTTAGAATTGGAATTTGGCAGTGGAATTTAGAAGTGGAATTCAGACTTGGAATTTGGAAGAGGAATTAAGAACTCTAATGTGGAAGTGTATTTTCGTCTTAGAATTTGGAACTGAAGCTTGGATGTGGAAATTAGAGTTGGAATTTGGAACTGGAATTTAGAGGGGGAATTTAGATTTGAAATTTGGCAGTGGAATTTAGAATTAGAATTTGGATTTGCATCGTGGAATTGAGAATGGGATATGAATGAAGAACTGTAATTTAGAATTAGACTATTGAGGAACATATTGTTATTGTAAATTTTTTCTTAACTTGGAATAGAAGTGTGAGCTTCGACCTGGATATGCAGCATCATTAAACATGGAATTTGTTATGAGAATTGTTGGTAAAACTTATGGTTAAAATTTGGAAATGCAATCTTAGTGTGCAATATTAGCGTGAAACATTTTATAGGGACCCAGATTTCGGTATTACCGTTTGACAGAGTAGTTTTAAATGGTTTTCTGGTGTTAGTGTATGTGAAAGGAATTATGATTTGGATGTCAGTTTTCATTTTGTATTGCAATATGAGTATAGAGTTGGTATTTGAAACATGAATTGGCATGTGGTATTTGAAAGTATAATTCCTACTACCAAGACATATTGCAGAGAGGCTTAATTTTACTGTAGAATTCACAGTTGCAATTTGGAATTCGGTTCTTGAAATTGCATTGGATGAAACTGAGTGGAGTTGAGGTTAGAGTTAGAGTGAAGAGTGAAGAGTGAGGGCTAGACTTGAGCATGTGGTTAATAATCACCCACGTCTATGGTCATAATCAAGGCTTAGGGTTATGGTTACATTTAGAATAGAGTGATAGAAACGGGCACATTTAGTGTTAGGTTTAGAAGACAGAATTGGGATTGATAAGTTATAATTGGATTTTGTGTTCCCAATTGTATTTTTCAAATGAAATATGGTTTACAGAGCAGCATTTTGGAGAGAGAATTTGGAGAAAGAAATGAAACTTTCTTTTGGTTCTGTAATTTCGAAATGGGATTTAGAAATAGGATGTGGAAATGGAATTTGGAATTAGAAATTGGAACTGGAGCTTGGAAGTGGAATTTAGAGTGGGAATTTCGAACTGGAATTTAGAAGTGGAATTTAGAATTGGAGTGTGGAAGTGGAATTCAAACTTTCAATTAGGAATAGGATTTGAACCCTAATGTGGAACTGGAATTTCGACTTAGAATTTAGAACTGGAGCTTGGAAGTGGAAATTAGAGATGCCGTTTGGAACAGGAATTTGGAAGTGGAATATAGAAGTGGAATTCAGAATTGGGATTTGGAAGAAAAATTTAGAACTCTAAAGTGGAAATGGAATTTCCACTTTGAATTTGGAGAGGAGGATATTACAGTTGGGATTTGGAATTAGAATTTAGAAGTGGAATTGAGATTTGGAATTTGGAAGTGGAATTTACAATTAGAATTTGTAATTGGAACGTGGAACTGACATGTGGAATTTGAATGAAGAACTGTAATATAGAATTAGGCTATTGAAGAAGATATTGTAATTGGAAATTTTGTCTTAACTTGGAAGAGAAGTGTAACCTTCGACCTGTATATGCAGCGCCATTAAACATGGAATGTGTTCTGAGAATTGTGGGTAAAACGTTATGGTTAAAAGTTGCACATGCAATCTTAGTGTGTAGTATTAGCGTGAAACATGTTATAGGAACCTAGATTTTGGTATTACAGTTTGAGAGAGTAGTTTGAAATGGTTGTCTGGTGTTAGAGTATGTGACAGGAATTATGATGTGGATGTCAGTTTTCATTGTGTATTGCAATATGAGTATAGAGTTGGCATTAGAAACATGAATTGGCATTTGGTACTTGAAAGTATAATTCCTACTACCAAGACATAACTGGAATGAGGCTTAATTTAATGTTGAATTCAGAGGTGCAATTTGGAATTGGATTCTATTAATTGCATTGGATGAAACTGAGTGGAGTTGAGGTTAGAGTTAGAGTGAAGAGTGAGGGCTAGACTCGAGCATATGGTTAATAATCAGCCACGTCTATGGTCATAATCAAGGCTTAGGGTTACAGTTACATTTAGAATAGAGTGAGTGAAATGAGCACATTTAATGTTAGGTTTAGAAGAAAGAATTGGAATTGATAAGTTATAATTGGATTTTGTGTTCCCAAGTGTATTTTGGAAATGAAATGTGGTTTATGGAGCAGTATTTTGGAAACAGAATTTGGAGTAAGAAATGAAACATTCTTTTGGATATGTAATTTCGAAATGGGATTTAGAACTAAAATGTGAAACTGGAATTTGGAATTAGAATTTGGAACTGGAGCTTGGAAGTTTAAATTAGAGTGGGAATTTCGAACTGGAATTTAGAAGTGGAATTTAGAACTGGAGCTTGGAAGTGGAATTTAGAGATGCAGTTTGGAACAGGAATTTGGAAGTGGAATTTAGAAGTGGAATTCAGAATTGGGATTTGGAAGAGGAATTTAGAACTCTAAAGTGGAAATGTAATTTCCACTTTGAATTTGGAGAAGAGGATATTCCAGTTGGAATTTGGAATTAGAATTTAGAAGTGGAATTGAGATTTGGAATTTAAAGTTGGAATTTACAATTAGAATTTGTAATTGGAACGTGGAACTGACATGTGGAATTTGAATGAAGAACTGGAATATAGAATTAGGCTATTGAAGAAGATATTGTAATTTGAAATTTTGTATTAACTTGGAATAGAAATGTAAGCTTCGACCTGGATATGCAGCGCCATTAAACATGGAATCTGTTCTTACAATTGTGGGTAAAACGTTATGATTAAAAGTTGGAAATGCAATGTTAGTGTGCAGTATTAGCGTGAAACATGTTATAGGAACCTAGATTTTGGTATTATAGTTTGAGAGAGCAGTGTGAAATGGTTGTCTGGTGTTAGAGTATGTGAAAGGAATTATGATGTGGATGTCAGTTTTCATTGTGTATTGCAATATGAGTATAGAGTTGGCATTTGAAACATGAATTGGCATTTGGTATTTGAAAGAATAATTCCTACTACCAGGACATAATTGGAATGAGGCTTAATTTAATGTAGAATTCACAGGTGCAATTTGGAATAGAGATATAGTAATTGCATTGGGAGAAACTGAGTGGCGTTGGAGGTAGAGTTAGAGTGAAGAGTGGGGGCTAGACTCGAGCTTGTGGTTAATAATCACCCACGTCTATGGTCATAATCAAGGCTTAGGGTTATGGTTACATTTAGAATAGAGTGAGAGAAATGAGCCCACTTAGTGTTAGGTTTAGAAGACAGGATTGGGATTGATAAGTTATAATTGGATTTTGTGTTCCCAATTGTATTTTGGAAATGAAATAAGTTTTACGGAGCAGCATTTTGGAGAGAGAATTTGGAGTAAGAAATGAAACTTACTTTTGGATCTGTAATTTCGAAATGGGATTTAGAACTAGGATGTGGAACTGGAATTTGGAATTAGAATTTGGAACTGGAGCTTGGAAGTGGAAATTAGAGTGGGAATTTGGAACTGGAATTTAGAAGTGGAATTTAGAATTGGAGTTTGGAATTGGAATTCAGAAATGGAATTCAAAATTTGAATTTGGAATAGGAATTTTGCTTATTTATTTATTTATTCATTCATTCATTCATTCATTTATTTATTTAATTTTCTTACATTCATTTTCGCAAATTTTTGGGTTCCAAATTTTCTCTCCTTTTATCCACTCCCCCCACCCCAATACACCAAGCAATCTAATATTCCCTATCTCCAATCTGCCCTCTCTTCTGTCATCTCTCCCTTCTCTTGTCTCCATCTTCTCTTTTCTCTTGTAGGGCCAGATGACTTTCTATTCCTCATTAACTGTATGTCTTCTTTCGTAGTTGCAACAACAATACTAAACACTTGTTCCTAAATCTTTGAATTCCAAATTCTCTCCATCCCTCCCTCCCCACCCATTCTCTTTGGAACAGCAGGCAATTCAATATAGGCCATATCTGTGTAGTTTTGCCAATGACGTTCCTGATAGTCGTGTTGTGTAAGACTAACTGGATTACCATCCCTCCTAATCTGCCCCTCCTTGTTTCTCTTCTGTCTTTTGATCCTGTCCCTCCCCAAGTGTTGACTTCAAATTGCTCCCTCCTCCCTTTGCCCTCCCTTCCATCACTCCCCTTGCAATATCTTTTTCTCCCCCACTTTCTTATACTGTAAGATAGGTTTTCATACCAAAATGAGTGTGCATTTCACTCTTTCGTTTAGTCAAATGTGAAGAGGGTAAAGTTTCTTGTTTTTTTTTTTCTCACCTTTCCTCTTTTTCCCTCCACTAAGAAAAACTCCTACCTGCCACTTAAGTGACATATAGTTACCCCCTTCCCTTTCCCTCTATTTCCTCCCCCTACATTTGTCTCTCACCATTTACCCTTGTTTCTTTTAAGGTATGGTCCCATCCTATTCAGTTCAATCTGTGCTCCCTATCTCTGTATGTGTGTGCATGTGTGTATATGTGTGCATGCGTGTACATGTGTGTGTGTGGTCCCACCAACTACCCAGATACTGAAAAGTTTTAAGAGTTAGAAATATTGTCTTTCCCTGTATGAGTGTAAACAGTTCACTTCTGGTAAGTCCCTTAAGACTTCTCTTTGCTATTTACTTTTTCATGTTTCTTCTCACTCTTGTGTTTGAAAGTCAAATTTTCTTTTCAGCTCTGTTTTTTCATCAAGAATGATTGAAAGTCCTCTGTTTCATTGAAAGACCATATTTTCCCTTGAAGTATTATACTCAGTTTAGCTGGGTAGGTGATTCTTGGTTTGAGTCCTAGTTCCTTTGCCTTCTGGAATATCCTATTCCACGCCCTTCGATCCCTTAATGTAGAAGCTGCTAGATCTTGGGTTATCCTGATTGTATTTCCACAGTACTGGAATTGTTTCTTTCTAGCTGCTTGCAAGATTTTTTCCTTGAACTGGGAGTTCTGGAATTTGGCCACAATATTCCTAGGAGTTTCTCTTTCTGGATCTCTTTCAGGTGATGATCGATGGATTCTTTCAATACTTATTTTGCCCTCTGGTTCTAGAATGTCAGGGCAGTTTTCCTTGATAATTTCATGGAAGATGATGTCTAGGCTCTTTTTTTGATCATGAGTTTCAGGTAGTCCCATAATTTTTACATTGTCTCTCCTGGATCTATTTTCCAGGTCAGTTGTTTTTCTCATGAGATATTTCACATTCTCTTGCATTTTTTCGTTCTTTTGGTTTTGTTTGGTGATTTCTTGGTTTCTCATAAAGTCATTAGACTCCATCTGTTCCATTCTAATTTTGAGAGAACTGTTAAATTCAGTGAGCTTTTGAGCCTCTTTTTCCATTTGGCTCATTCTGCTTTTAAAAACATTCTTCTCCTCATTGGCTTTTTAAACCTCCTTTGCCAATTGGGTGAGCCTATTTTTCAAGGTGCTAATTTCCTCAGGATTTTTTTGGGTCTCCTTTACCAAGGTATTGACCCGGTTTTCATACTTTTGTTGCATCTCTGACATTTCTACTCCCAGTTTTTCCTCCACCTGTCTAACTTGCTTTTCAAAATCCTTTTTGAGCTCTTCCAGGGCCTGAGCCCACCCACCACCCCCCTGGGGTGTCTGGGGTACTGAGGCCCTGCCCTCCACGTCTTTCCCTGATGGCAAGGATACGTCCTCATCATCAGATCCGAACGTCGGGATCATTTGCATTTGTTGGAAAAACTCTCTAAAGTCTTATTTTTCTTCCCTTTTCTAGGCATTTTCCCAGCCAGTTACTTGACTTCTGAGATTCCTTTCCACCCCCGCCTGGATCCGCCCAGCTAGTGCTTGGCCTCTGAGATTTAAATGGGCTTTCCTCCTGCTGGCTGTCAATCAGTGAGCTTTAGTTCAGGTGCTGGGGTGGGGCCAGGGCCGCCTCCGAGACTCTGATCCCTCAGGGGCTTTATGCAGAGACTTTCAGGAATGGAACGGGTGGGGGCGGGGTGGGGGGCCCGCCTCCTAAACCCCTCTCCTTTGGGGGCTTTAAGCAGAAGCCTTCAGTAATAGAGCGGGATGGGGGCAGGGCCGTCTCCCAGGCTCAACTCCATCAGGTCCTATGCAGGAATCTTCCGTAATGAAGATCCTGCCTGCCGCTGGGGGATTCCTGGGTCCCGGTCCGCTGCCGCCTCAGCCGCCGCCCACACCTCTGCCCCCGCCGCTTCCTGTCCCCTTCTCTGCCGCTGCCGCTTCCTCCCGAGGGGGCCCGAGTCACGGAGACGCCCTGCTTCCCCTCTCCTCCAGCCTGGCCTCTCTCACTGACCTGTAGCTTCTGTGGGCGGAGGGACTTTCCCGGCTACCGGAGCTTCCGTCTCTCAAGCCTGCTCGGATCAGCTTCTCTGGGGCCTCAGCCAATGCAGCGTTGGGTGTGGGGTCCTCTTTCCGGGGCGCGCCGGACTCTGGGGATGGGTCTCCAGGGCTCCCTGGAACGGAAATCTCTTCCACTCTGCTTGTGCACACCTTGTATTGACCCAGAAGTTATGGGGGACTCTTTTTACATTAATTCTATGGGCTTTTGGTTTCAGAGCTCTAAACGTGCGTCCTTTTACTCGGCCATCTTGGCTCCGCCCCCTGGAATAGGAATTTTAAACCCTAATGTGGAAGTTGGATTTCGACTTGGAATTTAGAACTGGAGCTTGGAAGTGAAAATTAGATATGCAGTTTGGAACAGGAATTTGGAAGTGGAATTCAGAATTGGGATTTGGAAGAGGTATTTAGAACTCTAATGTGGAACGTGAATTTTCACTTTGAATGTGGAAAGGAGGATATTACAGTTGGAATTTGGAATTAGAATTTAGAAGTGGAATTGAGATTTGGAATTTGGAAGTGGAATTTACTATTAGAATTTGTAATTGGAACGTGGAACTGACATGTGGAAATTGAATGAAGAACTGTAATATAGAATTAGGCTATTGAAGAAGATATTGTAATTGGAAATTTTCTCTTAACTTGGAAGAGAAATGTAAGCTTCGACCTGGATACGCAGCGCCATTAAACATGGAATCTGTTCTTAGAATTGTTGGTAAAAATTTATGGTTGAAAGTTGGACATGCAATCTTAGTGTGTAGTATTAGCGTGAAACATGTTATAGGAACCTAGATTTTGGTATTACAGTTTGAGAGAGTAGTTTGAAATCGTTGTCTGGTGTTAGAGTATGTGAAAGGAATTATGATATGTATGTCAGTTTTCATTTTGTATTGCAATATGAGTACACAGTTGGCATTTGATACATGAATTGGCATTTGGTATTTGAAAGCATAAATCCTACTACCAAGACATAATTGGATTGAGGCTTAATTTAATGTAGAATTCACAGGACCAATTTGGAATAGTGTTACAGTAATTGCATTGGGTGAAAGTGAGTGGAGTTGGGGTTAGAGTTAGAGTGAAGAGTGAGGGCTAGACTCGAGCATGTGGTTAATAATCACCCACGTCTATCTTCATAATCAAGGCTTAGGGTTTTGGTTGCACTTAGAATAGAGTGAGAGGAATGAGCACACTTAATGTTTGGTTTAGAAGACAGAATTGGGATTGATAAGTTACAAAAGGATTTTGTGTTCCCAATTGTATTTTGGAAATGAAATATGGTTTAGGGAGAAGCATTTTAGAAAGAGAATTTGGAGTAAGAAATGAAACTTTCTTTTGCATCAGTAATTTCGAAATGAAATTTAGAACTAGGATGTGGAACTGGAATTTGGAATTAGAAATTGGGACTGGAGCTTGGAAGTGGAAATTAGAGTGGGAATTTGGAACTGGAATTTAGAAGTGGAATTTTGAATTGGAATATGGAAGTGGAACTTAGATGTGGAATTCAGAATTTGAATTTGGAATAGGAATTTAGAACTCTAACATGGAATTGGAATTTCCACTTAGAATTTGGAACTGAAGCTTGGAAGAAGTGGAAATTAGAGTTGCAGTTTGGAACAGGAATTTGGAAGTGGAACTTAGAATTGGAATTTTGAAGTGGAATTTAGAATTAGAATTTGGATTTGCAACGTGGAACTGAGATATGGGATTTGAATGAAGAACTGTAATTTAGAATTAGCCTATTGAAGAAGATATTGTAATTGTAAATGTTGTCTTAACGTGGAATATTAGTGTGAGCTTCGACCTGGATATGCCACATCATTAAACATGGAATTTGTTATGAGAATTGTTGGTAAAACTTATGGTTAATATATGGAAATGCAATTTTAGTGTGTAATATTAGCGTGAAACATTTTATAGGAACGGAGATTTTGGTATTACCTTTTGATAGAGTAGTTTTAAATGGTTTTCTGGTGTTAGAGTATGTAAAAGGAATTATGATTTGGATGTCAGTTTTCATTTTGTATTGCAATATGAGTATAGAGTTGGCATTTGAAAAATGAATTGGCATTTGGTATTCGAAAGTATAATTCCTACTACCAAGACATATTTGGAGTGAGGCTTAATTTTACTGTATAATTCACAGGTGCTATTTTGAATTGGGTTCTAGAAATTGCATTGGATGAAAGTGAGTGGAGTTGAGTTTAGAGTTAGAGTGAAGAGTGAGGGCTAGACTCGAGCATGTAGTTAATAATCACCCACGTCTATGGTCATAATCAAGGCTTAGGTTTATGGTTACATTTAGAATAGAGTGAGAGAAATGGACACGTTTAGTGTTAGGTTTAGAAGAGAGAATTAGGATTGATAAGTTATATTTGGATTTTGTGTTCCCAATTGTATTTTGGAAATGAAATATGGCTTAGGGAGCAGCATTTTGGAAAGAGAATTTGGAGTAAGAAATGAAACTTTCTTTTGGTCTGTAATTTCGAAATGAAATTTAGACCTAGAATGTGGAACTGGAATTTGGAATTAGAAATTGGGACTGGAGCTTGGAAGTGGAAATTAGAGTGGGAATTTGGAACTGGAATTTAGAAGTGGAATTTAGAATTGGAATATGGAAGTAGAATTTAGATGTGGAATACAGAATTTGAATGTGGAATAGGAATTTAGAACTCTAATGTGGAATTTCAATTTCGACTTAGAATTTTTAACTGAAGCTTGGAAGTGGAAATTAGAGTTGCAGTTTGGAACAGGAATTTGGAAGTGAAATTTAGAATTGGAATTTTGCAGTGGAATTTAGAAGTGGAATTCAGAATTGGAATTTGGAAGAGGAATTAAGAACTCTAATGTGGAACTGTATTTTGGACTTAGAATTTGGAACTGAAGCTTGGAAGTGGAAATTAGAGTTGGAATTTGGAACTGGAATTTAGAAGTGGCATTTAGATTTGGAATTTGGAAGTGGAATTTAGAATTAGAATTTGGATTTGCAACGTGGAACTGAGACGTGGGATTTGAATGAAGAACTGTTATTTAGAATTAGACTATTGAAAAAGATATTGTAAATGTAAATTTTGTCTTAACTTGGAATAGAAGTGTGAGCTTCGACCTGGATATGCCGCATCATTAAACATGGAATTTGTTATGAGAATTGTTGTTAAAACCTATGCTTAAAATTTGGAAATGCAATCTTAGTGTGTAATATTAGCGTGAAACATTTTATAGGAACCTAGATTTTGATATTACAGTTTGAGAGAGTAGTTTTAAATGCTTTTCTTCTGTTATAGTATGTGAAAGGTATTATGATTTGGATGTCAGTTTTCATTTTTTATTGCAATATGAGTATAGAGTTGGCATTTGAAACATGAATTGGCATTTGGTATTTGAAAGTATAATTCCTACTACCAAGACATATTTGGAGTGAGGCTTAATTTTACTGTATAATTCACAGGTGCAATTTGGAATTGGGTTCTAAAAATTGCAATGGATGAAACTGAGTGGAGTTGTGGTTAGAGTTGGAGTGAAGAGTGAGGGCTAGACTCGAGCATGTGGTTAATAATTACCCACGTCTATAGTCATAATCAAGGCTGAGGGTTACGGTTACATTTAGAATAGAGTGAGAGAAATGGGCACATTTAGTGTTAGGTTTAGAAGACAGAATTGGGATTGATAAGTTATAATTGGATTTTGTGTTCCCAATTGTATTTTGGAAATGAAATATGGTTTTACGGAGCAGCATTTTGAAGAGAGAATTTGGAGTAAGAAATGAAAGTTACTTTTGGATCTGTAATTTCGAAATGGGATTTAGAAATAGGATGTGGAAATGGAATTTGGAATTAGAAATTGGGAATGGAGCTTGGAAGTGGGAATTAGAGTGGGAATTTGGAACTGGAATTTAGAAGTGGTATTTAGATTTGAAATTTGGAAGTGGAATTTAGAATTAGAATTTGGATTTGGAACGTGGAACTGAAATGTGGAATTCGAAAGAAGAACTGTAATTTAGAATTAGACTATTGAAGAAGATATTGTAATTGGAAATTTTGTCTTATCTTGGAATAGTAGTGTGAGCTTCGGCCTGGATATGCAGCACCATGAAACATGGAATTTGTTATGAGAATTGTTGGTAAAACTTATGGATAAAATTTGGAAATGCTGTGGTAGTTTGTAGTATTAGAGTGAAACATGTTATACGAACCTAGATTTTGGAATTACAGTTTGAGAGAGTAGTTTGAAATGGTTGTCTTGTGTTAGAGTATGTGAAAGGAATTATGATGTGATTGTCAGTTTCCATTTTGTATTGCAATATGAGTATAGAGTTGGCATTTATATATGAATTGGCATTTGGTATTTAAAAGTATAATTCATACTACCAAGACATAATTGGAATGAGGCTTAATTAAAAGTAGAATTCATAGGTGCAATTTGGAATAGAGTTATAGAAATTGCATTGGATGGAATTGGGGTTAGATTTAGTGTGAAGAGTGAGGGCTAGACTCGAGCATGTGGTTAATAATCACCCCCGTCTATCGTCATAATTAAGGCTTAGTGTTATGGTTACATTTAGAACAGAGTGAGAGAAATGAGCACATTTAGCGTTAGGATTAGAAGACAGAATTGGGATTGATAAGTTATAATTGGATTTTCTGTTCCCAATTGTAGTTTGGAAATGAAATATGGTTTATGGAGCAGCATTTTGGAGAGAGAATTTGGAGTAAGAAATGAAACTTTCTTTTGGATCTGTAATTTCGAAATGGAATTTAGAACTAGAATGTGGAACTGGAATTTGGAATTAGAAATTGGAAGTGGAGTTTGGAAGTACAATTCAGAAGTGGAATCCAAATTTTAATTTGGAGCAGGAATTAAGAACTCTAATGTGAAACTGGAATTTCGACTTAGAATTTGGGACTGAAACTTCGAAGTGGAAATTAGAGTTGGAATTTGGAACAGGAATTTGGAAGTGGAATTTATAATTGGAATTTGGAAGTGGAATTTATAAGTGGAATTCAGAACTGGACTTTGGAAGAGGAATTTAGAACTCTAATGTGGAACTGGAATTTCGACTTAAAATGTGGAACTAAAGCTTGGAAGTGGAATTTAGAGTTGGAATTTGGAACACTAATTTGGAAGTGGAATTCAGAATTGGAATTTGAAAGAGTCATTTAGAACTCTAATGGGCACCTGGAATTTCGACTTAGAATTTGGAACTGGAGCTTGGAGGTGAAAATTAGAGGTGGAATTTGATACTGGACTTTAGAAGTGGAATTTAGAATTGGAGTTTGGAAGTGGAATTCAGAAGTGGAATTCAAAATTTGCATTTAGAATATGAATTTTGACCTCTAATGTGGAACTTGAATTTCTACTTCGAATTTAGAACTGGAGCTTGGAAGTGGAAATTAGAGTTGCAGTTTGTAACAGGAAATTGGAAGTGGAATTTTGAATTGGAATTTGGAAGTGGAATTTAGAAGTGGAATTCCGAATTGGAATTTGGAAGAGGAATTAAGAACTCTAATGGGGACTTGGAATTTCGACTTAGAATTTGGAACTGGAGCTTGGAAATGGAAATTAGACTTGGAATTTGGTACTGAAATTTATAAGTGGAATTTAGATTTGGAATATGGAAGTGGAATTTAGAATTAGAGTTTGGATTTGGAACGTGAAACAGAGATGTCGAATTTGAATGAAGAACTGTAATTTAGAATTACACTATTGAAGAAGATATTGTAATTGGAAATTTTGTCTCAACTTGGAATAGAAGTGTAAGCTTCTACCTGGATATGCAGCGCCATTAAACATGGAATCTTTTTTTTAGAATTGTTGGTAAAACGTTATGGTTAAAAGTTGGAAATGCAATGTAAGTGTGTAGTATTAGCGTTAAACATGTTATAGGAACCTAGGTTTTGGTGTTACAGTTTGATAGTGTAGTTCAAATGGTTGTCCGGTGTTAGAGTATGTGAAAGCAATTATGATGTGATTGTCAGTTTTCATTTTGTATTGCAATATGAGTATAGAGTTGGCATTTGAAACATGACTTGGCATTTGGTATTTGAAAGCATAAATCCTACTACCAAGGCATAATTTGAATGAGGCTTAATTTAATGTAGAATTCATAGGTGCAATGTGGAATTGGGTTCTAGAAATTGCATTTGATGAAACTGAGTGGAGTTGGGGTTAGAGTTAGAGTGAAGAGTGAGGACTGGACTCGAGCATATGATTAATAATCACCCACGTCTATAGTCATAATCTAGGTTTAGGGTTATGGTTACATTTAGAAGAGAGTGAGAGAAATTAGCATATTTAGTGTTAGGTTTAGAAGACAGAATTGGGATTGAAAAGTTATAATTGTATTTGTGTTCCGAACTTTATTTTGGAAATGAAATATTGTTTACAGAGCAGCATTTTGGAAAGAGCATTTGGATTAAGAAATGAAACTTTCTTTTGGATCTGTAATTTCGAAATGGAATTTAGAACTAGAATGTGGAACTGGAATTTGGAATTAGAAATTAAAACTGGAGCTTGGAAGTGAAAGTTAGAGCGGGAATTTCGAACTGGAATTTAGAGTTGGAGTTTTGAAGTGGAATTCAGAAGTGGAATTCAAAATTTACATTTGGAATAGGAATTTTGAACTTTAACGTGGAACTTCAATTTCTACTTCGAATTTAGCACTGGAGCTTGGAAGGGAAATTAGAGTTGCAGTTTGGAACAGGAAAATGGAAGTGGAATTTAGAATTGGAATTTTGAAGTGGAATTTAGAAGTGGAATTCCGAATTGAAATTTGGAAGAGGAATTAAGAACTCTAATGTGGAACTGGAATTTCGACTTAGAATTTGGAACTGGAGCTTGGAAGTGGAAATTAGAGTTGGAATTTGGTACTGGAATTTAGAAGTGGAATTGAGATTTGGAATTTGGAAGTGGAATTTAGAATTAGAATTTGTAATTGGAACGTGAAACTGACATGTGGAATTTGAATGAAGAACTGGAATATAGAATTAGGCTATTGAAGAAGATATTGTAATTGGAAATTTTGTCTTAACTTGGAAGAGAAGTGTAAGCTTCAACCTGGATATGCAGCGCCATTAAACATGGAATCTGTTCTTAGAATTCTTGGTAAAACGTTGTGGTTAAAATTTGCAAATGAAATGTTAGTGTGTAGTATTAGCGTGAAACATGTTATAGGAACCTAGGTTTTGGTATTACAGTTTGAGAGAGTAGTTTGTAATCGTTGTCTGGTGTTAGAGTATGTGAAAGGAATTATGATGTGGATATAAGACTACATTGTGTATTGCAATATGAGTATAGAATTGGCATTTGAAACATGAATTGGCATTTGGTATTTGAAAGTATAATTCCTACTACCAAGACATATTTGGAATGAGGCATAATTTTACTGTAATATTCACAGTTGCAATTTGGAATAGAGTTATAGAAATTGCATTGAATCAAAATGAGTGGAGTTGGGGTTAGAGTTAGAGTGAAGAGTGAGGGCTAGACTCGAGCATGTGGTTAATAATCACCCATGTCTATCTTCATAATCAAGGGTTAGGTTTCTGGTTACACTTAGAATAGAGTGAGAGGAATGAGGACAGTTAGTGTGAAGTTTAGAAGACAGAATAGGGATTGAAAAGTTATAATTGGATTTTGTGTTCCCAATTGTATTTTGGAAATGAAATATGGTTTACGGAGCAGCATTTTGGAAAGAGAATTTGGAGTAAGAAATGCAACTTTCTTTTGGATCTGTAATTTCGAAATGGAATTTAGACCTGGAATGTGGAACTGGAATTTGGAATTAGAAATTGGGACTGGAGTTTGGAAGTGGAAATTAAGTGGGAATTTCGAACTGGAATTTAGAAGTGGAATTTAGAATTGGAGTTTGGAAGTGGAATTCAAAATGTGAATTTGGAATAGGAATTTTGAACCCTAATGTGGAACTGGAATTTCGGCTTAGAATTTAGAACTGGAGCTTGGGAGTGGAAGTTAGAGATGTAGATTGGAAGAGGAATTTGGAAGTGTAATTTAGAATTGGAATTTGCAAGTGGAATTTGAAATGGAATTCAGAATTGGGATTTGGAAGGGGAATTTAGAAGTCTAATGTGGAACTGGAATTTCCACTTTGAATTTGGAGAGGAGGATATTACAGTTGGAATTTGGAATTGGAATTTAGAAGTGGAATTGAGATTTGGAATTTGGAAGTAGAATTTAGAATTAGAATTTTTAATTGGAACGTGGAACTGACAAGTGGAATTTGAATGAAGAACTGGAATATAGAATTAGCCTATTGTAGAAGATAATGTAAATGGAAATTTTGTCTTAACTTGGAATAGAAGTGTAAGCTTCGACCTGGATATGCAGCGCCATTAAACATGGAATCTGTTCGTAGAATGGTTGGTAAAACGTTATGGTCAAAAGTTCCAAATGAAATGTTAGTGTGTAGTATTAGCGAGAAACATGTTATAGGAACCTAGGTTTTGGTACTACAGTTTGAGAGAGTAGTTTGTCTGGTTGTCTGGTGTTAGAGTATGTGAAAGGAATTATGATATGGATGTCAGTTTTCGTTGTGTATTGCAATATGAGTATAGAGTTGGCATTTGAAACATGATTTGGCATTTGGTATTTGAAAGTATAATTCCTACTACCAAGACATAATTGGAATGAGGTTTAATTTAATGTAGAATTCACAGTTGCAAATTGGAATTGGGTTCTAGAAATTGCATTGGATGAAAGTGAGTGGAGTTGGGGTTAGAGTTAGAGTGAAGAGTGAGGGCTAGACTCGAGCATGTGGTTAATAATCACCCTCGTCTATGGTCATAATCAAGGCTTAGGGTTATGGTTACATTTAGAATAGAGTGAGATAAATGACCACATTTAGTGTTAGGTTTAGAAGACAGAATAGGAATTGATAAGTTATAATTGGATTTTGTGTTCCCAATTGTATTTTGCCAATGAAATATGGTTTACGGAGCAGCATTTTGGAAAGAGAATTTGGAGTAAGATATGAAAGTTACTTTTGGATCTGTAATTTCGAAATGGAATTTAGAACTAGAATGTGGAAATGGAATTTGGAATGAGAAATTGGAACTGGAGCTTGGAAGTGGAAATTAGAGTGGGAATTTGCAACTGGAATTTAGAATAGGAATTTATAATTGGAATATGTAAGTAGAATTTAGAAGTGGAATTCAGAATTGGAATTTGGAAGATGATTTAAGGACTCTAATGTGGAACTGGAACTTCGACACAGAATTTGGAACTGATGCTTGGATGTGGAAATTAGAGTTGGAATGTGGAACAGGAATTTGGAAGTGGAATTTAGAAGTGGAATTCAGAATTTGAATTTGGAAGAGGAATTAAGAACTCCAATGTTGAACTGGAATTTGGAATTAGAATTTGGAACTGAAGCTTGGAAGTGAAAATTAGAGTTTTAATCTGGAACTGGAATTTAGAAGTGGATTTTGAATTGGAATTTGGAAGTGGAATATAGAAGTGAAATTCAGAATTGGGATTTGAAGAGGAATTTAGAACTCTAATGTGGAACTGGAATTTCCACTTTGAATTTGGAGAGGAGGATATTACAGTTGGAATATGGAATCGGAATTTAGAAGTGGAATTTTGTTTTCGAATTTGGAAGTGGAGCACATTTATTGTTAGGTTTAGAAGACAGAATTGGCTTTGAAAAGTTATAATTGAATTTTGTGTTCCCAATTGTATTTTGGAAATGAAATATGGTTTACGGAGCCGCATTTTGGAAAGAGAATTTGGAGTAAGAAATGAAACTTACTTTTAAATCTGTAATTTCGAAATGGAAATTAGAACTAGAATGTGGAACTGAAATTTTGAATTAGAAATTGGATCTGGAGCTTGCAAGCGGAAATTAGAGTGCGAATTTGGAACTGGAATTTAGAAGTGGAATTTAGAATTGGAGTTTGGAAATGGAAATCAGATGTGGAGTTCAGAATTGGAATTTGGAAGAGGAATTAAGAACTCGAATGTGGAACTTGAATATCGACTTAGAATTTGGAACTGAAGCTTTGAAGTGGAAATTAGAGTTGGAATTTGGAACAGGAATTTGGAAGTGGAATTTAGAATTGTTATTTGGAAGTGGAATTCAGAATTGGAATATGGAAGAGACATTTAGAACTATAATGGGGACCTGAAATTTCGACTTAGAATTTGGAACTGGAGCTTGGAAGTGGAAATTAGAGGTGGAATTTTGTATTTAATTTAGAAGTAGAATTTAGAATTGGAGTTTGGAAGTGGAATTCAAAACTTGAATTTGGAATAGGAATTTTGAACTCTAATGTGGAACTTGAATTTCGACTTCGAATTTAGAACTGGAGCTTGGAAGTGGAAATTCGAGTTGGAATTTGGAACAGGAATTTGGAAGCGGAATTTTGAAATGGAATTTGGAAGTGGAATTTAGAAGTGGAATTCAGAATTATGATTTGGAAGAGGAATTTAGAACTCTAATGTGGAACTGGAATTTCCACTTTGAATTTGGAGAGGAGGATATTATATTTGGAATTTGGAAGTGGAATTTACTATTAGAATTTGAAAGTGCAACGTGGAACTGACATGTGGAATTTGAATGAACAACTGGAATATAGAATTAGGCTATTGAAGTAGATATTGTAATTGGAAATTTTGTCTTAACTTGGAATAGACGTGTAAGCTTCGACCTGGATATGCAGCGCCATTAAACATGGAATCTGCTATTAGAATTGTTGGTAAAACTTATGGTTAAAATTTGGAAATGCAATCTTTGTTTGTAGTATTAGCGTGAAACCTGTTATAGGAACCTAGGTTTTGCTATTACAGTTTGATAGTGTAGTTTGAAATGGTTGTCTGGTTTTAGAGTATGTGAAAGGAATTATGATGTGATTGTCAGTTTTCATTTTGTATTGCAATATGAGTATAGAGTTGGCATTTGAAACATGAATTGGCATTTGGTATTTGAAAGTACAATTCCTACTACCAAGACATATTTGGAATGAGAATTTATTTTACTGTAGAATTCACAGGTGCAATTTGGAATTGGGTTCTAGAAATTGCATTAAATGAAACTGAGTGGCCTTGAGGTTAGAGTTAGAGTGAAGAGTGAGGGCTAGACTCGAGCACGTGGTTAATAATCACCCACCTCTATGGTCATAAACAAGGCTTAGGGTTATGGTTACATATAGAATAGAGTGAGAAAAATGAGCACATTTAGTGTTAGGTTTAGAAGACAGAATTGGGATTGATAAGTTATAATTGGATTTTGTGTTCCCAATTGTATTTTGCCAATGAAATATGGGTTACAGAACAGCATTTTGGAAAGAGAATTTGGAGTAAGATATGAAAGTTACTTTTGGATCTGTAATTTCGAAATGGAATTTAGAACTAAAATGTGGAAATTGAATTTGGAATTAGAAATTGGAACTGGAGCATGCAAGTGGAAATTAGAGTGTGAATTTGCAACTGGAATTTAGAATTGGAATTTAAAATTGGAATATGGAAGTAGAATTTAGAAGTGGAATTCACAATTGGAATTTGGAAGATGAATTAAGAACTCTAATGTGGAACCGGAACTTCGACACAGAATTTGGAACTGATGCTGGGAAGTGGAAATTAGAGTTGGAATGTGGAACAGGAATTTAGAAGTGGAATTTAGAATTGTAATTTGGAAGTGGAATTTAGAAGTGAAATTCAGAATTTCAATTTGGAAGAGGAATTAAGAACTTTAATGTCGAACTTGAATTTGGAATTAGAATTTGGAACTGAAGCTTGGAAGTGGAATTTAGGGTTTGAATTTGGAACTGGAATTTAGAAGTGGAATTTTGAATTGGAATTTGGAAGTGGAATTTAGAAGTGGAATTCAGAATTGCGATTTGAAGAGGAATTTAGAACTCTAATATGGAACTGGAATTTCCACTTTGAATTTGGAGAGGAGGATATTACAGCTGGAATTTGGAATTGGAATTTAGAAGTGGAATTCAGTTTTCGATTTTGGAAGTGGAGAACCTTTATTGTTAGGTTTAGAAGACAGAATTGGGATTGAAAAGTTATAATTGGATTTTGTGTTCCCAATTGTATTTTGGAAATGAAATGTGGTTAACGGAGCCGCATTTTGGAAAAAGAATTTGGAGTAAGAAATGAAACTTTCTTTTGAATCTGTAATTACGAAATGGAAATTAGAACTAGAATGTGGAACTGGAATTTTGAATTAGAAATTGGAACTGGAGCTTGAAAGCTAAAATTAGAGCGGGAATTTGGAACTGAAATTTAGAAGTGGAATTTAGAATTGGAGTTTGGAAGTGGAAATCAGAAGTGGAATTCAGAATTGGAATTTGGAAGAGGAATTAAGAACTCTAATGTGGAACTTGAATTTCGACATAGAATTTGGAACTGAAGCTTGGAAGTGGAAATTAGAGTTGGAATTTGGAACAGGAATTTGGAAGTGGAATTTAGAAGTGGAATTCAGAATTGGAATATGGAAGAGACATTTAGAACTATAATGGGGACCTGGAATTTCGACTTAGAATTTGGAACTGGAGCTTGGAAGTGGAAATTAGAGGTGGAATTTTGTACTTAATTTAGAAGTAGAATTTAGAATTGAAGTTTGGAAGTGGAATTCAAAATTTGAATTTGGAATAGGAATTTTGAACACTAATGTGGAACTTGAATTTCGACTTCGAATTTAGAACTGGAGCTTGGAAGTGGCAATTTGAGTTGGAATTTGGAAAAGGAATTTGGAAGTGGAATTTAGAAGTGGAATTCAGAATTGGGATTTAGAAGAGGAATTTAGAACTCTAATGTGGAACTGGAATTTCCACTTTGAATTTGGAGAGGAGGATATTACAGTTGGAATTTGGAAGTGGAATTTAGAATTACAATTTGAAAGTGGAACGTGGAACTGACATGTGGAATTTAGAAGTGGAATTTAGAATTGGGATTTGAAGAGGAATTTAGAACTCTAATGTGGAACTGGAATTTCCACTTCAGAATTGTGGGTAAAACGTTATGGTTAAAACTTGGAAATGCAATGTTAGTGTGTAGTATTAGCGTGAAACATGTTATAGGAACCTAGATTTTGGTATTACAGTTTGAGAGAGTACTTTTAAATGGAATTTGGAATAAGAAATGAAACTTGCTTTTCGATCTGTAATTTCGGAGTGGACCTTAGCAATGGAATTTGGAACTGGAATTTAGAAGTGGAATTTAGAATTGAAATATGGAAGAGGAATTTAGAACTGGAACTTAGAATTAGAATATAGATTTGGAAGGTGGAACTGAGATGTGGAATTTGAATGAAGAACTGGAATTGAGAATTAGACTGTTGACTATTGAAGAAGATATTGTAATTGGAAATTTTGTCTTAACTTGAAATAGAAGTGTGAGCTTCGAGGTGGATATGCAGCACCATTAAACATGGAATTCGTTATTAGAATTTTTGGTAAAACTTTACGGTTAAAAGTTGTACATGCAACGTTAGTGTGTAGTATTAGCGTGAAACATGTTATAGGACCCTAGATTTTGGTATAAAAGTTTGATAGAGTCGTTTGAAATGGTTGTCTGGTGTTAGAGTATGTGAAAGTAATTATGATGCGGATGTCAGTTTTCATTTATATTGCCATATGAGTATAGAGTTGGCATTTGAAACATGAATTGGCCTTTAGTATTCGACAGTGTAATTCCTATTACTAAGATATAATTGGAAAGAGGCATAATTTTAGTTTGTACTTCACAGGTGCAATTTGTTATAGGGTTATAGAAATTGCATTGCATGAAACTGAGTGGCTTGGGGTTACAGTTAGAGTCACGAGTGAGGGCTTGAGTCGAGCATGTTGTTAATAATCACCCATTTCTACGGTCACAATCAAGGCTTAGTGTCATGTTTAGATTTAAAATAAAGTGAGAGCAAAGTGCACATTTCGTGTTAGATTTATAAGATAGAATTGGGTATGGTAAGTAATAATTGGATTTTGGGTTCCCAATTGTATTCTGGAACTGTTATGTGATTTACAGAACAGCATGTTGGAAAGAGAATATGGAGTAAAAATTGAATCATTCTTTTGGATCTGTAATTTCGGAATGGAATTTAGAACTAGAATGTGGAACAAGAATTTGGAATTAGAATTTGGAACTGGAATATGGAAGTGGACCTTAGCAATGGAATTTGGAACTGGAATTTAGAAGTGGAATTTAGATTTGGAATATGGAAGAGTAATTTAGAAGCGGAATACAGAATTGGAATTTGGAAGATGAATTTAGAACTCTAATTTGGAACTGGAATTTTGACTTAGAATTTGAACCTGGAGCTTGTTAGTGGAAATTAGAGTTGGAATTTGGAACTGAAATTTAGAAGTGGAATTTAATTTTTGAATGTGGAAGTGGAATTTAGAATTAGACTATTGAAGGAGATATTGTAATTGGAAATTTTGTCTTAACTTGAAATAGAAGTGTGAGCTTCGACGTGGATATGCAGCACCATTAAACATGGAATTCTTTATTAGAATTTTTGGGAAAACTTTACGGTCAAAAGTTGGACATGCAATGTTAGTTTGTATTATTAGCGTGAAACATGTTATAGGAAACTAGATTTTTGTATAACTGTTTGATAGAGTAGGTTGAAATGGTTGTCTGGTGTTAGAGTATGTGAAAGAAATTATGATGTGGATGTCAGTTTTCATTTTGTATTGCAACATGAGTATAGAGTTGGCATTTGAAACATGAATTGGCATTTGGTATTTGAAAGTATAATTCCCACTACTAAGACATAATTGGAATGAGGCATAATTGTAGTGGAGAATTCACATGTGCAATTTGGAATAGGGTTATAGAAATTACAATGCATGAAACTGAGTTGAGTTGGGATTACAGTTAGAGTCAAGAGTGAGGACTTGACTCGAGCATGTGGTTAATAATCACCCATGTCTATGGTCATAATCAAGGCTTAGGATTATGGTTAGTTTTAAAATAAAGTGAAAGAAATGAGCACATTTAGGGTTTGGTTTAGAAGACAGAATTGGGATTCAGAAGGTGTAATTGTATTTTGTGTTCCCAAATGTATTTTGGAAGTGAAATGTGACTTCCAGAGCAGCATTTTGGAAAGAGAATTTGGAGCAAAAAATCAAACTTACTTTTGGATCGGCAATTTCGAAGTGAAATTCAGAAATAGAATGTGGAACTGGAATTTGGAATTAGAATTTGGAACTGGAACATGGAAGTGGAAATTCGAAATGGAATTAGGAACTGAAATAGAGAAGTGGAATTTAGGATTGGAATTGGCAAGTGGAATCTAGAAGTGGAATTCAGAATTGGAATTTGGAAGAGGAATTTAGACCTCCAATGTGGAACTGGAATTTCGACTTAGAATTTGAAATTGGAGCTTGTTAGTGGAAATTACAGTTGGAAATTGGAACTGGAATTTAGAAGTGGAATTTAGATTCAGAAATTGGAAGTGGAATTTAGAATTAGAATTTAGATTTGGAACGTGGAACTGAGATGTGGAATTTGAATGAAGAACTGGAATTTAAAATTAGACTATTGAAGAAGATATTGTAATTGGAAATTTTGTCTCAATTTTGAATAGAAGTGTGAGCCTGGACGTGGACATGGAGCACAAACAAACATGGAATTTGTTACGAGAATTGTTGGTAAAACGTTATGGTTAAATTTGGAAATGCAATGTTAGTTTTTATTATTAGCATGAGACATGTTATAGGAACCTAAATTTTGGTATAACCGTTTGATAGTGTAGTTTGAAATGGTTGTCTGGTGGTAGAGTATGTGAAAGAAATTATGATGTGGATGTCAGTTTCCATTTTGTATTGCAATATGAGTATAGAGTTGCCATTTGAAACATGAATTGGCATTTGGTATTTGAAAGTATAATTCCCACTAATAAGACATAATAGGAAGTAGGTATAATAGTAGTGGAGAATTCACATGTGCAATTTGGGATAGGGATATAAAAATTGCATTGCATGAAACTGAGTTGAGTTGGGGTTACAGTTAGAGTCAAGAGTGAGGATTTGAGTCGAGCATGTGGTTAATAATCACCGAGGTCTTTGGTCATAATAAAGGCTTAGGATTATGGTTAGATTTAAAATAAAGTGAGAGAAATGAGCACATTTAGGGTTGGGTTTAGAAGACGGAATTGGGATTGAGAAGTAATATTTGGATTTTGTCTTCCCAATTTTATTTTAGAAGTGAAATGTGATTTACGGAGCAGCATTTTGGAAAGGGAATTTGAAATAAGAAATGAAACTTGCTTTTGGATCTGTAATTTCGGTGTGCAATTTAGAACTACAATGTGGAATTAGAATTTGGAACTGGAACATGGAAGTGGACCTTAGCAATGGAATTTGGAACTGCAATTTAGAAGTGGAATTGAGAATTGGAATCTGGAGGAGGAATTTAGAAGTGGAATTCAGAATTGGAATTTGGAAGGTGAATTTAGAACTCTAATTTGTAACTGGAATTTCGACATAGAATTTTAAACTGGAGCTTGTTGTTGGAAATTAGAGTTGGAAATTGGAACTGGAATTTAGAAGTGGAATTTAGATTTAGAATTTGGCAGTGGAATTAAGAATTAGAATTTAGATTTGGAAGGTGGAACTGAGATGTGGAATTTGAATGAAGAACTGGAATTTAGAATTAGACTATTGAAGAAGATATTGTAATTGGAAATTTTGTCTTCACTTGCAATAGAAGTGTGAGCTTCGACGTGCATATGCAGCGCCATTAAACATGGACTTCGTTATTAGAATTGTTGGTAAAACTTTACGGTTAAAAATTGGACATGCAATGTTCGTGTGTAGTGTTGGCGTGAAACATGTTATAGGAACCTAGATTTTGGTATTACAATTTCATAGAATAGTTTGAAATGGTTGTCTTGTGTTAGAGTATGTGAAAGAAATTATGATGTGGATGTCAGTTTTCATTTTGTATTGCCATATGAGTATAGAGTTGGCATTTCAAACATGAATTGGCATTTGGTATTTGACAGTATAATTCCTACTACTAAGATATAATTGGAATGAGGCATAATTTTAATGTAGAATTCAGAGGTGCAATTTGTTATAGGGTTATAGAAATTGCATTGCAAGAAACTGAGTGGAGTTGGGGTTTCAGTTAGAGTCACGAGTGAGGGCTTGACTCGAGCATGTATTTAGTAATCACCCACATCTACGGTCACAATCTTTGCTTAGGGTTATGATTAGATTTAGAATAGAGTTAGAATAATGCGCTCTTTTCGTGTTAGGTTTAAAAGACGGAATTGGGATTGATAAGTAATAATCGGATTTTTTGTTCCCAATTGTATTTTGGAAGTGAAATGTGACTTCCAGAGCAGCATGTTGGAAAGAGAATTTGGAGTAAAAAATTAAACTTACTTTTAGATCGGCAATTTTGAAGTGAAATTTAGAACTAGAATGTGGAACTGGAATTTGGAATTAGAATTTGGAACTGGAACATGGAAGTGGTACTTCGAAATGGAATTAGGAACTGAAATACAGAAGTGGAATTTAGATTTAGAACATGGAAGTGGAATTTAGAATTGGAATTTAGATTTGGAAGGTGGACTTGAGATGTGGAATTAGAATGAAGAACTGGAATTTAGAATTAGACTATTGAAGAAGATATTGTAATTGGAAATTTTGTCTTCACGTGGAATAGAAGTGTGAGCTTCGACGTGGATATGCAGCGCCATTAAACATGGAATTCGTTATTAGAATTGTTGTTAAAATTTTACGGTTAAAAGTTGGACATGCAATGTTCGTGTGTAGTGTTAGCGTGAAACATGTTATAGAAACCTAGATTTTGGTATTACAATTTCATAGAATAGTTTGAAATGTTTGTGGGGTGTTAGAGTATGTGAAAGAAATTATGATGTGGATGTCAGTTTTCATTTTGTTTTGCCATATGATTATAGAGTTGGCAGTTGAAACATGAATTGGCATTTGGTATTTGACAGTATAATTCCTACTACTAAGATATAATTGGAATGAGGCATAATTTTAGTGTAGAATTCAGAGGTGCAATTTGTTATAGGGTTATAGAAATTGCATTGCAGGAAACTTAGTGTAGTTGGGGTTACAGTTAGAGTCACGAGTGAGGGCTTGACTCGAGCATGTAGTTAGTAATCACCCACGTCTACGGTCACAATCTTTGCTTAGGGTTATGTTTAGATTTAGAATAAAGGTATAGTAATGAGCACTTTTCGTGTTAGGTTTAGAAGACGGAATTGGGATTGAGAAGTAATAATTGGATTTTGTGTTCCCAATTGTATTTTTGAAGTGAAATGTGACTTCCAGAGCAGCATTTTGGAAAGAGAATTTGGAGTAAAAAATCAAACTTACCTATGGATCGGCAATTTCGAAATGAAATTTAGAACTAGAATGTGGAACTGGAATTTCGAATTGGAATTTGGAACTGGAACATGGAAGTGGTACTTAGAAATGGCATTAGGAACTGAAATACAGAAGTGGAATTTAGAATTTCAATTGGCAAGTGGAATTTAGAAATGGAATTCAGAATTGGAATTTAGAACTCCAATGTGGAACTGGAATTTCGAGTTAGAATTTGAAACTGGAGCTTGTTAGTGGAAATTAGAGTTGGAAATTGGAACTGGAATTTAGAAGTGGAATTTAGATTTAGAACTTGGAAGTGGAATTTAGTATTAGAATTTAGATTTGGAACGTGGAACTGAGATGTGGAATTTGAATGAAGAACTGGAATTTAGAATTAGACTATTGAAGAAGATATTGTAATTGGAAATTTTGTCTTATCTTGGAATAGAAGTGTGAGCTTCGACGTAGATATGAAGCACCATTAAACATCGAATTTGTTATTAGAATTGTTGGTAAAACTTTACGGTTAAAAGTTGGACATGCAATGTTAGTGTGTAGTATTAGCGTTAAACATTTTATAGGACCCTAGATTTTGGTATAACCGTTTGATAGAGTACTTGGAAATGGTGGTCTGGTGTGAGAATATGTCAAAGGAATTATGATATGGATGGCAGTTTTCATTTGTGTTGCAATATGAGTATAGAGTTAGCATTTGAAACATGAATTGGCATTCGGTATTTGAAAGTATAATTCCTACTACTAAGACATAATTGGAAGGAGGCACAATTTTAGTGTAGAATTTAGAGGTGCAATTTGTTATAGGGTTATAGAAATTGCATTGCAAGAAACTGAGTGGAGTTGGGGTTACAGTTAGAGTCACGAGTGAGGGCTTGACTCGAGCATGTAGTTAGTAATCACCCACGTCTACGGTCACAATCTTTGCTTAGGGTTATGATTAGATTTAGAATAGAGTTAGAATAATGCGCTCTTTTCGTGTTAGGTTTAAAAGACGGAATTGGGATTGATAAGTAATAATTGGATTTTTTGTTCCCAATTGTATTTTGGAAGTGAAATGTGACTTCCAGAGCAGCATGTTGGAAAGAGAATTTGGAGTAAAAAATTAAACTTACTTTTAGATCGGCAATTTTGAAGTGAAATTTAGAACTAGAATGTGGAACTGGAATTTGGAATTAGAATTTGGAATTGGAACATGGAAGTGGTACTTCGAAATGGAATTAGGAACTGAAATACAGAAGTGGAATTTAGATTTAGAACATGGAAGTGGAATTTAGAATTGGAATTTAGATTTGGAAGGTGGACCTGAGATGTGGAATTAGAATGAAGAACTGGAATTTAGAATTAGACTATTGAAGAAGATATTGTAATTGGAAATTTTGTCTTCACGTGGAATAGAAGTGTGAGCTTCGACGTGGATATGCAGCGCCATTAAACATGGAATTCGTTATTAGAATTGTTGTTAAAATTTTACGGTTAAAAGTTGGACATGCAATGTTCGTGTGTAGTGTTAGCGTGAAACATGTTATAGGAACCTAGATTTTGGTATTACAATTTCATAGAATAGTTTGAAATGTTTGTGGGGTGTTAGAGTATGTGAAAGAAATTATGATGTGGATGTCAGTTTTCATTTTGTTTTGCCATATGAGTATAGAGTTGGCAGTTGAAACATGAATTGGCATTTGGTATTTGACAGTATAATTCCTACTACTAAGATATAATTGGAATGAGGCATAATTTTAGTGTAGTATTCAGAGGTGCAATTTGTTATAGGGTTATAGAAATTGCATTGCAGGAAACTTAGTGTAGTTGGGGTTACAGTTAGAGTCACGAGTGAGGGCTTGACTCGAGCATGTAGTTAGTAATCACCCACGTCTACGGTCACAATCTTTGCTTAGGGTTATGTTTAGATTTAGAATAAAGGTATAGTAATGAGCACTTTTTGTGTTAGGTTTAGAAGACGGAATTGGGATTGAGAAGTAATAATTGGATTTTGTGTTCCCAATTGTATTTTTGAAGTGAAATGTGACTTCCAGAGCAGCATTTTGGAAAGAGAATTTGGAGTAAAAAATCAAACTTACTTATGGATCGGCAATTTCGAAATGAAATTTAGAACTAGAATGTGGAACTGGAATTTGGAATTGGAATTTGGAACTGGAACATGGAAGTGGTACTTAGAAATGGAATTAGGAACTGAAATACAGAAGTGGAATTTAGATTTAGAACATGGAAGTGGAATTTAGAAGTGGAATTCAGAATTGGAATTTAGAACTCCAATGTGGAACTGGAATTTCGACTTAGAATTTGAAACTGGAGCTTGTTAGTGGAAATTAGAGTTGGAAATTGGAACTGGAATTTAGAAGTGGAATTTAGATTTAGAACTTGGAAGCGGAATTTAGAATTACAATTTAGATTTGGAACGTGAACTGAGATGTGGAATTTGAATGAAGAACTGGAATTTAGAATAAGACTATTGAAGAAGATATTGTAATTGGAAATTTTGTCTTAACTTGGAATAGAAGTGTGAGCTTCGACGTAGATATGAAGCACCATTAAACATCGATTTTATTATTAGAATTCTTGGTAAAACTTTACGGTTAAAAGTTGGACATGCAATGTTAGTGTGTAGTATTAGCGTTAAACATTTTATAGGACCCTAGATTTTGGTATAACTGTTTGATAGAGAACTTTGAAATGGTTGTCTGGTGTGAGAATATGTCAAAGGAATTATGATATGGATGGCAGTTTTCATTTGTATTGCAATATGAGTATAGAGTTAGTATTTGAATCAAGAATTGGCATTCGGTATTTGAAAGTATATTTCCTACTACTAAGACATAATTGGAAGGAGGCATAATTTTAGTGTAGAATTCAGAGGTGCAATTTGTTATAGGGTTATAGAAATTGCATTGCAAGAAACTGAGTGGAGTTGGGGTTACAGTTAGAGTCACGAGTGAGGGCTTGACTCGAGCATGTAGTTAGTAATCACCCACGTCTACGGTCACAATCTTTGCTTAGGGTTATGTTTAGATTTGGAATAAAGGTATAGTAATGAGCACTTTTCGTGTTAGGTTTAGAAGACGGAATTGGGATTGATAAGTAATAATTGGATTTTGTGTTCCCAATTGTATTTTGGAAGTGAAATGTGACTTCCAGAGCAGCATGTTGGAAAGAGAATTTGGAGTAAAAAATCAAACTTACTTTTAGATCGGCAATTTTGAAGTGAAATTTAGAACTGGAAAGTGGAACTGGAATTTGGAATTAGAATTTGGAACTGGAACATGGAAGTGGTACTTCGAAATGGAATTAGGAACTGAAATACAGAAGTGGAATTTAGATTCAGAACATGGAAGTGGAATTTAGAAATGGAACTTAGATTTGGAACGTGGACCTGAGATGTGGAATTTGAATGAAGAACTGGAATTTAGAATTAGACTATTGAAGAAGATATTGTAATTGGAAATTTTGTCTTCACGTGGAATAGAAGTGTGAGCTTCGACGTGGATATGCAGCACCATTAAACATGGAATTCGTTATTAGAATTGTTGTTAAAATTTTACGATTAAAAGTTGGACATGCAATGTTCGTGTGTAGTGTTTGCGTGAAACATGTTATAGGAACCTTGATTTTGGTATTACAATTTCATAGAATAGTTTGAAATGGTTGTTTGGTGTTAGAGTATGTGAAAGAAATTATGATGTGGATGTCAGTTTTCATTTTGTTTTGCCATATGAGTATAGAGTTGGCAGTTGAAACATGAATTGGCATTTGGTATTTGACAGTATAATTCCTACTACTAAGATATAATTGAAATGAGGCATAATTTTAGTGTAGAATTCAGAGGTGCAATTTGTTATAGGGTTATAGAAATTGCATTGCAGGAAACTTAGTGTAGTTGGGGTTACAGTTAGAGTCACGAGTGAGGGCTTGACTCGAGCATGTAGTTAGTAATCACCCACGTCTACGGTCACAATCTTTGCTTAGGGTTATGTTTAGATTTAGAATAAAGGTATAGTAATGAGCACTTTTCGTGTTAGGTTTAGAAGACGGAATTGGGATTGAGAAGTAATAATTGGATTTTGTGTTCCCAATTGTATTTTGGAAGTGAAATGTGACTTCCAGAGTAGCATTTTGGAAAGAGAATTTGGAGTAAAAAATCAAACTTACTTCTGGATCGGCAATTTGGAAGTGAAATTTAGAACTAGAATGTGGAACTGGAATTTGGAATTGGAATTTGGAACTGGAACATGCAAGTGGTACTTAGAAATGGAATTAGGAACTGAAATACAGAAGTGGAATTTAGAATTGGAATTGGCAAGTGGAATTTAGAAGTGGATTTCAGAATTGGAATTTAGAACTCCAATGTGGAACTGGAATTTCGACTTAGAATTTGAAACTGGAGCTTGTTAGTGGAAAATAGAGTTTGAAATTGGAACTGGAATTTAGAAGTTGAATTTAGATTTAGAACTTGGAAGTGGAATTTAGAATTAGAATTTAGATTTGGAACGTGGAACTGATATGTGGAATTTGAATGAAGAACTGGAATTTAGAATTAGACTATTGAAGAAGATATTGTAATTGGAAATTTTGTCTTCACTTGCAATAGAAGTGTGAGCTTCGACGTGCATATGCAGCGCCATTAAACATCGAATTTATTATTGGAATTTTTGGTAAAACTTTACGGTTAAAAGTTGGACATGCAATGTTAGTGTGTAGTATTAGCGTTAAACATTTTATAAGATCCTAGATTTTGGTATAACCGTTTGATAGAGTACTTTGAAAAGGTTGTCTGGTGTGAGAATATGTCAACGGAATTATGATATGGATGGCAGTTTTCATTTGTATTGCAATATGAGTATAGAGTTAGCATTTGAAACATGAATTGGCATTCGGTATTTGAAAGTATAATTCCTACTACTAAGACATAATTGGAAGGAGGCATAATTTTAGTGTAGAATTCACATGTGCAATTTGTTATAGGGTTATAAAAATTGCATTGGATGAAATAGAGTGGAGTTGGGGTTACAGTTAGAGTCAAGAGTGAGGGCTTGACTCGAGCATGTTGTTAATAATCACCCACTTCTACGGTCATAATCATTGCTTAGGGTTATGATTAGATTTAGAATCGAGTGATAGAAATGAGCACATTTAGTGTTAGGTTTAGAGGACAGAATTGGGATTGTTAAGTAATAATTGGATTTTGTGTTCCCAATTTTATTGTGGAAGTTAAATGTGATTTACCGAGCAGAATTTCGCAAGGGAATTTGGAATAAGAAATGAAACTTGCTTTAGGATCTGTAATTTCGGAGTGCAATTTAGAACTAGAATGTGGAACTAAAACGTGGAATTAGAATTTGTAACTGGAACATGGAAGTAGGACTTAGCAATGGAATTTGGAACTGTAATTTAGAAGTGGAATTTAGAATTGTAATCTGGAATAGGAATTTAGAAGTGGACTTCAGAATTGGAAATTGGAAGATGAATTTAGAACTCTAATGTGGAACCGGAATTTCGACTTAGAATTTGGAACTCGAGCTTGTTAGTGGAAATTAGAGTTGGAAATTGGAACTGGAATTTAGAAGTTGAATTTACATTTAGAATTTGGAACTGGAATTTAGAATTAGAATTCGGATTTGGAACGTGGAACTGAGATGTGGAATTTGAATGAAGAACTGGAATTTAGAATTAGACTTTTCAAGAAGATATTGTAATTGGAAATTTGGTCTCAATTTTGAATAAAAGTGTGAGCCTCGACGTGGACATGCAGCACCATTAAACATGGAATTTGTTATGAGAATTGTTCGTAAAACGTTATTTTTTAAATTTGGAAATGCAATGTTAGTTTGTTTTACTAGCATGAAATATGTTATAGGAACCTAGATTTTGGTATAACAGTTTGATAGAGTAGTTTGAAATGGTTGCTTTTGTTAGAGTATGTAAAAGAAATTATGATGTGGATGTCAGTTTTCATTTTGTATTGCAACATTAGTATAGAGTTGTCATTTGAAACATGAATTGGCATTTGGTATTTGAAAGTATAATTCCCACTACTAAGACATAATTGGAATGAGGTATAATTGTAGTGGAGAATTCACATGTGCAATATGGGATAGGGATATAAAAATTGCATTGCATGAAACTGAGTTGAATTGGGGTTACAGTTAGAGTCAAGAGGGAGGACTTGACTCGAGCATGTGGTTAATAATCACCCATGTCTATGGACATAATCAAGGCTTAGGTTTATGGTTAGATTTAAAATAAAGTGAGAGAAATGAGCACATTTAAAGTTTGGTTTAGAAGACAGAATTGGGATTGAGAAGTTATAAGTGGATTTTGTCTTCCCAATTGTATTTTGGAAGTGAAATGTGATTTACGGAGCAGCATTTTGGAAAGGGAATTTGGAAAAAGAAATGACACTTGCTTTAGGATCTGTAATTTCGGAGTGCAACTTAGAACTAGAATGTGGAAGAAGAATTTGGAATTAGAATTTGGAACTGGAACATGGAAGTGGACCTTAGAAATGGAATTTGGAACCGGAATTTAGAAGTGGAATCTGGAAGAGGAATTTAGAAGTGGAATTTAGAATTGGAATTTGGGAGATCAATTTAGAACTCTAATTTGGAACTGGAATTTCGACTTATAATTTGAAACTGGAGCTTTTTAGTGGAAATTAGAGTTGGAATTTGGAACTGAAATTTAGAAGTGGAATTTAGATTTCGAATTTGGAAGTGGAATTTAGAATTAAAACTTGGATTTGGAATGTGGAATTGAGTTGTGGAATTTCAATGAAGCACTGGGATTTAGAATTAGACTATTGAAGAAGATATTGCAATTGGAAATTTTGTCTTAACTTGGAATAGAAGTGTGAGCTTCGACGTGGATATGAAGCACCATTAAACATCGAATGTGTTATTAGAATTTTTGGTAAACCTTTATGGTTAAAAGTTGGACTTGCAATGTTTGTGTGTTGTATTAGCGTTAAACATTTAATAGGATCCTAGATTTTGGTATAACAGTTTGATAGAATAGTTTGAAATGGTTGCCTGGTGTTACAGTATGTGAAAGAAATTATGATGTGGATGTCAGTTTTCATTTTGTATTGCAATATGAGTATAGAGTTGGCATTTGAAACATGAATTGGCATTTGTTATTTGAAAGTATAATTCCCACTACTAAGACATAATTGGAATGAGACATAATTGTAGTGGAGAATTCACATGTGCAATTTGTTATAGGATTATAAAAATCACATTGCATGAAACTGAGTTGAGTTGGGGTTACGGTTAGAGTCAAGAGTGAGGACTTGACTCGAGAATGTGGTTAATAATCACCCATGTCTATGGTCATTAACAAGACATAGGGTTATGGATAGATATAAAATAAAGTGAGAGAAATGAGCACATTTAGGGTTTGTTTTAGAAGACATAATGGGTATTGAGAAGTTAAAATTGGATTTTGTGTTCCAAATTTTATTTTGGATGTGAAATGTGATTTACCGAGCAGAATTTCGGAATGGGAATTTGGAATAAGAAATGAAACTTGCTTTAGGTTCTGTAATTTCGGAGTGCAATTTAGAACTAGAATGTGGAAGTAGAATGTAGAATTAGAATTTGGAACTGGAACATGGAAGTAGACCTTAGCAATGGAATTTGGAACTGGAATTTAGAAGGGGAATTTAGGCTTGGAATCTGGTATAGGAATTTAGAAGTGGACTTCAGAATTGGAATTTGGAAGAAGAATTCAGAACTCTAATGTTGAACCGGAATTTCGACTTAGAATTTGGAACTCGAGCTTGTAAGTGGAAATTAGAGTTGGAAATTGGAACTGGGATTTAGAAGTGCAATTTAGATTTAGAATTTGGAAGTGGAATTTAGAATTACAGTTTAGATTTGGAACGTGGAACTGATATGTGGAATTTGAATGAAGAACTGGAATTTAGAATTAGACTATTGAAGAAGATATTGTAATTGGAAATTTTGTCTCAATTTTGAATAGAAGTGTGAGCCTCGACGTGGACATGCAGCACCATTAAACATGGAATTTGTTATGAGAATTGCTGGTAAAACGTTATGGTTAAATTTGGAAATGCAATGTTAGTTTGTATTATTAGAAGGAAACATGTTATAAGAACCTAGATTTTGGTATACGAGTTTAATAGATTAGTTTGAAATGGTTGTCTGGTGTTAGAGTATGTGAATGAAATTATGATGTGGATGTTAGTTTTCATTTTGTATTGCAATATGAGTATAGATTTGGCACTTGAAACATGAATTGGCATTTGGTATTTGAAGGTATAATTCCCACTACTAGACATAATTGGAATGAGGCATAATTGTAGTGGAGAATTCACATGTGCAATTTGTTATAGGATTACACAAATCACATTGCATGAAACTGAGTTGAAATGGCGTTACGGTTAGAGTCAAGAGTGAGAACTTGACTCGAGAATGTGGTTAATAATCACCCATGTCTATGGGCATTATCAAGACTTAGGGTTATGGTTAGATTTAAAATAAAGTGAGAGAAATGAGCACATTTAGGGTTTGGTTTAGAAGACATAATGGGTATTGAGAAGTTATAATTTAATTTTCTGTTCCCAATTGTATTTTGAAGTGAAATGTGATTTACGGAGCAGCATTTTCGAAAGAGAATTTGGAATAAAAATTGAATCTTTATTTTGGATCTATAATTTCGGAGTGGAATTTAGAACTAGAATGTGGAACTAGAATTTGGAATTAGAATTTGGAACTGGAACATGTAAGTGGACCTTAGCAATGGAATTTGGAACTGGAATTTAGAAGGGGAATTTAGACTTGGAATCTGGAAGAGGAATTTAGAAGTGGACTTCAGAATTGGAATTTGGAAGAAGAATTCAGAACTCTAATTTTAAACCGAAATTTCGAGTTATAATTTGGAACTCGAGCTTGTTAGTGGAAATTAGAGTTGGAAATTGGAACTGGAATTTAGAAGTGGAATTTAGATTTAGAATTTGGAAGTGGAATTTAGAATTAAAATTTAGATTTGGAACGTGGAACTGTGATGTGGAATTTGAATGAAGAACTGGAATTTAGAATTAGACTATTGAAGAAGATATTGTAATTGGAAATTTTGTCTCAATTTTGAATAGAAGTGTGAGCCTCGACGTGGACATGCAGCACCATTAAACATGGAATTTGTTATGAGAATTGTTGGTAAAACGTTATGGTTAAATTTGGAAATGCAATGTTAGTTTGTATTATTAGAAGGAAACATGTTATAAGAACCTAGATTTTGGTATAAGAGTTTAATAGAGTAGTTTGAAATGGTTGTGTGGTGTTAGAGTATGTGAAAGAAATTATGATGTGGATGTCATTTTTCATTTTGTATTGCAATATGAGTATAGAGTTGGCATTTGAAACATGAATTGGCATTTGGTATTTGAAAGTATAATTCCCCCTACTAAGACATAATTGGAATGAGGCATAATTGTAGTGGAGAATTCACATGTGCAATTTGTTATAGGATTATACAAATCACATTGCATGAAACTGAGTTGAGTTGGGGTTACGGTTAGAGTCAAGAGTGAGGACTTAACTCGAGAATGTGGTTAATAATCACCCATGTCTATGGTCATTATCAAGAGTTAGGGTTATGGTTAGATTTAAAATAAAGTGAGAAAAATGAGCACATTTAGGGTTTGGTTTAGAAGACATAATGGGTATTGAGAAGTTATAATTGGATTTTCTGTTCCCAATTGTATTTTGAAGTGAAATGTGATTTACAGAGCAGCATTTTCGAAAGAGAATTTGGAATAAAAATTGAATCTTTCTTTTGGATCTATAATTTCGGAGTGGAATTTAGAACTAGAATGTGGAACTAGAAGTTGGAATTAGAATTTGGAACTGGAACATGTAAGTGGACCTTAGCAATGGAATTTGGAACTGGAATTTAGAAGTGGAATTTAGACTTGGAATCTGGAAGAGGAATTTAGAAGTGGAATTCAGAATTGGAATTTGGAAGATGAATTTAGAACTCTAATTTGGAACTGGAATTTTGACTTAGAATTTGAAACTGGAGCTTGTTAGTGGAAATTAGAGTTGGAATTTGGAACTGAAATTTAGAAGTGGAATTTAGATTTCGAATTTGGAAGTGGAATTTAGAATTAGAACTTGGATTTGGAATGTGGAACTGAGATGTAGAATTTGAATGAAGAACTGGAATTTAGAATTAGACTATTAAAGAAGATATTGTAATTGGAAATTTTGTCTTAACTTGAAATAGAAGTGTCAGCTTCGACGTGGATATGCAGCGCCATTAAACATGGAATTCGTTATTAGGATTGTTGGTAAAACTTTACGGTTTAAAGTTGGACATGCAATGTTAGTGTGTAGTATTAGCCTGAAACATGTTATAGGAACCTCGATTTTTGTATTACAATTTCATAGAATAGTTTGTAATGGTTATCTGGTGTTAGAGTATGTGAAAGAAATTATGATGTGGATGTCAGTTTTCATTTTGTATTGCCATATGAGTATAGAGTTGGCATTTGAAACATGAATTGGCATTTGGGATTTGACACTATAATTCCTACTACTAAGATATAGATGGAATGAGGCATAATTTTAGTGTAGAATTCAGAGGTGCAATTTGTTATAGGGTTATAAAAATTGCATTGCAAGAAACTGAATGTAGTTGGGGTTACAGTTAGAGCCACGAGCGAGGGCTTGACTCGAGCGTGGAGTTAGTTAACACACACGTCTACGGTCATAATCTTTGCTTAGGGTTATGATTAGATTTAGAATAGAGTTAGAGTAATGAGCACATTTCGTTTTGTGTTTAGAAGACGGAATTGGGATTGATAAGTAATAATTGGATTTTGTGTTCCCAATTTAATTTTGGAAGAGAAATGTGATTTAACGAGCAGCACTTTGGAGAGGGAATTTGGAATAAGAAATGAAACTTGCTTTTGGATCTCTAATTTCAGAGTGCAATTTGGAACTAGAATGTGGAACTAGAATTTGGAATTAGAATTTGGAACTGGAACATGGAAGTGGACCTTAGCAATGGAATTTGGAACTGGAATTTAGAATTGGAATCTGGAAGAGGAATTTCGATGTGGAATTCAGAATTGGAATTTGGAAGATGAATTTAGAACTCTAATGTGGAATTGGAATTTCGACTTAAAGTTTGGAACTCGATCTTGGTAGTGGAAATTAGAGTTGGAAATTGGAACTGGAATTTAAAAGTGGAATTTAGATTTAGAATTTGGAAGTGGAATTTAGAATTAGAATTTAGATTTGGAACGTGGAACTGAGATGTGGAATTTGATTGAAGAACTGGCATTTAGAATTAGACTATTGAAGAAGATATTGTAATTGGAAATATTGTCTTAACTTGGAATAGAAATGTGATCCTCGACGTGGATATGCAGCACCATTAAATATTACATTTGTTATTAGAATGGTTGGTAAAACGTTATGGTTAAATTTGGAAATGTAATGTTAGTGTGTATTTTTAGCCTGAAACATGTTATAGGAACCTAGATTTTGGTATAACCGTTTGATAGAGTAGTTTGAAATGGTTATCTGGCGTTAGTGAGTGTGAATGAAATTATGATGTGGATGTCAATTTTCATTTTGTATTGCAACATGAGTATAGAGTTTGCATTTGAAACATGAATTGGCATTCTGTATATGAATGTATTATTCGCGGTACTAAGACATAATTGGAATGAGGCATAATTGTAGTGGAGAATTCACATGTGAAATTTGGAATATGGTTAGAAAAATTGCATTGCATGAAACTGAGTTGAGTTGGGGTTACAGTTAGAGTCAAGAGTGACGGATTGACTCGAGCATGTGGTTAATAATCACCCATGTCTCTGGTCATAATCAGGGCTTAGGATTATGGTTAGATTTAGAATGAAGTGAGAGAAATGAGCACATTTAGTGTTTGGTTTAGAAGACAGAATTGGGATTGAGAAGGTATAATTGGATTTTGTGTTCCCAGTTGTATTTTGGAAGTGAAATATGACTTCCAGTGCAGCATTTTGGAAAGAGAATTTGGAGTAAAAAATCAAACTTACTTTTGGATCGACAATTTCGAAGTGAAATTTAGAACTAGAATGTGGAACTGAAATTTGGAATTAGAATTTGGAACTGCAACATGCAAGTGGAACTTCGAAATGGAATTTGGAACTGAAATACAGAATTGGAATTTAGAATTGGAATTGGCAAGTGGAATTTAGAAGTGGAATTCAGAATTAGAATTTGGAAGAGGAATTTAGAACTCTAATGTGCATCTGGAATTTCGACTTAGAATTTGAAAGTGGAGCTTGTGATTGGAAATTAGAGTTAGAAATTGGAACAGGAATTTAGAAGTGGAATTTAGCTTTTGAATGTGGAAGTGGAATTTAGAATTAGAATTTGGATTTGGAACGTGGAATTGAGATGTGGAATTTAATGAAGAACTGGAATTTAGATTTAGAGTATTGAAGAAGATATTGTCATTGGAAATTTTGTCTTAACTTGGAATAGAAGTGTGAGCTTCGATGTAGAAATGGAGCACCATTAAACATCGAATTTGTTATTGGAATTGTTGGTAAAACTTTACGGTTAAAAGTTGGACATGCAATGTTAGTGTGTAGTATTAGCGTTAAACATGTAATAGGATCCTGGGTTTTGGTATAACCGTTTGATAGAGTAGTTTGAATTGGTTGTCTGGTGTGAGAATATGTCAAAGGAATTATGATATGGATGGCAGTTTTCATTTGTATTGCAATATGAGAATAGAGTTAGCATTTGAAACATGAATTGGCATTCGGTATTTGAAAGTATAATTCCTACTACTAAGACATAATTGGAATTAGGCATAATTTTAGTGTAGAATTCACATGTGCAATTTGTTATGGGGTTATAAAAATTGCATTGGATGAAATAGAGTGGAGTTGGGGTTACAGTTAGAGTCAAGAGTGAGGGCTTGACTCGAGCACGTTGTTAATAATCACCCACTTCTACGGTCATAATCATTGCTTAGGGTTATGATTAGATTTAGAATCGAGTGATAGAAATGAGCACATTTAATGTTAGGTTTAGAAGACAGAATTTGAATTGTTAAGTAATAATTGGATTTTGTGTTCCCAATTTTATTTTGGAAGTGAAATGTGATTTACCGAGCAGCATTTCGGGAAGGCAATTTGGAATAAGAAATGAAACTTGCTTTAATATCTGTAATTTTGGAGTGCAGTTTAGAACTAGAATGTGGACCTAGAATGTGGAATTAGAATTTGGAACTGGAACATGGAAGTGGACCTTAGCAATGGAATTTGGAACTGTAATTTAGAAGTGGAATTTAGAATTGGAATCTGGAAGAGGAATTTAGAAGTGGATTTCAGAATTGGAATTTTGAAGATGAATTTAGGACTCTAATGTGGAACCGGAATTTCGACTTAGAATTTGGAACTCGAGCTTGTTAGTGGAAATTAGAGCTGGAAATTGGAACTGGAATTTAGAAGTGGAATTAAGATTTAGAATTTGGAAGTGGAATTTAGAATTACAATTTAGATTTGGAACGTGGAACTGAGATGTGGAATTTAATCCAGAACTGGAATTTAGGATTAGACTATTGAGGAAGATATTGTAATTGGAAATTTTGTCTCAATTTTGAATAGAAGTGTGAGCCTCGACGTGGACATGCATCACCAATAAACATGGAATTTATTATGAGAATTTTTGGTAAAACGTTATGGTTAAATTTGGAAATGCAATGTTAGTTTGTATTATTAGCATGAAACATGTTATAGGAACCCAGATTTTGGTACAACAGTTTGATAGTGTAGCTTGAAATCGTTGTCTGGTGTTACAGAATGTGAAAGAAATTATGAGGTGGATGTCAGTGTTCATTTTGTATTGCAATATGAGTGTAGATTTGGCATTTGAAACATGAATTGGCATTTGTTATTTGAAAGTATAATTCCCACTACTAAGACATAATTGGAATGAGGCTTAATTGTCGTGGAGAATTCACATGTGCAATTTGGAATACGGTTAGAAAAATTGCATTCCATGAAACTGAGTTGAATTGGGGTTACAGTTAGAGTGAAGAGTGAGGACTTGACTCGAGCATGTGGTTAATATTCACCCATGTCTATGGTCATAATCAAGGCTTAGGGTTATGTTTAGATTTAGAATAAAGTGAGAGAAATTAGCACATTTAGTGTTTGGTTTAGAAGACAGAATTGGGATTGAGAAATTATACTTGGATTTTGTGTTGCCAGTTGTATTTTGGAAGTGAAATGTGACTTCCAGAGCAGCATTTTGGAAAGAGAATTTGGAGTAAAAAATCAAAATTTCTTTTGGATCGGCAATTTCGAAGTGAAATTTAGAACTAGAATGTGGAACTGGAATTTGGAATTAGAATTTGGAACTGGAACATGGACGTGCAACTTCGAAATGGAATTAGGAACTGAAATAAAAAAGGGGAATTTAGAATTGGAATTGGCAAGTGGATTTCAGAATTGCAATTTGGAAGAGGAATTTAGAACTCTAATGTGGAACTGGAATTTCCACTTTGAATTTGAACCTGGAGCTTGTGATTGGAAATTAGATTTACAAATTGGAACTGGAATTTAGAAGTGGAATTTAGCTTTTGAATGTGGAAGTGGAATTTAGAATTAGAATTTGGATTTGGAACGTGGAACTGAGATGTGGAATTTGAATGAAGAACTGGAATTTTGAATTAGACTATTGAAGAAGATATTGTAATTGGAAATTTTGTCTTAACTTGGAATAGATGTGAGAACTTCGACGTGGATATGAAGCACCATAAAATATCGAATTTATTATTAGAATTGTTGGTAAAACTTTACGATTAAAAGTTGGACATGCAATGTTAGTGTGTAGTATTAGCGTTAAACATGTTATAGGATCCTAGATTTTGGTATAACAGTTTGATAGACTATATCGAAATGGTTGTCTGGGGTTAGAGTATGTGAAAGGAATTATGATATGGATGGTAGTTTTCATTTGTGTTGCAATAAGTGTATAGAGTTAGCATTTGAAACATGAATTGGCATTCGGTATTTGAAAGTATAATTCCTACTACTAAGACATAATTGGAAGGAGGCATAATTTTAGTGTAGAATTCACATGTGCAATTTGTTATAGGGTTATAAAAATTTCATTGGATGAAATAGAGTGGAGTTGGGGTTACAGTTAGAGTCAAGAGTGAGGGCTTGACTCGAGCATGTTGTTAATAATCACCCACTTCTACGGTCATAATCATTGCTTAGGGTTATGATTAGATTTAGAATCGAGTGATAGAAATGAGCACATTTAGTGTGAGGTTTAGAAGACAGAATTGGGATTGTTAAGTAATAATTGGATTTTGTGTTCCCAATTTTATTGTGGAAGTGAAATGTGATTTACCGAGCAGAATTTCGGAAAGGGAATTTGGAATAAGAAACGAAACTTGCTTTAGGATCTGTAATTTCGGAGTACAATTTAGAACTAGAGTCTGGAACTAGAATGTGGAATTAGAATGGGGAACTGGAACATGGAAGTAGACCTTAGCAGTGGAATTTGGAAGTGGAATTTGGAAGTGGAATTAAAATTGGAATCTGGAAGAGGAATTTAGAAGTGGATTTCAGAATTGGAATTTGGAAGATGAATTTAGAACTCTAATGTGGAACCGGAATTTTGACTTAGAATTTCGAACTCGAGCTTGTTAGTGGAAATTAGAGTTGGAAATTGGAACTGGAATTTAGAAGTGGAATTTAGATTTAGAGTTTGGAAGTGGAATTTAGAATTAAAATTTAGATTTGGAACGTGGAACTGAGATGTGGAATTGGAATGAAGAACTGGAATTTAGAATTAGACTATTGAAGAAGATATTGTAATTGGAAATTTTGTCTCAATTTTGAATGGAAGTGTGAGCCTCGACGTGGACATGCAGCATCATTAAACATGGAATTTGCTATTAGACTTGTTGGTAAAACTTTACGGTTAAAAGTTGGACATGCATTGTTAGTGTGTGGTAATAGGGTGAAACATGTTATAGGAACCTAGTTTTGGGTATAACAGTTTTACAGAGTAGTTTGAAATGGTTGTCTGGTGTTACGGTCGGTGAAATGAATTATGAGGTGGATGTCAGTATTCATTGTGTATTGCCATATGAGTATAGAGTTGGCATTTGAAAGATGAATTGCATTTGGTATTTGACAGTATAATTCTTACAACGAAGATATAATTGGAATGAGGCATAATTTTAGTGTAGAATTCACAGGTGAAATTTGGTAAAGGGTTATAGAAATTGTACTGCATGAAACAGAGTTGAGGTGGGGTTACAGTTAGAGTCACGAGTGAGGGCTTGACTCGAGCATGTGGTTAATAATCTCCCACGTCTATGGTGATCACACCTTAAATTCTCTACCCTATCAATATATATACATATACATAATATTTTATTATATATTTTATTATATATAATATTATATATATATTATATTATATTATGTATTTTATATATATATATATATATATATATATATATATATATATATATATATATATATATATATATATATGGTAAAACTCCACATATATTATCTACAACTGTGAAGTCAGTACAAGCTATGCTAGTGTAACTGGAATGTACTTGCAAGTACACTACTGTCAGTTTCTCCATTGGCCTACTTTGAAGGTGTATTTGGAGATAACTCAAGAAAGTCACTGTATATTAAGAAGATATTACATTGACAGTCCTGAAACACTAAACTCTCTACACGAGTCCTCTCATTTTGACTATTCTATCTTTATCCTGTTTGTGATATCAGAATTTAGCCTTTTCCCTGTTGAGGCATAAAGGAATCTAAATAAATGGATTTTGGCAGTTCCTCGTTAAGAGACAACACTGAAGCAAGGTATGTAAAGGGAGAAAATCCACATATTTTATCAAGAGCAGTGAAAACAATAAAATGTATTCTAGTGTACCTAGAAGATACTTGCATGTACACCATTGTCAATTGCTCCATAGGCCTACTTGGAAGGTGTATTTGAAGATAACTCAAGAGATACAATGTATACAAAGAAGATATTATAATGTCATCACGGACACCTTAAACTCTCTACAAGTATCCTATAAATTTGACTCTTCGTTCTTTTTCCTCCTTGTGATATCAGTATTTATCCTTTTCCCTGTTGAGGCCTACAGAAATCCAAAGAAACACGTTTTGTCACTTCCCCTAAGGAGACAACTCTGAAGTAATGTATGTAAAGGCTAAAAATCCATATATCTTATCTGCAAAAGTGAAGTCATTACAAGCTGTGCTAGAGTACCTGGAACATAATTGCAAGGACACAATTTTCCCTTCCTCCCTTGACCAAAATGATAACTGTATATGAAGGTGACTGAAGAAACACAATGGATAGTAAGTAGATATTACTTTGCCAGCACTGACACCCTAAATTCTCTACAAGTGTCCTGTCAACTTGACTCTTCTATCTTTATCCTGCTTGTGATATGAGTATGTAGCCTTTTCCCTGTTCAGGCATATGGGAATGTAAATGAAGGCATTTTGGCAGTTTCTCCTAAAGAGACAACACTGAGGGAATATGCAAATATCTATCTATCTATCTATCTATCTATCTATCTATCTATCTATTTACCTATCTATCTATTCATATATATATATATGAAAAGGGTAAAAATCCACATATATTTTCTATAGCAGTGAAGTCAGTAGAAGCTATGCTAGTGTACCTGGAAAATACTTGCAAGGACACTATTGTCAATTTCTCCATTGGCCTACTTGGAAGCTGTATTTGAAGATAACTCAAGAGAAACAGTGTATACTAAGAAGATATTAAATTGTCACCACTGACACCCTAAACTCTCTACAAGTATTCTATAAACTTGACTCTTCTAACTTTATACTGCTTGTCATATCAGTATACAACCATTTCCCTGTTGAGGCCTATGAGGATTTAAAGAAAGGCATTTTACCAGTTCCTATTTAAGGGACAACATTGATGTCATGTATGTAAAAGGTAAAATTCCGCATATATTTTCGACAGAAGTGATGTCAATACAAGATATATGAGTGCAGCTGGAAGACACTTGCCAGTACACCATCGTCCATTGCTCCATTAGCCAACATGGAAGGTGTCTGAAAATAAGAAATACAAGGTATACTGAGAAATATTACATTGGGAACACTGTCTCCCTAAGATGTCTGCAAGTGTCCTGTCAACTTGACTCTTCTATTTTTATCCTGCTTGTGATATCAGTATGTATCCTTTTCCCTGATCAGGCATATGGGAATCAAAATGAAGGCATTTTGGCATTCCTACTTAAGGGTCAACACTGAAGTAATATGTATATATATATATATATATATATATATATATATATATATATATATATATATATATATATATATGTATATATATATATATATATATATTTATGTAAAGGGTAAAAATCCACATATATTATCAACAGCAGGGAAGTCATTACAAGCTATGCTAGTGTACCTAGAACATACTTGCAAGTACACTATTGTCAATTTCTCCACTGGCCTACTTGGAAGGTGTATTTGAAGATAACTCAAGAGATACAATGTATACTAAGAAGATATTTAATTGTCACCACTGACACCCTAAACTCTCTACGAGTATTCTATAAACGTGACTCTTCTACCTTTATACTCCTTGTGATATCAGTATATAGCCATTTCCCTGTTGAGTTCTATGGGGATCTAAATAAAGGCATTTTACCAGTTCCTATTTAAGGGACAACATTGAAATCATGTATGTAAAAGGTAAAATTCCACATATCTTTTCGACAGCAGTGAAGTGAATACAAGATATGCGAGTGTAGCTCGAACACACTTGAAAGTACACCAACATCCATTGCTCCATTGGCCAACATGGAAGGTGTATTTGAAGATAACACAGGAAATACAATGTATACTAAGAAGATATTACATTGTCAACACTGTCTCCCTAAGCTGTCTGCAAGTCTCATATCAACTTGACTCTTCTATCTTTTTCCTGCTTATGATATCACTTTTTTGCCTTTTCCTAGTTGAGGCCTATAGACATCCAAAGCAATGGTGTTTGTCACTTCCTCTCAAGAGACAATTGTGAAATAATATAAGAAAAGGGTGAAAATCCACATATCTTTTCTACAGCAGTGACGTCAGTACAAGCCATGGTACAGTATCTGGAAAATACTTGCTAGTACACAATTGTCCCCTCCTCCATTGTCCAACATGGAAGGGGTATTTGGAGATAACTCAAGAAATACAATGTATAATAAGAAGATATTACATTGTCAGCCCTGACAACCTAAATTCTCTACAGGTGTCCTCTCAAGTTGACTCTTTTATCTTTATCCGGCTTGTGATATCAGTATTTAGACTTTACCCTGTTGAGGCCTATAGGAATTTACATGAAGGCATTTTGGCAGTACTTCCTTAAGAGAAAACACTGAATTAAGGTATGTAAAGATTGAAAATCCACATATTTTATCGAGAGCAGTGAAAACAATACAAGGTATTCTAGTGTACCTGGAAGATACTTGCAAGTACACCATTGTCAATTGCTCCATTGGCCTACTTGGAAGGTGTATTTAGAGAAAAGTCAAGAGATACAATGTATACTAAGAAGATATTACATTGTCATCACTGACACCTTAAACTCTCTACAAGTGTCCTACCAATTACACTCTTCGATCTATTTCCTGCTTGTGATACCAGTATTTTGCCTTTTCCCTGTTGAGACCAATACAAATACAAGGAAACACATTTTGTTAATTCCCCTAAAGAGACAACTCTGAAGTAATGTAAGTAAAGGCTAAAAATTCATATACCTTATCGACAACAGTGAAGTCAGTACAAGCTGTGCTAGAGTACCTGGAACATATTTGGAAATACATAATTTTCCCTTCCTCCCTTGACCAAAATGGTATGTGTATATGAAGACGACTCAAGATACTAAGTAGGTATTACATTGTCAGCACTGACTCGCTAAATTCTCTGCAAGTGTCCTGTCAACTTGACTCTTCTATCTTTATCCTGGTTGTTATATCAGTATGTAGCCTTTTCCCTGTTCAGGCATATGGGAATCAAAATGAAGGCATTTTCGCAGTTACTCCTTAAGAGACAACACTGAAGTAATATGTAAATATAGATATAGATATAGATGTAGATAAAGGGTAAAAATCGACATATATTATCTACAGCAGTGAAGTCAGTACAGGCTATGCTAGTGTACCTGCAAATCCTTCAAGTACACTATTGTCAATTTCTCCACTGGCCTACTTGGAAGGTGTATTTGAAGATAACTCCAGAGATACAATGTATACTAAGGAGATATTAAATTGTCGCCACTGACACCCTAAACTCTCTACAAGTATCCTATCAACCTGAATCTTCTATATTTATCCTGCTGGTGATATCAGTATATAGCCATTTCCCTGATGTGGCCTAAGGGGATCCAAATACAGGCATTTTACGAGTTCCTATTTAAGAGACAACATTGAAGTCATGTATGTAAAAGGTAAAAATCCACATATCTTTTCGACAGCAGTAAAGTCAATACAAGTTATGCGAGTGTAGCTGGAAGACACTTGCAAGTACACCATCGTCCATTCCTCCACTGGCCAACATGGAAGGTGTATTTGAAGATAACTCAAGAAAAACAATGTACACTAAGAAGATATTACATTGTCAACACTGTCTCTCTAAGCTGTCTCCAAGTCTCATAACAACGTGACTGTTCGTTATTTTTTCCTACTTCTGATATCATATTATGCCTTTTCCCTGTTCAGGTTTATAGGAATCTGAATGATGGCATTTTGGCAGTTCTTCCTTAAGAGACAACACTGAAGTAATAAGTATATATACATATATATATATATATATATATATATATATATATATATATATATATATATATATGATAAAAATCCACATATATTATCTACAGCATTGAAGTCAGTACAAGCTACGCTAGTGTACCTTGAAGATACTGGCAAGGTCACTATTGTGAATTTCTCCATTTGCCTACTTGGAAGGTGTATTGGAAGATAACTCAAGAGATACAATGTATACTAAGAAGATATTAAATTGTCAGCACTGAAGCCCTAAACTCTCCACAATTATGCTATCAACTTGACTCTTCTATCTTTATCCTGCTTGTGATATCAGTATATAGCCATTTCCCTGTTGAGGCTTATGGGGATCCAAATAAAGGCATTTTAACAGTTCCTATTAAAGAGACAACATTTAAGTCATGTATGTAAAAGGTAAAAATCCACATATTTTATCGAGAGCAGTGAAGTCGATACAAGATATGCAAGTGTACCTGGAAGACACTTGCAAGTATACCATCGTCCATTGCTGCATTGGCCAACATGGAAGGTGTATTTGAAGATAACTGAAGAAATACAATGTATACTAAGAAGATATTACATTATCAACACTGTCTCCCTAAGCTGTCTGCAAGTCTCACAAAGACTTGACTCTTCAATATTTTTCCTGCTTTTAATATCAGTATATTGCCTTTTCCTAGTTGAGGCCTATAGTCATCAAAGAAATGGTTTTGTCACTTCCTCTAAAGAGACAACTGTGAAATAATATATGTAAAGGGTGAAAATCCACATATATTTTCTAGAGAAGTGAAGTAAGTACAAGCTATGCTAGAGTATCTGGAAGATACTTGCTAGTACACAATTTTCCATTCCACCGTTGGCCAACATGGAAGGTGTATTTGGAGATAACTCAAGAGATACATTGTATACTAAGAAGATATTATTTTGACATCCCTGACGCCTTAAACTCTCTACAAGTATCCTATCAATTTGACTGTAATATCTTTATCCTGCTTGTGATATCAGTATCAAGCCTTTTCCCTGTTCAGGCATATAGGAATCTAAATGAAGGCATCTTAGCAGTTCCTCCTTAAGAGACAACACTGAAGTAATATGTACATATATATATATATATATATATATATATATATACATATATATATACATAAATATATACATTATATATACGTATATATATATATATATATAAAGTTTAAAAATCTACATATGTTATCTACAGCAGTGAAGTCACTACAAGTTATGCTAGAGTGTGTGGAAGATGCTTGCTAGTACACAATGGTCCATGCCTCCATTGGCCAACATGGAAGGTGTATTTGAAGGTAACTCAAGAAATACATCGTAAAATAAGAAGATATTACATTGTCAGCCCTGATAACCTAAATTCTGCAAGTGTCCTATTAATTTGACTCTTCTCTCTTTAGCCTGCTTGTGATATCAGTATTTACCCTTTTCCCTGTTGAGGAATATAGGAATGTAAATTAAGGCATTTTGGCAGTTCCTCATTAAGAGACAATACTGAAGTACGGTATATAAAGGGTGAAAATCCACATATTTCATCGAGAGCAGTGAAAACAATGCAAGGAATTCTAGTGTACCTGGAAGATACATTCAAGTACAAAATTGTCAACTGCTTCATTGGCTTACTTGGAAGGTGTATTTGAAGATAACTCAAGAGATACAATGTATATACTAAGAAGATATTATATTGACATCTCTGACACCTTAAACTCTCTATAAGTATCTTATTTATTTGACTCTTCTATCTTTATCCCACGTGTGATATCAGTATTTAGCCTCTTGTCACTTCTCCAAAGGATACAACTCTGAAATAATGTATGTAAAGGCTAAAAATCCATATAACTTATCTACAAGAGTGAAGTCAGTATAAGCTGTGCTAGAGTACCTGAAATATAATTCGAAGTACACAATTGTCCCTTCCTCCCTTGACCAAAATGGTATGTGTATATGAAGATGATTCAAGAAGTACATTGGATACTAAGTAGATATAACATTGTCAGCACTGTCTCCCTAAATTCTCTACAAGTGTCCTGTCAACTTGACTCTTCTATCTTTATCCTGCTTGTGATATCAGTATTTAGCCTCTTCCGAGTTGAGGCATATAGGAATTTAATGAAGGCATTTTGGCAGTTCCTCCTTAAGAGACAACACTAAGGTAAGGTATGTAAAGGGTGAAAATCCACATATTTTATCGAGAACAGTGAAAACAAAACAAGGTATTCTAGTGTACCTGGAAGATACTTGCAAGTACAACATTGTCAATTGCTTCAATGGACTACTTGGACGGTGAATTTTAAGATAACTCAAGAGATATAATATATACTAAGCAGATATAACATTGTCAGCACTGACTCTCTAAATTCTCTACAAGTATCCTATCAATTTGACTCTTCGAACTTTTTCCTGCTTGTGATACCAATATTTAGCCTTTTCTCTATTGAGGCGCATAGAAATCCAAAGAAACGCATTTTGTCACTTCTCCTAAAGAGACAACTCTAACGTAATGTATGTAAACGATAAAAATCCATATACCTAATCTACAACAGTGTAATCAGTACAAGCTGTGCTAAAGTACCTGGAACATAATAGCAAGTACACTATTGTCCCTTCCTCCCTTGAGCAAAATGGTAAGTGCATATGACGATGACTCAAGAAATACATTGGATACTAAGTAGATATTACATTGTCAGCACTGACTCCCTAAATTCTCTACAAGTGTCCTGTCAACTTTACTCTTTTATCGTTATCTTGCTTGTGATGTGAGTATTAGGCCTTTTCTCTGTTCAGGCATGGAGGAATCTAAATGAAGGCATTTTGGCAGTTCCTCCTGAAGAGCCAACAATGAAGCAATATATAAATACATATATGTATTTATATTGTAAAAATCCACATATATTATCTACAGCAGTGACGTCAGGACAAGCTATGCTAGTGTACCTGCAAGATCCTTCAAGTACAGTATTGTCAATTTCTACATTGGCCTACTTGGAAGGTGTATTTGAAGATATCTCCAGAGATACTATGTATAATAAGAAGATATTAAATTGTCACCACTGACTCCCTAAACTCTCTACAAGTGTCCTATCAACCTGAATCTTCTATCTTTATCCTGCTTGTGATATCAGTATATAGCCATTTCCTTGTTGAGGCCTATGGGGAACTAAATAAAGGCATTTTAACAGTTCCTATTTAAGAGACAACATTGAAGTCATGTATGTAAAAGGTAAAAATCCACATATCTTTTCGACAGCAGTGAAGTCAATATAAGATATGCGAGTGTAGCTCGAAGATACTTGCAAGAACACCATCGTCCTTTGCTCCACTGGCCAGCATGGAAGGTGTATTTGAAGATACCTCAAGAAATACAATGTGTACTAAGAAGATATTACATTGTCAATACTGTCTCCCTAAGCTGTCTGCAAGTCTCATAACAACTTGACTCTTCGATATTTTTCCTGCTTGTGATATCAGTATTGTGCCTTTTCCCTGTTCAGGTATATAGGAATCTAAATGATGGCATTTTGGCAGTTCTTCCTTAAGGGACAACACTGAAGTAATATGTAAATATATATATATATATATATATATATATATATATATATATATATATTTCTATAAATGGTAATTATCCACATATATTATCTACATCAGTGAAATCAGTACAAGCTACGCTAGTGAACCTGGAAGACACTGGCAAGGTCACTATTGTGAATTTCTCCATTGGCCTACTTGGAAGGTGTATTGGAAGATAACTCAAGAGATACAATGTATACTAAGAAGATATTAAATTGCCACCACTGAAGACCAAAACTCTTCACAAGTATGCTATCAATTTGACTCTTCTATCTTTATTCTGCTTGTGATATCAGTATATAGCCATTTCCCTGTTGAGGCTTATGGGGATCCAAATAAAGGCATTTTAACAGTTCCTATTAAAGAGACAACATTTAAATCATGTATGTAAAAGGTAAAAATCCACATATTTTATCGAGAACAGTGAAGTCAATACAAGATATGCGAGTGTAGCTGGAAGACACTTGCAAGTATACCATCGTCCATTGCTGCATTGGCCAACATGGAAGGTGTATTTGAAGATAACTGAAGAAATACAATGTATACTAAGAAGATATTACATTGTCAACACTGTCTCCCTAAGCTGTCTGCAAGTCTCACAAAGACTTGACTATTCAATATTTTTCCTGCTTTTCATATCAGTATATTGCCTTTTCCTAGTTGAGGCCTATAGCCATCCAAAGAAATGGTTTTGTCACTTCCTCTAAAGAGACAACTGTGAAACAATATATGTAAAGGGTGAAAATCCACATATCTTTTCTAGAGCAGTGAAGTCAGTACAAGCTATGCTAGAGTATCTGGAAGATACTTGCTAGTACACAATTGTCCATTCCTCCGTTGGCGAACACGGAAGGTGTATTTGAAGATAACTCAAGAGATACATTGTATAATAAGAAGATATTATTTTAACATCACTGACGCCTTAAACTCTCTACAGGCATATAGGAATCCAAATGAAAGCATTTTGGCAGTTCCTACTTAAGCGACAACACTATAGTAATATGTAAATATATATATATATATATATATATATATATATATATATATATATATATATAAAGGGTAAAAATCGACATATGTTATCTACAGCATTGAAGTCAGTACAACCTATGCTAGAGTATCTGGAAGATAATTGCTGGTACACAATTGTCCATGCCTCCATTGGCCAACATGGAAGGTGTATTTGAAGATTACTCAAGAAATACAACGTAAAATAAGAAAATATTACATTTTCAGCCCTGACACCCTAAACTCTGCAAGTGTCCTATTAAGTTGACTCTTCTGTCTTTATGTTCAAATGCACCTTCGAAGTAGGCCAAGGGAGCAATTCACAATGTTGTACTTGCAAGTATCTTCCAGGTACACTAGAATACCTTGTATTCTTTTCACTGCTCTCGATAAAATATGTGGATTTTCACCCTTTACATTCCTTACTTCGGTGTAGTCTCTTAAGTAGGAACTACCAAAATGCATTTATTTATATTCCTATAGGCCTCAACAGGGAAAAGGCTAAATACTGACATCACAAGCAGGATAAAGATAGAAGAGTCAAGTTGACAGGACACTTGTAGAGAATTTGGGGAGTCAGTGCAGACAATGTAATATCTACTTAGTATCCAATGTATTTCTTGAGTCACCTTCCTATACACTTACCATTTTGGTCAAGGGAGGAAGGGACAATTGTGTACTTGCAATTATGTTCCAGGGACTCTAGCACAGCTTGTACTGACTTCACTGTTGTAGATAAGTTATATGGATTGTTAGCCTTTACATACATTACTTCAGAGTTGTCTCTTTAGGAGAAGTGACAAATGTGTTTCTTTGGATTTCTAGGGGCCTCAACAGGGAAAAGGCTAAATACTGATATCCAGGCAGGAAAAAGATCGAAGGGTCAAATTGATAGGTGACTTGTAGAGAGTTTAACATATCAGTGATGACAATATAATATCTTCTTAGTATACATTGTATCTCTTGAGTTATCTTCAAATACACCTTCCAAGTAGGCCAATGGAACAATTTATAATGGTATACTTGCAAGTATCTTCCAGGTACACTAGAATTCCTCGTATTATTTTCACTGCTCTCCATAAAATATGTGGATTTTCACCCTTTACATATATTATTTCACAGTTTTCTCTTTAGAGGAAGTGACAAACACCTTTCCTTTGGATGGCTATAGGCCTCAACTAGGAAAAGGCAAAATACTGATATCAGAAGCAGGAAAAAGATAGAAGATTCAAGTTGATATGAGACTTGCAGACAGCTTAGGGAGACAGTGTTGACAATATAATATCTTCTTAGTATACATGGTATTTCCTGAGTTATCCTCAAATACACCTTCCATTTTGGCCACAGGAGCAATAGCATATGGTGTACTTGCAAGTGTCTTCCAGCTACAATCGCATATCTTGTATTGACTTCACTGCTGTCGAAAAGATATGTGGATTTTTTCCTTTTATATACATGACTTCAATGTTGTCTCTTAAATAGGAACTGTTAAAATGCCTTTATTTAGATCCCCATAGGCCTCAACAGGGAAATGGCTATATCCTGATATCACAAGCAGGATAAAGATAGAAGAGTCAAGTTGATAGGATACTTGTAGCGAGTTTAAGGTGTCAGTGGGACAATATAATATGTTCTTAGTATACATTGTATCTCTTGAGTTATCTTTATATACCCCTTCCAAGTAGGCCAATGGAGCAATTGACAATGGTGTAATTGCAGTATCTTCCAGGTACACTAGAATACCTTGCATTGTTTTCACTGCTCTCGATAAAATATGTGGATTTTCACAATTTACATATCTTTCTTCAGTGTTGTCTCTTAAGGAGGAACTGCCAAAATGCCTTCATTTAGATTCTTATAGGCCTCAACAGGAAAAGGATAAATGCTGATGTCACAATCTGGATAAAGATGGAAGAGTCAACGTGGTAGGACACTTGTAGAGAGATTAGGGTGTCAAGGCTGACAATGAAATATCTTCTTATTATACATTGTATATCTTGAGATATCTCCAAATACACCTTCCATGTTGGACAATTGAGGAATGGACAATTGTGTACTAGGAAGTGTCTTCCGGATACTCTAGCATAGCTTGTACTTACTTCACTGCTGTAGAAAACATATGTGGATTTTCACCCTTTAGAGATATTATTTCACAGTTGTCTCTTTAGAGGAAGTGACAAACACCATTCCTTTGGATGGCTATAGGCCACAACTAGGAAAAGGCAAAATACTGATATTTGAAGGAGAAAAAAGATAGAAGAGTCAAGTTGATATGAAACTTGTAGACAGCTTAGGGAGACAGTGTTGACAATGTAATATCTTCTTAGTATACATGATATTTCCTGAGTTTTCTTCAAATTCACCTCTCATTTTGGCCAAAGGAGCAATAGACGATGGTGTACTTGTAAGTGTCTTCTAGCTACAATCCCATATCTTTTATTGACTTCACTGCTGTCGAAAAGATATGTGGATTTTTTCCTTTTACATACATGATTTCAATCTTGTCTCTTAAATAGGAACTGTTTAAATGCCTTTATTTAGATCCCCATGGGCCTCTACAGGGAAACGACTATATACTGATATCACAAGCAGGATAAAGATAGAAGAGCCAAGTTGATAGGATACATGAAGCGAATTTGAAGTGACAGTGGTGACAATATAATATCTTCTTAATATACATTGTATATCTTAATTTATCTTCAAATACACCTTCCAAGTAGGCCAATGGAACAATTGACAGTGGTGTACTTGCAGGTATCTCCCAGGTACACTAGAATACCTTGTATTTTTTTCACTGCTCTCGAAAAAATATGTGGATTTTCACCCTTTACATACCTCACTTCAGTGTTGTCTCTTAAGGAGGAACTGCCAAAATGCCTTTATTTAGATTCCTATAGGCCTCACCTGGGAAAAGGATAAATACTGATGTCCCAACGGGATAAAGATAGAAGAGTCAACTTGATAGGACACTTGTAGAGACTTTAGGCTGTCAAGGCTGACAATGTAATATCTTCTTATTATACATTGTATTTCTTGAGTTATCTCCAAATACACCTTCCATGTTGGACAATGGAGGAATGGGCAATTGTGTACTAGAAAGTGGCTTCCAGATATTCTAGCATAGCTTGTAATGACTTCACTGCTGTAGAAAACATATGTAGATTTTCACCGTTCACATATATTATTTCACAGTTGTCTCTTTAGAGGAAGTGACAAACATTATTCCTTTGAATGGCTCGAGGCCTCAACTACGAAAAGGTAAAAAACTGATATTACAAGCAGGAAAAAATAGAAGAGTCAAGTTGATATGAGACTTGCAGACAGCTTAGGGAGACAGTGTTGACAATGTAATATCTTCACAGTATACATTGTATTTCCTGAGTTATCTTCAAAGACACCTTCCATGTTGGCCAATGGAGCAATGGACGATCGTGTTCTTGCAAGTGTCTTCCAGCTACACTCGCATATGTTGTATTGACTTCACTGCTGTCGAATAGATATGTGGATTTTTAACTTTTACCTACATGACTTCAATGTTGTCTCTTAAAGAGGAACTGTTAAAATGCCTTTATTTGGTTCCCCATAGGCCTCAACAGGGAAATGGGTAGATACTGATATCACAAGTAGGATAAACATAGAAGAGTCAAGTTGATAGGATACTTGTAGAGAGTTTAGGGTGTCAGTGGTGACAATGTAATATCTTCTTAGTATAAATTGTTTCTCTTGAGTTATCTTCAAATGCACCTTCCAAGTCGGCCAATGGAGATACTGACAGTAGTGTACTGGCAAGTATCTTCCAGGTACACTAGCATAGCTTGTACTGACTTCACTGCTGTTGATAATATATGTGGATGTTTACCCTTCATATATATATATATATATATATATATATATATATATATATATATACATATATATATACATATATATGTATATATATATATATATATATATTACATATTACTTCAGTGTTGTCTTTTAAACAGCAACAGCCAAAATGCCTTCATTTAGATACCTATATGCCTGAACACGGAAAAGACTAAATACTGATATCACAAGCAGGATAAATATAGAACAGTCAAGTTAACAGGACACTTGTAGAGAATTTAGGGAGTCGGTGCTGACAATGTAATATCTACTTAGCATCCAATGTATTTCTTGATTCATCTTCATATACACCTACCATTGTGGGCAAGGGAGGAAGGGACAATTGTGTACTTGCAATTATGTTCCAGGTACTCTAGCACAGCTTGTACTGACGTCCCTGTTGTATATAAGTTATATGGATTTTCAGCCTTTACATACATTACTTCAGAGTTGTCTCTTTAGGAGTACTGACAAAACGTATTTTGTTGGCTTTCTATAGTCCTCAACAGGGAATAGGCTAAATGCTGATATCATAAGCAGGAAAAAGATCGAAGAGTTCAATTGATAGGATACTTGTAGAGAGTTTAGGTGTCAGTGATGACAATATAAAATATCTTCTTAATATACATTGTATCTCTTGAGTTATCTTCAAATACACCTTCCAAGTAGGCCAATTGACCAATTGACAATGGTGTACTTGCAAGTATCTTCCAGGTAAACAAGAATAACTTGTATTGTTTTCACTGCTCTCGAAAAAATATGTGGATTTTCACCCTGTACATACGATACTTCAGTGTGGTCTCTTAAGGAGGAACGGCCAAAATGCCTTTATTGAGATTCCTCTAGGCCTCAGCAGGGAAAAGGTTAAATACTGATATCACAAACAGGATAAAGATAGAAGAGTCCACTTGATAGGACACTTGTAGAGAGTTTAGGTTGTCAGGGCTGACAATGTAATATCTTCTTATTATACATTGTATTTCTCGCATTATCTCCAAATACACCTTCCATGTTGGACAATGGAAGAATGGACAACTGTGTACAAGCAAGTGTCTTCCAGATACTCTAGCATAGCTGTACTGACTTCACTGCTGTAGAAAACATATTTGGATTTTCAACCTGTACATATATTATTTCACAGTTGTCTCTTTAGAGGAAGTGACAAACACCATTCCTTTGGATGGCTCTAGGCCTCAACTACGAAAAGGCAAAAAACGGATATCACAAGGAGGATAAAGATAGAAGAACCAAGTTGTCAGGATACTTGTAGAGAATTTAGGAAGTCAGTGCTGACAATGTAATATCTGCTTAGTATCCAATGTATTTCTTCAGTCATCTTCATATACATCTACCATTTTGGTCAAGGGAGGAAGGGACAATTGTGTACTTGCAATTATGTTCCAGGTACTCTAGCACAACTTGCACTGACTTCGTTGTTGTAGATTAGTTCTATGGATTTTTAGCCTTTACATAAATTACTTCAGAGTTGCCTCTTTAGGAGAAGTGACAAAATGTGTTTCCTTGGGTTTCTATAGACCTCAATAGGGAAAAGGCTAAATACTGATATCACAAGCAGGATAAAGATAGAAGAGTCAACTTGAGAGGACAGTTGTAGACAGTTTAGGGTGTCAAGTCTAACAATGTAATATCTTCTTATTATACATTGTATTTCTTCAGTTATCTCCAAATACACCTTCCATGTTGAACAATGAAGGAATGGACAATTGTGTACTTGCAAGTGTCTTCCAGATACTCTAGCATAGCTGTACTGACTTCTCTGCTGTAGAAAATATATGTGGATTTTCACCCTTTAGAGGTATTATTTCACAGTTGTCTCTTTAGAGGAAATGACAAGCACCATTCCTTTGGATGGCTATAGGCCTCAGCTACGAAAAGGCAAAAAACTGATATCCAAGCAGGAAAAAGAGAGAAGAGTCAAGTTGATATGAGACTTGCAGACAACTTGGGGAGAGAGTGTTGACAATATAATATCTTCCTAGTACACATTGTATTTCCTGAGTTATCTTCAAACAAACCTTCCATGTTGGCCAATGGAGCAATGGACGATGGTGTTCTTGCAAGTGTCTTCCAGCTACCCTCGCATATCTTGTATTGAGTTCACTGCTGTAGAAAAGATATGTGGATTTTTGCCTTTTAAATACACGACTTCAACGTTGTCTCTTTAAAAGGAACTGTTAAAATGCCTTTATTTAGATCCCAATAGGCCTCAACAGGGAAATGGCTACATACACATATCACAAGCAGGATAATCATACAAGAGTCAAGTTGATAGGATACTTGTAGAGAGTTTAGGGTGTCAGTGGTAACAATGTAATAACTTCTTAGTATAAACTGTATCTCTTGAGTTATCGTCAAATACACCTTCCAAGTAGGCCAATGGAGAAATTGACAGTAGTGTACTTGCAAGTATCTTCCAGGTACACTAGCATAGCTTGTACTGACTTCACTGCTGTAGATAATATATGTGGATTTTTACCCCATATATATATATATATATTATATATATATATATACATATATATGTATACGTATATATATTTACATATATACATATATATTTACATATTACTTCAATGTTGTCTCTTACGGAGGAACTGCCAAAATGTCTTCATTTAGATTCCTATATGCCGGAACAGGGAAAAGGATAAATACTGATATCACAAGCAGGATAAAGATAGAAGAGTGAAGTTGACAGGACACCTGTAGAGAATTTGGGGAGTCAGTGCTGACAATGTAATATGTGCTTAGTATCCAATGTATTTCTTGAGACACCTTAATATACATTTACCATTTTGGTCAAGGGAGGAAGGAACAATTGTGTACTTGCAATTATGTTCCAGGTACTCTAGCACAGCTTGTACTGATTTCAATGTTGTAGATAAGGTATATGGATTTTTAGCATTTACATACATTACTTCGGAGTTGTCTCTTTAGGAGAAGAGACGAAATGTGTTTCTTTGGATTTCTATAGGCCTTAACAGGGAAAAGGAGAAATACTGATATCATAAGAAGGATAAAGATAGAAGAGTAAACTTGAGAGGACACTTGTAGAGAGTTTAGGGTGTCAAGGCTGACAATGTAATATCTTATTATTACACATCGCATTTCTTCAGGTATCTCCAAATACACCTTCCATGTTGGAGAAGGAAAGAATGGACAATTGTGTACTAGAAAGTGTCTTCCAGATACTCTAGCATAGCTTGTACTGACTTAACTGCTGTAGAAAACATATGTTGATTTTCACCCTTTAGAGATATTATTTCACAGTTGTCTCTTTAGAGGAAATGACAAACACCATTCCTTTGGATGGCTATAGGCCTCAACTAGGAAAAGGCAAAAAACTGATATCCAAGCAGGAAAAAGAGAGAAGAGTCAAGTTGATATGAGACTTGCAGACAACTTGGGGAGAGAGTGTTGACAATATAATATCTTCCTAGTATACATTGTATTTCCTGAGTTATCTTCAAACAAACCTTCCATGTTGGCCAATGGAGCAATGGACGACGGTGGTCTTGCAAGTGTCTTCCAGCTACACTCGCATATCTTGTATTGAGTTCACTGCTGTAGAAAAGATATGTGGATTTTTGCCTTTTAAATACATGACTTCAACGTTGTCTCTTAAAAAGGAACTGTTAAAATGCCTTTATTTAGATCCCAATAGGCCTCAACAGGGTAATGGCTACATACACATATCACAAGCAGGATAATCATACAAGAGTCAAGTTGATAGGATACTTGTAGAGAGTTTAGGGTGTCAGTGGTAACAATGTAATAACTTCTTAGTATAAACTGTATCTCTTGAGTTATCGTCAAATACACCTTCCAAGTAGGCCAATGGAGAAATTGACAGTAGTGTACTTGCAAGTATCTTCCAGGTACACTAGCATAGCTTGTACTGACTTCACTGCTGTAGATAATATATGTGGATTTTTACCCCATATATATATATATATATTATATATATATATATACATATATATGTATACGTATATATATTTACATATATACATATATATTTACATATTACTTCAATGTTGTCTCTTACGGAGGAACTGCCAAAATGTCTTCATTTAGATTCCTATATGCCGGAACAGGGAAAAGGATAAATACTGATATCACAAGCAGGATAAAGATAGAAGAGTGAAGTTGACAGGACACCTGTAGAGAATTTGGGGAGTCAGTGCTGACAATGTAATATGTGCTTAGTATCCAATGTATTTCTTGAGACACCTTAATATACATTTACCATTTTGGTCAAGGGAGGAAGGAACAATTGTGTACTTGCAATTATGTTCCAGGTACTCTAGCACAGCTTGTACTGATTTCAATGTTGTAGATAAGGTATATGGATTTTTAGCATTTACATACATTACTTCGGAGTTGTCTCTTTAGGAGAAGAGACGAAATGTGTTTCTTTGGATTTCTATAGGCCTTAACAGGGAAAAGGAGAAATACTGATATCATAAGAAGGATAAAGATAGAAGAGTAAACTTGAGAGGACACTTGTAGAGAGTTTAGGGTGTCAAGGCTGACAATGTAATATCTTATTATTACACATCGCATTTCTTCAGGTATCTCCAAATACACCTTCCATGTTGGAGAAGGGAAGAATGGACAATTGTGTACTAGAAAGTGTCTTCCAGATACTCTAGCATAGCTTGTACTGACTTCACTGCTGTAGAAAACATATGTTGATTTTCACCCTTTAGAGATATTATTTCACAGTTGTCTCTTTAGAGGAAATGACAAACACCATTCCTTTGGATGGCTATAGGCCTCAGCTACGAAAAGGCAAAAAACTGATATCCAAGCAGGAAAAAGAGAGAAGAGTCAAGTTTATATGAGACTTGCAGACAGCTTAGGGAGACAGTGTTGACAATGTAATATCTTCTTAGTATACATTGTATTTCCTGAGTTATCTTCAAATACACTTTCCATGTTGGCCAAAGGAGGAATGGACGATGGTGTTCTTGTAAGTGTCGTCCAGCTACACTCGCATATGTTGTATTGACTTCACTGCTGTCGAAAAGATATGTGGATTCTGACCTTTTACATACATGACTTCAATGTTATCTCTTAAATAGGAACTGTTAAAATGCCTTATTTAGATCCTCATAGGTCTCCACAGGGAAATGCTTACATACTGATATCACAAGCAGGATAAACATAGAAAAGTCAAGTTGATAGGATACTTGTAGAGAGTTTAGGGTTTGAGTGGTGACAATGTAATATATTCTTGGTATAAATTGAATCTCTTGAGTTATCTTCAAATACACCTTCCAAGTAGGCCAATGGAGAAATTGGCAGTAGGGTACTTGCAAGTATCTTCCAGGTACTCTAGCATAGCTTGCACTGACTTCACTGCTGTAGATAATATATGTGGATTTTTACCATTTATATATATATATATATATATATATATATATATATATATATATATATATATATATTTACATATTACTTCAGTGTTGTCTCTTAAGGAGGAACTGCCAAAATGCCTTCCTTTAGATTCCTATAGGCCTCAACAGGGAAAAGGATAAATACTGATATCCCAAGCAGGATAAAGATAGAAGAGTCAACTTGACAGGACACTTGTAGAGAGTTTAGGGTGTCAAGGCTGACCATGTAATATCTTCTTATTATACATTGAATTTCTTCAGTTATCTCCAAATACACCTTCCATGTTGCACAATGGAGAAATGGACAATTGTGTACTAGCAAGTGTCTTCCAGATACTCTGGCATAGCTTGTACTGACTTCACTGCTGTAGAAAACATATGTGGATTTTCACACTTTACAGATATTATTTCACAGTTGTCTCTTTAGTTGAAGTGACAAACACCATAACTTGGGATGGCTATAGCCCTCAACTAGGAAAAGGCAAAAAACTGATATCACAAGCAGGAAAAAGGGAGAAGAATCAAGTTGATATGAGACTTGCAGACAGCTTAGGGACACAGTGTCGACAATGTAATATCTTCTTAGTATACGTTGTATTTCCTGAGTTATCTTCAAATACACTTTCCATGTTGGCCAATGGAGTAATGGACGATGGTGTTCTTGCAAGCGTCTTCCAGCTACACTCGCACATGTTGTATTGACTTCACTGCAGTCGAAAAGAAATGTGGATTTTTACCTTTTACATACATGACTTTAATGTTGTCTCTTAAATAGGAACTGTTAAAATGCCTTTATTTAGATCCCCATAGATCTCAAAAGGGAAAAGGCTACATACTGATATCACAAGCAGGATAAACATAGAGGAGTCAAGTTGATAGGATACTTGTAGAGAGTTTAGCGTGTCAGTGGTAACAATGTAATATCTTCTTAATGTAAATTGTATCTCTTGAGTTATCTTCAAATACACCTTCCAAGTAGGCCAATGGAGAAATTGACAGTAGTGTACTTGCAAGTATCTTCCAGGTACACTAGCATAGCTTGTACTGACTTCACTGCTGTAGATAATATATGTGGATTTTTACCCTTTATATATATATATATATATATATATATATATATATATATATATATATATATATATATATATATTTACATATTACTTCAGTGTTGACTCTTAAGTAGAAACTGCCAAAATGCCTTCATTTAGATTCCTATATGCCTGAAGAGGGAAAAGGCTAAATACTGATATCACAAGCAGGATAAAGATAGAAGAGTCAAGTTGACAGGACACTTGTAGAGAATTTAGCGAGTCAGTACTGACAATGTAGTATCTGCATCGTATCCAAAGTATTTGTTGATTTATCTTCATATACACCTACTATTTTGGTCAAGGGAGGAAGGGTCAATTGTGTACTTGTAATTAGGTTCCAGATACTCTAGCACAGCTTGTACTGACTTCAGTGTTGTAGATAAGGTATATGGATTTTGAACCTTTACATACATAACTTCAGAGTTGTCCTATTAGGAGAAGTGACAGAATGTGTTTCTTTGGATTTCTATAGGCCTCAACAGGGAAAAGGCTAAATAGTGATATCACAAGCAGGAAAAAATGGAAGAGTCAAATTGATAGGATACTTGTAGAGAGATAAAGTGTCAGGGATGACAATAAAATATCTTCTTAGTATACATTGTATCTCTTGAGTTATCTTCAAATACACCTTCCAAGTAGGCCAGTGGAGAAATTGACAATGGTGTACTTGCAGGTATCTTCCAGGTACACTGGAGTACCTTGTATTGTTTTCACTGCTCTTGATAAAATATGTGGATTTTCACCCTTTACATACCTTCTTTCAGTGTTGTCTCTTAAGAAGGAACTGCCAAATTGCCTTTATTTGGATTCCTATAGGCCTCAACAGGGAGAAGGATAAATACAGATATCACAAGCAGGATAAAGATAGAAGAGTCAACTTGATAGGACACTTGTACAGAGTTTAGGGTGTCAAGGCTGCCAATGTAATTTCTTCTTACTATACATTGTATATCTTGAGTTATCTCCAAATACACCTTCCATGTCGGACAGCGGAGGAATGGACAACTGTGTACTAGCAAGTGTCTTCCAGATACTCTAGCATAGCTTGTACTGCCTTCACTGCTGTAGATAACATTGGTGGATTTTTTCCATTTAAAAATGTATGTATATATATATATATACACACATATATATATTTACATGTTACATCACTGTTGTCTCTTTTTTTTAATATTTATAATATTTATTTATTTATTTAATTTTCTTACATTCATTTTCACAAATTTTGGGGTTTCAAATTTTCTCCCCTTTTATTCCCTCCCCCACCCCAATACCCCAAGCGATCTAATTTTCCCTGTCTCCAATCTGCCCTCTCTTCTGTCATCTCTCCCTTCTCTTGTCTCCATCTTCTCTTTTCTCCTGTAGGGCCAGATAACTTTCTATTCCTCATTAACTGTATGTCTTCTTTCCTAGTTACAACAATAATATTAAAGAGTTGTTCCCAAAACTTTGAGTTCCAAATTCTCCCCATCCCTCACTCCCCACCCATTCCCTTTGTGATGGCAGGCAATTCAATATAGGCCATATCTGTGTAGTTTTGCCAATGACTTCCCTGATAGTCGTGTTGTGTAAGACTAACTGGATTACCATTCCTCCTAATCTGCCCCTCCTTGTTTCTCTTCTGTCTTTTGATCCTGTCCCTCCCCAAGTGTTGACTCTAAATTGCTCCCTACTCCCTTTGCCCTCCCTTCCATCACCCCCCTTGCAATATCTCTTTCTCCCCAACTTTCTTATACTGTAAGATAGGTTTTCATACCACAATGAGTGTGCATTTCACTCCTTCGTTTAGTCAAATGTGATGAGGGTAAAGCTTCTTGTTTTTTTTTTTTTTTCTCGGCTCTCCTCTTTTTCCCTCCACTAAGAAAAACTCCTACCTGCCACTTAAATGACATATAGTTACCCCCTTCCCTTTCCCTCTCTTTCCTCCCCCTACATTTCTCTCTCACCATTTACCTTAGTTTCTTTTATGGTATGGTCCCATCCTATTTAATTCAATCTGTGCTCTCTATCTCTGTACGTGTGTGCATGTGTGCATGTGTGTGCATACGTGTACATGCGTGTGTGTGGTCCCACCAACTACCTAGATACTGAAAATTTTTAAGAGTTAGAAATATTGTCTTTCCCTGTATGAGTGTAAACAGTTCACTTCTGGTAAGTCCCTTAAGACTTCTCTTTGCTGTTTCCTTTTTCATGCTTCTTCTCATTCTTGTGTTTGAAAGTCAAATTTTCTTTTCAGCTCTGGTTTTTTCATCAAGAATGATTGAAAGTCCTCTGTTTCATTGAAAGACCATATTTTCCCCTGAAGTATTATACTCAGTTTAGCTGGGTAGGTGATTCTTGGTTTCAGTCCTAGTTCCTTTGACTTCTGGAATATCCTATTCCACGCCCTTCGATCCCTTAATGTAGAAGCTGCTAAATCTTGGGTTATCCTGATTGTATTTCCACAGTACTGGAATTGTTTCTTTCTAGCTGCTTGTAAGATTTTGTCCTTGAGCTGGGAGTTCTGGAATTTGGCCACAATGTTCCTTGGAGTTTCTCTTTTTGGATCTCTTTCAGGTGGTGATCGATGGATTCTTTCAATACTTATTTTGCCCTCTGGTTCTAGAATGTCATGGCAGTTTTCCTTGATAATTTCATGGAAGATGATGTCTAGGCTCTTTTTTTGATCATGAGTTTCAGGTAGTCCCATAATTTTTAAATTGTCTCTCCTGGATCTATTTTCCAGGTCAGTTGTTTTTCCCATGAGATATTTCACATTCTCTTCCATTTTTTCGTTCTTTTGGTTTTGTTTGGTGATTTCTTGGTTTCTCGTAAAGTCATTAGACTCCATATGTTCCATTCTAATTTTGAGAGAACAATTAAATTCAGTGAGCTTTTGAGCCTCTTTACATTTGGCTCATTCTGCTTTTGAAAGCATTCTTCTACTCATTGGCTTTTTGAACCTCATTTGCCAATTGGGTGAGCCTATTTTTCCAGGTGTTATTTCCTCAGCATTTTTTTGGGTCTCCTTTACCAAGGTATTGACCTGGCTTTCATACTTTTGCTGCATCTCTGACATTTCTCTTCCCAGTTTTACCTCCACCTGTCTAACTTGCTTTTCAAAATCCTTTTTGAGCTCTTCCAGGGACTGAGCCCACCCGCCACCCCCCTGGGGTGTCTGGGGTACTGAGGCCCCGCCCTCCACGTTTTTACCTGTTGGCAAGGATACGTCCTCATCGTCAGATCGGAAGGTCGGGATCATTTGCATTTGTTGGAAAAACTCTCTAAAGTCTTATTTTTCTTCCCTTTTCTAGGCATTTTCCCAGCCAGTTACTTGACTTCTGAGATTCCTTTCCACCCCCGCCTGGATCCGCCCAGCTAGTGCTTGGCCTCTGAGATTTAAATGCCTTTCCTCCTGCTGGCTGTCAATCAGTGAGCTTTAGTTCAGGTGCTGAGGTGGGGCCAGGGCCATCTCCGAGACTCTGATCCCTCGGGGGCTTTATGCAGAGACTTTCAGGAATGGAAGGGGTGGGGACGGGGTGGGGTGCCCGCCTCCCAAATCCCGCTCCCTTGGGGGCTTTAAGCAGAAGCCTTCAGTAACAGAGCGGGGTGGGGGCAGGGCCGTCTCCCATGCTCAATTCCGTCAGGTCCTATGCAGGAATCTTCTGTAATGAAGATCCTGCCTGCCGCTGGGGGATTCCTGGGTCCCGGTCCACTGCCGCCTCAGCTGCCGCCCACACCTCTGCCTCCGCCGCTTCCTGCCCCCATCCCCGCCGCCACTGCTTCCTCCCGAGGGGGCCCGAGTCACAGAGACGCCCTGCTTCCCCTCTCCTTCAGCCCGACCTCTCTCACTGACCTGTAGCTTCTGTGGGTGGAGGGACTTTCCCGGCTGCTGGAGCTTCCATCTCTGAAGCCTGCTCGAAACAGCTTCTCTGGGGCCCCGGCCAGGGCAGCGCTGGTGGTGTTGTCTACTTTCCGGGGTGCGCCAGACCCTGGGGACGGGTCTCCAGGGCTCCCTGGAACGGAAATCTCTTCCACTCTGCTTATGCACACCTTGTATTCACCCAGAAGTTATGGGGGACTCTTTTTACATTAATTATATGGGCTTTGGGTTCGGAGCTCGTAAACGTGCGTCCTTCTACGCCGCCATCTTGGCTCCGCCCCTCCATCAGTATTGTCTCTTAAGGAGGAACTGCCAAAATGCCTTCATTTAGATACCTATATGCCTGAACAGGGAAAAGGCTAAATACTGATATCACAAGCAGGATAAAGATAGAAGAGTCAATTTGACAGTTCACTTGTAGAGAATTTAGGGAGTCAGTGCTGACAATGTAATATCTACTTAGCATCCAATTTATTTCTTGAGTCATCTCCTATACATATACCATTTTGGTCAAGGCAGGAAGGGACAATTGTGTACTTGCAATTATGTTCCAATTACTACAGCACAGCTTGTACTGACTTCACTGTTGTAGATAAGATATATGGATTTTTAGCCTTTACAGACATTACTTCAGAGGTGTCTCTTTAGGGGAAGTGAGAAAATGCGTTTCGTTGGATTTCTATAGGCCTCAACAGGGAAAAGGATAAATACTGACATCACAGGCAGGATAAAGATAGAAGAGTCAACTTGATAGGACACTTGTACAGAGTTTAGGGTGTCAGGGCTGAAAATGTAATATCTTCTTACTATACATTGTATTTCTTGAGTTACCTTCAAATACACCTTCCATGGTGGCCAATGGAGGAATGGACAATTGTGTACTACCAAGTATCTTGCAGATACTCTAGCATAGCTTGTACTGAATTCACTGCAGTAGAAAAGATATGTGGATTTTCACCCTTTACATATATTATTTCACACTTGTCTCTTTAGAGGATGTGACAAACACCATTTCTTTGGATGACTATAGGCCTGAACAAGGAAAAGGGAAAATACTGATATCACATGCAGGAAAAAGATAGAAGAGTCAAGTTGATAGGATACTTGTAGAGAGTTTAGGGTGTCAGTGGTGACAATTTAATATCTTCTTAGTATACATAGTATTTCTTGATTTATCTTCAAATACACCTTCCAGGTACACTAGCATAGCTTCTACTGACTTCACCGCTGTAGATAATATATGTGGATTTTTACCCTTTTTTATATAACTATCTATTTATCTATCTACCTATATATATATATATATATATATATATATATATGTATATATATATATATATATACATATACCTTTAACTATATCTCTCTCTCTCTCTCTCTCTCTCTCTCTCTCTCTCTCTATATATATATATATATATCTATATATATATATATATATATATATATATATATATATTTACATATTACTTCACTGTTTTCTCTTAAGGAGGAACTGCCAAAATGCCTTTATTTAGGTTCCTATATCTAAATATCCTATATCCTATTCCTAGATTCCTATATGCCTCAACAGGGAAAAGGCTAAATGCCACAAGCACATAGGGTGTCAGTGGTGACAAATTAATATCTTCTTAGTATACATTGTATCTCTTGAGTTATCTTCAAATACACCTTAAAAGTAGGCCAATGGAGAAATTGACAATAGTGTGCTTGCAAGTATCTTCCAGGTACACTAGCATACATTGTACTGACTTCACTGCTGTAGATAACATAGGTGGATTTTTCCAATTGAAATATATATATATATATATATACGTACATATACATATATATACATATACATATATGTATATATATACATATATATATTTACATGTTACATCAGTGTTGTCTCTTAAGGAGGAACTGCCAAAATGTCGTTATTTAGATTCCTATATGCCTCAACAGGGAAAAGGCTAAATACTGATATCACAAGTAGGATAAAGACAGAAGAGTGAAGTTGATAGGATACTTGTAGATATTTTAGGGTGTCAGTGGTGACAATTTGATGTCTTCTTGGTATACATTGTATCTCCTGAGTTGTCTTCAGATACACCTTCCAAGTGGGCCAATGGAGAAATTGAAAATAGTATGCTTTCAAGTATCTTCCAGGTACACTAGCATAGCTTGTACTGACTTCACTGCTGTAGATAACATATGTGGATTTTTACCTTTTAAATATATTTATATATACTTACGTGTTACTTCAGTGTTTTCTCTTAAGGAAGAACGGCCAAAATGCCCTCATTTAGATTCCTATATGCCTCAACAGGGAAAAGGCCAAATACTGATATCACAAGCAGGATAAAGATAGAAGAGTCTAGTTGATATGAGACTTGTATATAGTTTAGGGTGTCAGTGGTGACAATTTAATATCTTCTTAGTATACATTGTATCTCTTGAGTTATCTTCAAATACACCTTCCAAGTAGGCCAATGAAGAAATTGATAACAGTGCACTTGCAAGTATACACCTTCCAAGTAGGCCAATGGAAAATATATGTGGATTTTTACCCTTTTTTAAATCTATCTATATATGTATATATATATATATATATGTATTACTTCAATCTTGTCTCTTAAAGAGGAACAGCCAAAATGCCTTCATTTAGAATCCTATATGCATGAACAGGGAAAAAGCTAAATACTGACATCACAAGCAGGATAAAGATAGAAGAGTGAAGTTGACAGGACACTTGTAGAGAATTTAGTGACAAAACCTGTTTCTTTGTATTTCTATAAGCCTCAACAGGGAAAAGGCTAAATACTGATATCACAAGCAGGAAAAAGATCGACGAGTCAAGTCGATAGGATACTTGTAGAGATTTTAGGGTGTCACTGGTGACAATTTGATGTCTTCTTGGTATACATTGTATCTCTTGAGTTATCTTCAAGTACACCTTCCAAGTAGGCCAGTGGAGCAATTGATAATGGTGTACTTGCAAGTATCTTCCAGGTACACTAGAATACCTTGCATTGTTTTCACTGCTCTCGATAAAATATGTGGATTTTCACCCTTTATATATTTTATTTCAATGTTGTCTCTTAAGGAGGAACTACCAAAATGCCTTTATTTAGATTCCTGTATGCCTCAACAGGGAAAAGGCTAAATACTGTTATCACAAGCAGGATAAAGATAGAAGAGTCAAGTTGACAGGTCACTTGTAGAGAACGTAAGGAGTCAGTGCTGACAATGTAATATATACTTAGTATACAATGTATTTCTTGAGTCATCTTCATATAAACTTACCATTTTGGTCAAGGGAGGAAGGGAAAATTGTGTACTTGCAGTTCTGTTCCAGCTACTCTAGCACAGCTTGTACTGTCTTCACTGTTGTAGATAAGGTATATGGATTTTTAGCCTTTATAGACATTACTTCAGGGTTGTCTCTTTAGGGGAAGTGAGAAAATGCGTTTCTTTAGATTTCTATAGGCCTCAATAGGGAAAAGGCTAAATACTGATATCACAGGCAGGATAAAGATAGAAGAGTCAACTCAATAGGACACTTTTAGAGAGTTTAGGGTGTCAGGGCTGACATTGTAATATCTTCTTACTATACATTGTATTTCTTGAGTTATCTTCTAACACACCTTCCATGTTGGTCAATGGAGGAATGGACAATTGTGTACTAGCAAGTATCTTCCAGATACTCTAGCATGTCTTGTAAAGAATTCAATGCTGTAGAAAAGATATGTGGATTTTCACCATTTTCATATATTATTTCACAGTTGTCTCTTTAGAGGATATGACAAACACCATTTTTTGGATGTCTATAGGCCCAAACAAAGAAAAGGGATAATACTGATATCACAAGCAGGAAAAAGATAGAAGAATCAAGTTGATATGAGACTTCTAGAGAGTTTAGGGTGTCAGTGGTAACAATTTATTATCTTCTTAGTATACATTGTATCTCTTGAGTTATCATCAAATACACCTTCCAAGTAGGCCAAGGGAGAAATTCACAATAGTGTATTTGCAAGTATCTTCCAGGTACACTAGCATAGCTTGTACTTACTTCACTGCTGTAGAAAATATATGTGTATTTTTACCCTTTTTTATATATCTATCTATTTTTCTATCTATCTATCTATCTCTATTTAGATCTATATCGATATATATATATATATATATATATATATATATATATATATTTACATATTACTTCACTGTTGTCTCTTAAGGAGGAACTGCCAAAATGCCTTTATTTAGATTCCTATATGCCTCAACTGGGAAAAGGATAAATACTCATATTACAAGCAGGATAAAGAGAGAATAGTCAAGTTGATAGGATACTTGTAGAGATTTTAGGGTGTCAGTGGTGACAATTTAATATCTTCTTAGTATACATTGTATCTCTTGAGTTATCTTCAAATACACCTTCCAAGTAGGCCAATGGAGAAATTGACAATAGTGTGCTTGCAAGTATATTCCAGGTACACTAGCATACCTTGTACTGACTTCACTGCTGTATATTACATAGGTGGATTTTTACCATTTATATATATATATATATATATATATATATATATATATATATATATATATATATATATATATATATACATATATATATTTACATGTTACTTCAGTGTTGTCTCTTAAGGAGGAACTGCCAAAATGCCTTCATTTAGACTCCTATATGCCTGAACAGGGAAAAGGCTAAATACTGATATCACAAGCAGGATAAAGATAGAAGAGTGAAGTTGACAGGTCACTTGTAGAGAATTTAGGGAGTCATTGCTGACAATGTAATATCAACTTGGTATCCAATGTATCGCTTTAGTCAACTTCATGTACATTTATCATTGTGGTCAAGGGAGGAAGGGACAATTGTGTACTTGCAATTATGTTCCAGGTACTCTAGCACAGCTTGTAATGACTTTACTTTTGCAGATAAGGTATATGGATTTTTAGCCTTTACATACATTACTTCAAACTTGTCTCTTTAGGGGAAGTGACAAAACGTGTTTCTTTGGATTTCTATAAGCCTCAACAAGGAAAAGGCTAAATACTGATATCACAAGCAGAAAAAAGATCGACGATTCAAATTGATAGGATACTTGTACAGAGTTTAAGGTGTCAGTGATGAAATTATAAGATCTTGTTAGTATACATTGTATCTCTTGATTTATCTTCAAGTACACCTTCCAAGTAGGCCAGTGGAGCAATTGACAATGGTGTACTTGCAAGTATCTTCCCGGTACACTAGAATACCTTGCATTGTTTTCACTGCTCTCGATAAAATGTGTGGATTTTCACCCTTTATATATCTTATTTCAATGTTGTCTCTTAAGTAGGAACTGCAAAAATGCCTTTATTTAAATTCCTACATGCCTCAACAG